>JAKFHT010004361.1:0-308714 GCA_023783455.1 Erythrocebus patas | reverse complement strand
AAAGAACAGCCTTAGCGAAATGATTCTTGAAGGAAAGATGTAACTCTGTGAGTTGAATTAACTGAACACAGAGCAGTTTCTCAAGCTTCTTTCCAATTTTGAACGGAAGATATTTCCTTTTCACCATAGCATTCTATGGGCTTCCAAATATCCTTTGCCAATTCCACAAGAACAGCCTTAGCGAAAGGCTTCTTGAAGGGAAAGATGTAACTCTGTGAGATGAATTAACAGAACACAGAGCAGTTTCTCAAGCTTCTTTCCAGTTTTGAGCGGAAGATATTTCCTTTTCACCATAGCCCTCTAGGGGCGTCCAAATATCTCTTTGCCAATTCCACAAGAACAGCCTTAGCGAAGGCTTCTGAAGGAAAGATGTAACTCTGTGAGTTGAATTAACTGAACACAGAGCAGTTTCTCCGAGAGCTTCTTTCCAGTTTTGAAGCGGAAGATATTTCCTTTTCACCATAGCCCTCTATGGGCTTCCAAATATCCTTTGCCAATTCCACAAGAACAGCCTTAGCGAAAGGCTTCTTGAAGGAAAGATGTAACTCTGTGAGATGAATTAGGAGAACACAGAGCAGTTTCTCAGAAAGCTTCTTTCCAGTTTTGAGCGGAAGATATTTCCTTTCTCACCATAGCCCTCTATGGGCTTCCAAATATCACTTTGCCAATTCCACAAGAACAGCCTTAGCGAAATGATTCTTGAAGGAAAGATGTAACTCTGTGAGATGAATTCACAGAACACAGAGCAGTTTCTCAAGCTTCTTTCCAGTTTTGAGCGGAAGATATTTCCTTTTCACCATAGCCCTCTATGGGCTTCCAAATATCCTTGCCAATTCCACAAGAACAACCTTAGCGAAAGGCTTCTTGAAGGGAAAGATGTAACTCTGTGAGATGAATTAACAGAACACAGAGCAGTTTCTCAGAAAGCTTCTTTCCAGTTTTGAACCGAAGATATTTCCTTCTTCACCATAGCCCTCTATGGGCTTCAAATATCACTTTGCCAATTCCACAAGAACAGCCTTAGCGAAATGCTTCTTGAAAAGAAAGATGTAACTCTGTGAGATGAATTAACAGAACACAGAGCAGTTTCTCAGAAAGCTTCTTTCCAGTTTTGAGCGGAAGATATTTCCTTCTTCACCATAGCCCTCTATGGGCTTCCAAGTATCACTTTGCCAATTCCACAAGAACAGCCTTAGCGAAAGGTTTCTTGAAGGGAAAGATGTAACTCTGTAAGATGAATTAACAGAACACAGAGCAGTTTCTCAAGCTTCTTTCCAGTTTTGAGCGGAAGATATTTCCTCTTTCCCCATAGCCCTCTATGGGCTTCCAAATATCCTTGCCAATTCCACAAGAACAACCTTAGCGAAAGGCTTCTTGAAGGAAAGATGTAACTCTGTTAGATGAATTAACAGAACACAAAGCAGTTTCTCAGAAGCTTCTTTCCCGTTTTGAACGGAAGATATTTCGTTTACACCATAGCCCTCTTTGGGCTTC
Source organism: Erythrocebus patas (assembly GCA_023783455.1). Taxonomy (NCBI): domain Eukaryota; kingdom Metazoa; phylum Chordata; class Mammalia; order Primates; family Cercopithecidae; genus Erythrocebus; species Erythrocebus patas. The sequence continues at coordinate 307,220 of JAKFHT010004361.1, read as the reverse complement.
CAAATATCCTTGCCAATTCACAAGAACAGCCTTAGCGAAAGGCTTCTTGAAGGGAAAGACGTAACCCTGTGAGATGAATTAACAGAACACAGAGCAGTTTCTCAGAAAGCTTCTTTCCAGTTTTGAGCGGAAGATATTTCCTTTTCACCGTAGCCTCTATGGGTTACCAAATATCTCTTTGCCAATTCCACAAGAACAGCCTTAGCGAAAGGGTTTTTGAAGGAAAGATGTAACTCTGTGAGATGAATTAACAGAACACAGATCAGTTTCTCAAGCTTCTTTCCAGTTTTGAGCGGAAGAGATTTCCTTTCCCACCGTAGCCCTCTATGGGCTTCCAAATATCACTTTGCCAATTCCACAAGAACAGCCTTAGCGAAAGGCTTCTTGAAGGGAAAGATGTAACTCTGTGCGATGAATTAACAGAACACCGAGCAGTTTCTCAGAAATCTTCTTTCCGGTTTTGAACGGGAGATATTTCCTTTTTCACCATAGCCCTCTAGGGGCTTCCAAATATCCCTTTGTCAATTCCACTAGAACAGCCTTAGCGAAAGGCTTCTTGAAGGGAAAGATGTAACACTGTGAGATGAATTAACAGTACACAGAGCAGTTTCTCAGAAAGCTTCTTTCCAGTTTTGAACGGAAGATATTTCCTTTTTCACCGTAGCCCTCTATGGCCTTCCAAATATCATTTTGCCAATTCCACAAGAACAGCCTTAGCGAAAGGCTTCTTGAAGGGAAAGATGTAACTCTGTGAGATGAATTAACAGAACACAGAGCAGTTTCACAGAAAGCTTCTTTCCAGTTTTGAACGGAAGTTATTTCCTTTTTCACCATAGCCCTTTATGGGCTTCCAAATATCCCTTTGCCAATTCCACAAGAACAGCCTTAGCGAAAGGCTTCTTGAAGGGTAAGATGTAACTCTGTGAGATGAATCAACAGAACACAGAGCAGTTTCTCAGAAAGCTTCTTTTCAGTTTTGAACGGAAGATATTTCCTTTTTCACCATAGCCCTCTAAGGGCTTCCAAATATCAGTTTGCCAATTCCACAAGAACAGCCTTAGCGAAAGGCTTTGAAGGAAAGATGTAACTCTGTGAGATGAATTAAAAGAACACAGAGCAGTTTCTCAGAAAGCTTCTTTCCTGTTGTGTACGGAAGATATTTCCTTTTTCATCATAGCCCTCTATGGCCTTCCAAATATCCCTTTGCCAATTCCACAAGAACAACCATAGCGAAAGGCTTCTTGAAGGTAAAGATGTAACTCTGTGAGATGAATTAACAGAACACAGAGCAGTTTCTCAGAAAGCATCTTTCCAGTTTTTAACGGAAGATATTTCCTTTTTCACCATAGCCCTTTATGGGCTTCCTAATATCACTTGGTCAATTCCACAAGAACAGCCTTAGCGAAAGGCTTCTTGAAGGGAAAGATGTAACTCTGTGAGATGAATTAACAGAACACAGAGCAGTTTCTCAGAAAACTTCTTTCCGGTTTTGAACAGAAGATATTTCCTTTTTCACCATAGCCCTTTATGGGCTTCCTAATATAACTTTGCCAATTCCACAAGAACAGCCTTAGCGAAAGGCTTCTTGAAGGGAAAGATGTAACTCTGTGAGATGAATTAACAGAACACAGAGCAGTTTCTCAGAAAACTTCTTTCCAGTTTTGAGCGGAAGATATTTCCTTTTCATCATAGCCCTCTATGGGCTTCAAATATCCTTTGCCAATTCCACAAGAACAACCTTAGCGAAAGGCTTCTTCAAGGGAAAGATGTAACTCTGTGACATGAATTAACAGAACACAGAGAAGTTTCTCAGAAAGATTCTTTCCAGTTTTGAACGGAAGATATTTCCTTTTTCATCATAGCCCTTTATGGGCTTCCTAATATCACTTTGCCAATTCCACAAGAACAGCCTTAGCGAAAGGCTTCTTGAAGGGAAAGATGTAACTCTGTGAGATGAATTAAAAGAACACAGAGCAGTTTCTCAGAAAGCTTCTTTCCTGTTTTGAACGGAAGATATTTCCTTCTTCACCATAGCTCTCTATGGGCTTCCAATTATCCCTTTGCCAATTCCACAAGAACAGCCTTAGCGGAAGGCTACTTGAAGGGAAAGATGTAACTCTGTGAGATGAATTAACAGAACACAGAGCAGTTTCTCAGAAAGCTTCTTTCCAATTTTGAACGGAAGATATTTCCTTTTCACCATAGCCCTCTATGGGCTTCCAAATATCCTTTGCCAATTACACAAGAACAACCTTAGCGAAAGGATTCTTGAAGGAAAGATGTAACTCTGTGAGATGAATTAACAGAACACAGAGCAGTTTCTCAGAAAGCTTCTTTCCAGTTTTAACGGAAGATATTTCCTTTTCACCATAGCCCTCTAGGGTTTCCAAATATCCTTTGCCAATTCCACAAGAACAGCCTTAGCGAAAGGCTTCTTGAAGGGAAAGATGTAACTCTGTGAGATGAATTAACAGAACACAGAGCAGTTTCTCAGAAAGCTTCTTTCCAGTTTTGAACGGAAGATATTTCCTTTTTCACCGTAGCCCTCTATGGGCTTCCAAATATCCCTTTGCCAATTCCACAAGAACAGCCTTAGCGAAAGGATTCTTGAAGGGAAAGATGTAACTCTGTAAGATGAATTAACAGAACACAGAGCAGTTTCTCAGAAAGCTTCTTTCCAGTTTTGAACGGAAGTTATTTCCTTCTTCACCATAGCCTCTATGGGCTTCCAAATATCACTTTGCCAATTCCACAAGAACAGCCTTAGCGAAAGGCTTCTTGAAGGGAAAGATGTAACTCTGTGAGATGAATTAACAGAACACAGAGCAGTTTCTCAGAAGGCTTCTTTCCAGTTTTGAACGGAAGATATTTCCTTTTCACCGTAGCCCTCTATGGGCTTCCAAATATCCTTTGCCAATTCCACAAGAACAGCCTTAGCGAAGGCTTCTTGAAGGAAAGATGTAACTCTGTGAGATGAATTAACAGAACACAGAGCAGTTTCTCAAGCTTCTTTCCAGTTTTGAGCGGAAGATATTTCCTTTTCACCATAGCCTCTATGGGCTTCCAAATATCCTTTGCCAATTCCACAAGAACAGCCTTAGCGAAAGGCTTCTTGAAGGAAAGATGTAACTCTGTGGGATGAATTAACAGAACACAGAGCAGTTTCTCAGAAAGCTTCTTTCCAGTTTTGAACGGAAGATATTTCCTTTTTCACCATAGCCCTCTAAGGGCTTCCAAATATACCTTTGCCAATTCCACAAGAACAGCCGTAGCGAAAGGCTTCTTGAAGAGAAAGATGTAGCTCTGTGAGATGAGTTAACAGACCACAAAGCAGTTTCACAGAAAGCTTCTTTCCAGTTTTGAACTGAAGATATTTCCTTTTTCACCGTAGCCCTCTATGGGCTTCCAAATATCACTTTGCCAATTCCAAAAGAACACCCTTAATACCCGTTTGCCAATTCCACAACAACAACCTTAGCGAAAGGATTCTTGAAGGGAAAGATGCAACACGGTGAGATGAATTAACAGACCACAGTGCAGTTTCTCAGAAAGCTTCCTCCCAGTTTTGAACGGAAGATATTTCCTTTTTCACCGTAGCCCTCTATGGGCTTCCAAATATCACTTTACCAATTCCAGAAGACCAGCCTTAGCGAAAGGCTTCTTGAAGGGAAAGATGTAACTCTGTGAGATGAATTAACAGAACACCGAGCAGTTTCTCAGAAAGCTTCTTTCCGGTTTTGAACGGAAGATATTTCCTTTTTCACCATAGCCCCCTAAGGGCTTCCAAATATCCTTTGCCAATTCCACAAGAACAGCCTTAGCGAAGGCTTCTTGAAGGAAAGATGTAACTCTGTGAGATGAATTAACAGTACACAGAGCAGTTTCTCAGAAAGCTTCTTTCCAGTTTTGAGCGGAAGATATTTCCTTTTCACCATAGCCTCTATGGGCTTCCAAATATCCTTTGCCAATTCCACAAGAAAAGACTTAGCGAAAGGCTTCTTGAAGGGACAGATGTAACTCTGTAAGATGAATTAAAGAACACAGAGTAGTTTCTCAGAAAGCTTCTTTCCAGTTTTGAGCGGAAGATATTTCCTTTTCACCATAGCTCTCTATGGGCTTCCAAATATCCTTTGCCAATTCCACAAGAACAGCCTTAGCGAAGGCTTCTTGAAGGAAAGATGTAACTCTGTGAGATGAATTAACAGAACACAGAGCAGTTTCTCAAGCTTCTTTCCAGTTTTGAGCGGAAGATATTTCCTTTTCACCACAGCCCTCTAGGGTTTCCAAATATCCTTTGCCAATTCCACAAGAACAACCTTAGCGAAAGGCTTCTTGAAGGAAAGATGTAACTCTGTGGGATGAATTAACAGAACACAGAGCAGTTTCTCAAGCTTCTTTCCACTTTTCAACGGAAGATATTTCCTTTTCACCATAGCCCTTTATGGGCTTCCAAATATCCTTGCCAATTCCACAATACCAGCCTTAGCGAATGGCTTCTTGAAGGAAAGATGTAACTCTGTGAGATGAATTAACAGAACACAAAGCAGTTTCTCAAGCTTCTTTCCAGTTTTGAACGGAAGAGATTTCCTTTTTCACCATAGCCCTCTATGGGCTTCCAAATATCACTTTGCCAATTCCACAAGAACATCCTTAGCGAAAGGCTTCTTGAAGGGAAAGATGTAACTCTGTGCGATGAATTAACAGAACACCGAGCAGTTTCTCAGAAAGCTTCTTTCCGGTTTTGAACGGTAGATATTTCCTTTTTCACCATAGCCCTCTATGGGCTTCCAAATATCACTTTGCCAATTCCACAAGAACAGCCTTAGGGAAATGATTCTTGAAGGGAAAGATGTAACTCTGTGAGATGAATTAACAGAACACAGAGCAGTTTCTCAGAAAGCTTCTTTCCAGTTTTGAACGGAAGATATTTCCTTTTCACCATAGCCCCTAAGGGCTTCCAAATATCCTTTGCCAATTCCACAAGAACAGCCTTAGCGAAAGGCTTTTGAAGGAAAGATGTAACTCTGTGAGATGAATTAACAGAACACAGAGCAGTTTCTCAGAAAGCTTCTTTCCAGTTTTGAGCGGAAGATATTTCCTTTCTCACCATAGCCCTCTATGGGCTTCCAAATATCCTTGCCAATTCCACAAGAACAGCCTTAGCGAAATGATTCTTGAAGGAAAGATGTAACTCTGTGAGATGAATTCACAGAACACAGAGCAGTTTCTCAGAAAGCTTCTTTCCAGTTTTGAGCGGAAGATATTTCCTTTTCACCATAGCCTCTATGGGCTTCCAAATATCCTTTGCCAATTCCACAAGAACAGCCTTAGCGAAAGGCTTCTTGAAGGAAAGATGTAACTCTGTGAGATGAATTAACAGAACACAGAGCAGTTTCTCAAGCTTCTTTCCAGTTTTGAGCGGAAGATATTTCCTTTTCACCATAGCCCTCTATGGGCTTCCAAATATCACTTTGCCAATTCCACAAGAACAGCCTTAGCGAAAGGCTTTTGAAGGAAAGATGTAACTCTGTAAGATGAATTAACAGAACACAGATCAGTTTCTCAAAGCTTCTTTCCAATTTTGAACGGAAGAGATTTCCTTTTCACCGTAGCCCTCTATGGGCTTCCAAATATCACTTTGCCAATTCCACAAGAACAGCCTTAGCGAAGGCTTCTTGAAGGAAAGGTGTAACTCTGTGAGATGAATTAAGAGAACACAGAGTAGTTTCTCAGAAAGCTTCTTTCCAGTTTTAACGGAAGATATTTCCTTTTCACCATAGCCCTTTATGGGCTTCCTAATATAACTTTGCCAATTCCACAAGAACAGCCTTAGCGAAAGGCTTCTTGAAGGGAAAGATGTAACTCTGTGAGGTGAATTAACAGAACACAGAGCAGTTTCTCAGAAACCTTCCCTCCAGTTTTGAACGGAAGATATTTCCTTTTTCACCATAGCCCTCTAAGTGCTTCCAAATATCAGTTTGCCAATTCCACAAGAACAGCCTTAGCGAAAGGCTTCTTGAAGGGAAAGATGTAACTCTGTGCGATGAATTAACAGAACACCGAGCAGTTTCTCAGAAATCTTCTTTCCGGTTTTGAACGGGAGATATTTCCTTTTTCACCATAGCCCTCTAGGGGCTTCCAAATATCCCTTTGCCAATTCCACTAGAACAGCCTTAGCGAAAGGCTTCTTGAAGGGAAAGATGTAACACTGTGAGATGAATTAACAGTACACAAAGCAGTTTCTCAGAAAGCTTCTTTCCAGTTTTGAAGGGAAGATATTTCCTTTTTCACCATAGCCCTCTAAGGGCTTCCAAATATCAGTTTGCCAATTCCACAAGAACAGCCTTAGCGAAAGGCTTCTTGAAGGAAAGATGTAACTCTGTGAGATGAATTAAAGAACACAGAGCAGTTTCTCAGAAAGCTTCTTTCCTGTTTTGAGCGGAAGATATTTCCTTTTTCATCATAGCCCTCTATGGGCTTCCAAATATCCTTTGCCAATTCCACAAGAACAACCTTAGCGAAAGGCTTCTTGAAGGAAAGATGTAACTCTGTGACATGAATTAACAGAACACAGAGCAGTTTCTCAGAAGGCTTCTTTCCAGTTTTGAACGGAAGATATTTCCTTTTTCACCATAGCCCTTTATGGGCTTCCAAATATCACTTTGCCAATTCCACAAGAACAGCCTTAGCGAAAGGCTTCTTGAAGGGAAAGATGTAACTCTGTGAGCTGAATTAACAGAACACAGAGCAGTTTCTCAGAAAGCTTCTTTCCGGTTTTGAACGGAAGATATTGCCTTTTTCACCATAGCCCTTTATGGGCTTCCTAATATAACTTTGCCAATTCCACAAGAACAGCCTTAGCGAAAGGCTTCTTGAAGGAAAGATGTAACTCTGTGAGATGAATTAACAGAACACAGAGCAGTTTCTCAGAAATCTTCTTTCCAGTTTTGAACGGAAGATATTTCCTTTTTCATCATAGCCCTCTATGGCTTCCAAATATCACTTGCCAATTCCACAAGAACAGCCTTAGCGAAGGCTTCTTGAAGGAAAGATGTAACTCTGTGACATGAATTAACAGAACACAGAGAAGTTTCTCAGAAAGATTCTTTCCAGTTTTGAACGGAAGATATTTCCTTTTCATCATAGCCCTTTATGGGCTTCCTAATATCACTTTGCCAATTCCACAAGAACAGCCTTAGCGAAAGGCTTCTTGAAGGGAAAGATGTAACTCTGTGAGATGAATTAAAGAACACAGAGCAGTTTCTCAAGCTTCTTTCCTGTTTTGAACGGAAGATATTTCCTTCTTCACCATAGCCCTCTATGGGCTTCCAATTATCCTTTGCCAATTCCACAAGAACAGCCTTAGCGAAGGCTTCTTGAAGGAAAGATGTAACTCTGTGCGATGAATTAACAGAACACAGAGCAGTTTCTCAGAAAGCTTCCTCCCAGTTTTGAGCGGAAGATATTTCCTTTTCACCATAGCCCTCTATGGGCTTCCAAATATCAGTTGCCAATTCCAGAAGACCAGCCTTAGCGAAAGGCTTCTTGAAGGAAAGATGTAACACTGTGAGATGAATTAACAGAACACAGAGCAGTTTCTCAGAAAGCTTCTTTCCAGTTTTAACGGAAGATATTTCCTTTTCACCATAGCCCCTAAGGGCTTCCAAATATCCTTTGCCAATTCCACAAGAACAGCCTTAGTGAAAGGCTTCTTGAAGGAAAGATGTAACTCTGTGAGATGAATTCACAGAACACAGAGCAGTTTCTCAGAAAGCTTCTTTCCAGTTTTGAACGGAAGATATTTCCTTTTAACCATAGCCTCTATGGGCTTCCAAATATCCTTTGCCAATTCCACAAGAAAAGACTTAGCGAAAGGCTTCTTGAAGGGACAGATGTAACTCTGTAAGATGAATTAAAGAACACAGAGTAGTTTCTCAGAAAGCTTCTTTCCAGTTTTAACGGAAGATATTTCCTTTTTCACCATAGCTCTCTATGGGCTTCCAAATATCCTTTGCCAATTCCACAAGAACAGCCTTAGCGAAAGGCTTCTTGAAGGAAAGATGTAACTCTGTGAGATGAATTAACAGAACACAGAGCAGTTTCTCAGAAAGCTTCTTTCCAGTTTTGAGCGGAAGATATTTCCTTTTCACCACAGCCCTCTAGGGTTTCCAAATATCCTTTGCCAATTCCACAAGAACAACCTTAGCGAAAGGGTTCTGGAAGGAAAGATGTAACTCTGTGGGATGAATTAACAGAACACAGAGCAGTTTCTCAGAAAGCTTCTTTCCACTTTTCAACGGAAGATATTTCCTTTTTCACCATAGCCCTTTATGGGCTTCCAAATATCCCTTTGCCAATTCCACAATACCAGCCTTAGCGAATGGCTTCTTGAAGGGAAAGATGTAACTCTGTGAGATGAATTAACAGAACACAAAGCAGTTTCTCAGAAAGCTTCTTTCCAGTTTTGTACGGAAGGTATTTCCTTTTTCACCATAGCCCTCTATGGGCTTCCAAATATCACTTTGCCAATTCCACAAGAACATCCTTAGCGAAAGGCTTCTTGAAGGGAAAGATGTAACTCTGTGCGATGAATTAACAGAACACCGAGCAGTTTCTCAGAAAGCTTCTTTCCGGTTTTGAACGGTAGATATTTCCTTTTTCACCATAGCCCTCTAGGGCTTCCAAATATCCTTGCCAATTCCACAAGAACAGCCTTAGCGAAAGGCTTCTTGAAGGAAAGATGTAACACTGTGAGATGAATTAACAGTACACAGAGCAGTTTCTCAGAAAGCTTCTTTCCAGTTTTCAACGGAAGATATTTCCTTTTTCACCATAGCCCTCTATGGGCTTCCAAATATCCTTTGCCAATTCCACAAGAACAGCCTTAGCGAAGGCTTCTTGAAGGAAAGATGTAACTCTGTGAGATGAATTAACAGAACACAGAGCAGTTTCTCAGAAAGCTTCTTTCCAGTTTTGAACGGAAGTTATTTCCTTTTTCACCATAGCCCTTTATGGGCTTCCAAATATCCTTTGCCAATTCCACAAGAACAGCCTTAGCGAAAGGCTTCTTGAAGGAAAGATGTAACTCTGTGAGATGAATTAACAGTACACAGAGCAGTTTCTCAGAAAGCTTCTTTCCAGTTTTGAGCGGAAGATATTTCCTTTTTCACCATAGCCCTCTAAGGGCTTCCAAATATCACTTTGCCAATTCCACAAGAACAGCCTTAGCGAAAGGCTTCTTGAAGGAAAGATGTAACTCTGTGAGATGAATTAAAAGAACACAGAGCAGTTTCTCAGAAAGCTTCTTTCCGGTTTTGAGCGGAAGATATTTCCTTTTTCACCATAGCCCTCTGGGCTTCCAAATATCCTTTGCCAATTCCACAAGAACAACCTTAGCGAAGGCTTCTTGAAGGAAAGATGTAACTCTGTGAGATGAATTAACAGAACACAGAGCAGTTTCTCAGAAAGCTTCTTTCCAGTTTTGAACGGAAGATATTTCCTTTTTCACCATAGCCCTTTATGGGCTTCCAAATATCACTTTGCCAATTCCACAAGAACAGCCTTAGCGAAAGGCTTCTTGAAGGAAAGATGTAACTCTGTGAGATGAATTAAAGAACACAGAGCAGTTTCTCAGAAAGCTTCTTTCCAGTTTTGAACGGAAGATATTTCCTTTTTCACCATAGCCCTTTATGGGCTTCCAATATCACTTTGCCAATTCCACAAGAACAGCCTTAGCGAAAGGCTTCTTGAAGGAAAGATGTAACTCTGTGAGATGAATTAAAGAACACAGAGCAGTTTCTCAGAAAGCTTCTTTCCAGTTTTGAACGGAAGATATTTCCTTTTCACCATAGCCCTCTATGGGCTTCCAATATCACTTTGCCAATTCCACAGGAACAGCCTTAGCGAAAGGCTTCTTGAAGGAAAGATGTAACTCTGTGAGATGAATTAACAGAACACAGAGCAGTTTCTCAGAAAGCTTCTTTCCAGTTTTGAACGGAAGATATTTCCTTTTTCACCATAGCCCTCTATGGGCTTCCAATTATACCTTTACCAATTCCACAAGAACAACCTTAGCGAAAGGCTTCTTGAAGGGAAAGATGTAACACTGTGAGATGAATTAACAGAACACAGAGCAGTTTCTTAGAACGCTTCTTTACAGTTTTGAACGGAAGATATTTCCTTTTTCACCATAGCCCTTTATGGGCTACCAAATATCCCTTTGCCAATTCCACAAGAACAGCCTTAGCGAAAGGCTTCTTGACGGGAAAGATGTAACTCTGTGAGATGAATTAACAGAACACAGAGCACTTTCTCAGAAAGCTCCTTTCCAGTTTTGAACGGAAGATATTTCCTTTTTCACCATAGCCCTCTATGGGCTTCCAAATATCCCTTTGCCAATTCCACAAGAACAGCCTTAGCGAAAGGCTTCTTGAAGGGAAAGATGTAACTCTGTGAGATGAATTAACAGAACACAGAGCAGTTTCTCAGAAAGCTTCTTTCCAGTTTTGAGCGGAAGATATTTCCTTTTCACCATAGCCCTCTATGGGCTTCCAAATATCACTTTGCCAATTCCACAAGAACAGCCTTAGTGAAAGGCTTCTTGAAGGAAAGATGTAACTCTGTGAGATGAATTAACAGAACACAGAGCAGTTTCTCAAGCTTCTTTCCAGTTTTGAGCGGAAGATATTTCCTTTTCACCATTGCCCTCTATTGGCTTCCAAATATCCTTGCCAATTCCACAAGAACAGCCTTAGCGAAGGCTTCTTGAAGGAAAGAGGTAACTCTGTGAGATGAATTAACAGAACACAGAGCAGTTTCTCAAGCTTCTTTCCAGTTTTGAGCGGAAGATATTTCCTTTTCACCATAGCCTTCTATGGGCTTCCAAATATCCTTTGCCAATTCCACAAGAACAGCCTTAGCGAAAGGCTTCTTGAAGGAAAGATGTAACTTTGTGAGATGAATTAACAGAACACAGAGCAGTTTCTCAGAAAGCTTCTTTCCAGTTTTGAGCGGAAGATATTTCCTTTTCACCGTAGCCCTCTATGGGCTTCCAAATATCCTTTGCCAATTCCAGAAGACCAGCCTTAGCGAAGGCTTCTTGAAGGAAAGATGTAACTCTGTGAGATGAATTAACAGAACACAGAGCAGTTTCCCAGAAAGCTTCTTTCCAGTTTTGAACGGAAGATATTTCCTTCTTCACCATAGCCCTCTATGGGCTTCCAAATATCACTTTGCCAATTCCACAAGAACAGCCTTAGCGAAAGGCTTCTTGAAGAGAAAGATGTAACTCTGTGAGATGAATTAACAGAACACAGAGCAGTTTCTCAGACAGCTTCTTTCCAGTTTTGAACGGAAGATAATTTCTTATTCACCGTTGCCCTCTATGGGCTTCCAAATATCCCTTTGCCAATTCCACAAGAACAGCCTTAGCGAAAGGATTCTTGAAGTGAAAGATGTAACTCTGTAAGATGAATTAACAGAACACAGAGCAGTTTCTCAGAAAGCTTCTTTCCAGTTTTGAACGGAAGTTATTTCCTTCTTCACCATAGCCCTCTATGGGCTTCCAAATATCACTTTGCCAATTCCACAAGAACAGCCTTAGCTAAAGGCTTCTTGAACGGAAAGATGTAACTCTGTGAGATGAATTAACAGAACACAGAGCAGTTTCTCAGAAGGCTTCTTTCCAGTTTTGAACGGAAGATATCTCCTTTTTCACCGTAGCCATCTATGGGCTTCCAAATATCCCTTTGCCAATTCCACAAGAACAGCCTTAGCGAAAGGCTTCTTGAAGGGAAAGATGTAACTCTGTGAGATGAATTAACAGAACACAGAGCAGTTTCTCAGAAAGCTTCTTTCCAGTTTTGAACGGAAGATATTTCCTTTTTCACCATAGCCTCTATGTGCTTCCAACTATCCCTTTGCCGATTCCACAAGAAAAGCCTTAGCGAAAGGCTTCTTGAAGGAAAGATGTAACTCTTTGGGATGAATTAACAGAACACAGAGCAGTTTCTCAGAAAGCTTCTTTCCAGTTTTGAACGGAAGATGTCTCCTTTTTCACCATAGCCCTCTAAGGGCTTCCAAATATCACTTTGCCGATTCCACAAGAACAGCCTTAGCGAAAGGCTTCTTGAAGGGAAAGATGAAACTCTGTGAGATGAATTAACAGAACACAAAGCAGTTTCTCAGAAAGCCTCTTTCCTGTTTTTAACGGAAGATATTTCCTTTTTCACCATAGCCCTCTGTGGGCTTCCAAATATCACTTTGCCAATTCCACAAGAACAGCCTTAGCGAAGGCTTCTTGAAGGAAGATGTAACTCTTTGGGATGAATTAACAGAACACAGAGCAGTTTCTCAGAAAGCTTCTTTCCAGTTTTGAACGGAAGATGTCTCCTTTTTCACCATAGCCCTCTAAGGGCTTCCAAATATCACTTTGCCGATTCCACAAGAACAGCCTTAGCGAAAGGCTTCTTGAAGGGAAAGATGAAACTCTGTGAGATGAATTAACAGAACACAAAGCAGTTTCTCAGAAAGCCTCTTTCCTGTTTTTAACGGAAGATATTTCCTTTTTCACCATAGCCCTCTGTGGGCTTCCAAATATCACTTTGCCAATTCCACAAGAACAGGCTTAGCGAAAGGCTTCTTGAAGGGAAAGCTGTAACTCTGTGAGATGAATTAACAGAACACAAAGCAGTTTCTCAGAAAGCTTCTTTCCAGTTTTAAACGGAACATATTTCCTTTTTCACCATAGCCCTCTATGGGCTTCCAAATACCACTTTGCCAATTCCACAAGAACAGCCTTAGCGAAAGGCTTCTTAAAGGGAAAGATATAATTCTGTGAGATGAATTAACAGAACACAGAGCTGTTTCTCATAATGCTTCTTTCCAGTTTTGAACTTAAGATATTTCCTTCTTCACCATAGCCCTCTAGGGGCGTCCAAATATCACTTTGCCAATTCCACAAGAACAGCCTTAGCGAAAGGCTTCTTGAAGGGAAAGATGTAACGCTGTGAGTTGAATTAACTGAACACAGAGCAGTTTCTCCGAGAGCTTCTTTCCAATTTTGAACGGAAGGTATTTCCGTTTTCACCATACCCCTCTATGGGCTTCCAAATATCCCTTTGCCAATTCCACAAGAACAGCCTTAGCGAAAGGCTTCTTGAAGGGAAAGATGTAACTCTGTGAGATGAATTAAGAGAACACAGAGCAGTTTCTCAGAAAGCTTCTTTCCAGTTTTGAACGGAAGATATTTCCTTTCTCACCATAGCCCTCTATGGGCTTCCAAATATCACTTTGCCAATTCCACAAGAACAGCCTTAGCGAAATGATTCTTGAAGGGAAAGATGTAACTCTGTGAGATGAATTCACAGAACACAGAGCAGTTTCTCAGAAAGCTTCTTTCCAGTTTTGAACGGAAGATATTTCCTTTTTCACCATAGCCCTCTATGGGCTTCCAAATCTCCCTTTGCCAATTCCACAAGAACAGCCTTAGTGAAAGGCTTCTTGAAGGGAAAGATGTAACTCTGTGTGATGAATTAACAGAACACAGAGTAGTTTCTCAGAAAGCTTCTTTCCAGTTTTGAACCGAAGATATTTCCTTCTTCACCATAGCCCTCTATGGGCTTCCAAGTATCACTTTGCCAATTCCACAAGAACAGCCTTAGCGAAATGCTTCTTTAAAAGAAAGATGTAACTCTGTGAGATGAATTAACAGAACACAGAGCAGTTTCTCAGAAAGCTTCTTTCCAGTTTGGAAAGGAAGATATTTCCTTCTTCACCATAGCCCTCTATGGGCTTCCAAGTATCACTTTGCCAATTCCACAAGAACAGCCTTAGCGAAAGGCTTCTTGACGGGAAAGATGTAACTCTGTAAGATGAATTAACAGAACACAGAACAGTTTCTCAGAAAGCTTCTTTCCAGTTTTGAACGGAAGATATTTCCTCTTTCCCCATAGCCCTCTATGGGCTTCCAAATATCCCTTTGCCAATTCCGCAAGAACAACTTTAGCGAAAGGCTTCTTGAAGGGAAAGATGTAACTCTGTGATATGAATTAACAGAACACAGAGCAGTTTCTCAGAAAGCTACTTTCCGGTTTTGTACGGAAGATATTTCCTTTTTCACCATAGCCCTTTATGGGCTTCCTAATAACACTTTGCCAATTCCACAAGAACAGCCTTAGCGAAAGGCTTCTTGAAGGGACACATGTAACTGTGTGAGATGAATTAAAAGAACACAGAGTAGTTTCTCAGAAAGCTTCTTTCCAGTTTTCAACGGAAGATATTTCCTTTTTCACCATAGCCCTTTATGGGCTTCCTAATAACACTTTGCCAATTCCACAAGAACAGCCTTAGCGAAAGGCTTCTTGAAGGGACACATGTAACTGTGTGAGATGAATTAAAAGAACACAGAGTAGTTTCTCAGAAAGCTTCTTTCCAGTTTTCAACGGAAGATATTTCCTTTTTCACCATAGCCCTTTATTGGCTTCCCAATATCCCTTTGCCAATTCCACAAGAACAGCCTTAGCGAAAGGCTTCTTGACGGGAAAGATGTAACTCTGTGAGATGAATTCACAGAACACAGAGCAGTTTCTCAGAAAGCTTCTTTCCAGTTTTGAACGGAAGATATTTCCTTTTTCACCGTAGCCCTCTATGGTCTTCCAAATATCACTTTGCCAATTCCACAAGAACAACCTTAGCGAAAGGCTTCTTGAAGGGAAAGACGTAACCCTGTGAGATGAATTAACAGAACACAGAGCAGTTTCTCAAAATGCTTCTTTCCAATTTTGAACGAAAGAGATTTCCTTTTCCACCGTAGCCCTCTATGGGCTTCTAAATATCACTTTGCCAATTACACAAGAACAGCCTTAGCGAAAGGCTTCTTGAAGGGAAAGGTGTAACTCTGTGAGATGAATTAAGAGAACACAGAGTAGTTTCTCAGAAAGCTTCTTTCCAGTTTTAAACGGAAGATATTTCCTTTTTCACCGTAGCCCTCTATGGGCTTCCAAATATCACTTTGCCAATTCCAGGAGACCAGCCTTAGCGAAAGGCTTCTTGAATGGAAAGATGTAACTCTGTGAGATGAATTAACAGAACACCGAGCAGTTTCTCAGAAAGCTTCTTCCCGGTTTTGAACGGAAGATATTTCCTTTTTCACCATAGCCCTCTAAGGGCTTCCAAATATCCCTTTGCCAATTCCACAAGAACAGCCTTAATGAAAGGCTTCTTGAAGGGAAAGATGTAACTCTGTGAGATGAATTAACAGTACACAGAGCAGTTTCTCAGAAACCTTCTTTCAAGTTTTGAACGGAAGCTATTTCCTTTTTCACCATAGCCCTCTATGGGCTTCCAGATATCCCTTTGCCAATTCCACAGGAACAGCCTTAGCGAAAGGCTTCTTGAAGGGACAGATGTAACTCTGTAAGATGAATTAAAAGAACACAGAGTAGTTTCTCAGAAAGCTTCTTTCCAGTTTTGAACCTAAGATATTTCCTTTTTCACCATAGATCTCTATGGGCTTCCAAATATCCCTTTGCCAATTCCACAAGAACAACCTTAGCGAAAGGCTTCTTGAAGGAAAAGATGTAACTCTGTGAGATGAATTAAGAGAACACAGAGCAGTTTCTCAGAAAGCTTCTTTCCAGTTTTGAACGGAAGATATTTCCTTTTTCACCATAGCCTTCTAGGGGTTTCCAAATATCCCTTTGCCAATTCCACAAGAACAACCTTAGCGAAAGGATTCTGGAAGGGAAAGATGTAACTCTGTGGGATGAATTAACAGAACACAGAGCAGTTTCTCAGAAAGCTTCTTTCCACTTTTCAAAGGAAGATATTTCCTTTTTCACCATAGCCCTTTATGGGCTTCCAAATATCCCTTTGCCAATTCCACAAGAACAGCCTTAGCGAATGGCTTCTTGAAGGGAAAGATGTAACTCTGTGAGATGAATTAACAGAACACAAAGCAGTTTCTCAGAAAGCTTCTTTCCAGTTTTGAACGGAAGAGATTTCCTTTTTCACCGTAGCCCTCTATGGGCTTCCAAATATCACTTTGCCAATTCCACAAGAACAGCCTTAGCGAAAGGCTTCTTGAAGGGAAAGATGTAACCCTGTGCGATGAATTAACGGAACACCGAGCAGTTTCTCAGAAATCTTCTTTCCGGTTTTGAACGGGAGATATTACCTTTTTCACCATAGCCCTCTAGGGGCCTCCAAATATCCCTTTGCCAATTCCACTAGAATAGCCTTAGCGAAAGGCTTCTTGAAGGGAAAGATGTAACACTGTGAGATGAATTAACAGTACACAGAGCAGTTTCTCAGAAAGCTTCTTTCCAGTTTTGAACCGAAGATATTTCCTTTTCCCCATAGCCCTCTAATGCCTTCCAAATATCATTTTGCCAATTCCACAAGAACAGCCTTCGCGAAAGGCTTCTTTAAGGGAAAGATGTAACTCTGTGAGATGAATTAACAGAACACAGAGCAGTTTCACAGAAAGTTTCTTTCCAGTTTTGAACGGAAGTTATTTCCTTTTTCACCATAGTCCTTTATGGGCTTCCAAATATCCCTTTGCAAATTCCACAAGAACAGCCTTAGCGAAAGGCTTCCTGAAGGGAAAGATGTAACTCTGTGAGATGAATCAACAGAACACAGAGCAGTTTCTCAGAAAGCTTCTTTCCAGTTTTGAACGGAAGATATTTCCTTTTTCACCATAGCCCTCTAAGGGCTTCCAAATATCACTTTGCCAATTCCACAAGAACAGCCTTAGCGAAAGGCTTCTTGAAGGGAAAGATGTAACTCTGTGAGATGAATTAAAAGAACACAGAGCAGTTTCTCAGAAAGCTTCTTTCCTGTTTTGTACGGAAGATATTTCCTTTTTCATCATAGCCCTCTATGGGCTTCCAAATATCCCTTTGCCAATTCCACAAGAACAACCTTAGCGAAAGGCTTCTTGAAGGGAAAGATGTAACTCTGTGAGATGAATTAACAGAACACAGAGCAGTTTCTCAGAAAGCTTCTTTCCAGTTTTTAACGGAAGATATTTCCTTTTTTACCATAGCCCTTTATGGGTTTACAAATATCCCTTTGCCAATTCCACAAGAACAGCCTTAGCGAAAGGCTTCTTGAAGGGAAAGATGTAACTGTGTGAGATGAATTAACAGAACACAGAGCAGTTTCTCAGAAAGCTTCCTTCCAGTTTGGAACGGAAGATATTTTTTTTTTCACCATAGCCCTCTAAGGGCTTCCAAATATACCTTTGCCAATTCCACAAGAACCGCCGTAGCGAAAGGCTTCTTGAAGAGAAAGATGTAGCTCTGTGAGATGAGTTAACAGACCACAGAGCAGTTTCACAGAAAGCTTCTTTCCAGTTTTGAACTGAAGATATTTCCTTTTTCACCGTAGCCCTCTATGGGCTTCCAAATATCACTTTGCCAATTCCACAAGAACACCCTTAATACCCGTTTGCCAATTCCACAACAACAACTTTAGCGAAAGGATTCTTGAAGGGAAAGATGCAACACGGTGAGATGAATTAACAGACCACAGTGCAGTTTCTCAGAAAGCTTGCTTCCAGTTTTGAACGGAAGATATTTCGTTTTTCACCGTAGCCCTCTAAGGGCTTCCAAATATCACTTTGCCAATTCCACAAGAACAGCCTTAGCGAAAGGCTTCTTGAAGGGAAAGATGTAACTCTGTGAGATGAATTAACAGAACACAGAGCAGTTTCTCAGAAAGGTTCTTTCCAGTTTTGAACGGAAGTTATTTCCTTTTTCAACATAGCCATTTATGGGCTTCCAAATATCCCTTTGCCAATTCCAAAAGAACAGCTTTAGCGAAAGGCTTCTTGAAGGGAAAGATGTAAGTCGGTGCGATGAATTAACAGAACACAGAGCAGTTTCTCAGAAAGCTTCCTCCCAGTTTTGAACGGAAGATATTTCCTTTTTCACTGTAGCCCACTAAGGACTTCCAAATATCACTGTGCCAATTCCAGAAGACCAGCCTTAGCGAAAGGCTTCTTGAAGGGAAAGATGTAACTCTGTGAGATGAATTAACAGAACACCGAGCAGTTTCTCAGAAAGCTTCTTTCCGGTTTTGAACGGAAGACATTTCCTTTTTCATCATAGCCCCCTAAGGGCTTCCAAATATCCCTTTGCCAATTCCACAAGAACAGCCTTAGTGAAAGGCTTCTTCAAGGGAAAGATGTAACTCTGTGAGATGAATTAACAGTACACAGAGCAGTTTCTCAGAAAGCTTCTTTCAAGTTTTGAACGGAAGATATTTCCTTTTTCACCATAGCCCTCTATGGGCTTCCAAATATCCCTTTGCCAATTCCACAATAACAGCCTTAGCGAAAGGCTTCCTGAAGGGACAGATGTAACTCTGTGAGATGAATTAACAGAACACAGAGTAGTTTCTCAGAAAGCTTCTTTCCAGTTTTGAACGGAAGATATTTCCTTTTTCACCATAGCTCTCTATGGGCTTCCAAATATCCCTTTGCCAATTCCACAAGAACAGCCTTAGCGAAAGGCTTCTTGAAGGAAAAGATGTAACTCTGTGGGATGAATTAACAGAACACAGAGCAGTTTCTCAGAAAGCTTCTTTCCAGTTTTGAACGGAAGATATTTCCTTTTTCACCATAGCCCTCTAGGGGTTTCCAAATATCCCTTTGCCAATACCACAAGAACAACCTTAGCGAAAGGGTTCTGGAAGGGAAAGATGTAACTCTGTGGGATGAATTAACAGAACACAGAGCAGTTTCTCAGAAAGCTTCTTTCCACTTTTCAACGGAAGATATTTCCTTTTTCACCATAGCCCTTTATGGGCTTCCAAATATCCCTTTGCCAATTCCACAAGACCAGCCTTAGCGAATGGCTTCTTGAAGGGAAAGATGTAACTCTGTGAGATGAATTAACAGAACACAAAGCAGTTTCTCAGAAAGCTTCTTTCCAGTTTTGAACGGAAGAGATTTCCTTTTTCACCATAGCCCTCTATGGGCTTCCAAATATCACTTTGCCAATTCCACAAGAACATCCTTAGCGAAAGGCTTCTTGAAGGGAAAGATGTAACTCTGTGCGATGAATTAACAGAACACCGAGCAGTGTCTCAGAAAGCTTCTTTCCGGTTTTGAACGGTAGATATTTCCTTTTTCACCATAGCCCTCTAGGGGCTTCCAAATATCCCTTTGCCAATTCCACGAGAACAGCCTTAGCGAAAGGCTTCTTGAAGGGAAAGATGTAACACTGTGAGATGAATTAACAGTACACAGAGCAGTTTCTCAGAAAGCTTCTTTCCAGTTTTCAACGGAAGATATTTCCTTTTTCACCATAGCCCTCTATGGCCTTCCAAATATCACTTTGCCAATTCCACAAGAACAGCCTTAGCGAAAGGCTTCTTGAAGGGAAAGATGTAACTCTGTGAGATGAATTAACAGAACACAGAGCAGTTTCTGAAAGCTTCTTTCCAGTTTTGAACGGAAGTTATTTCCTTTTTCACCATAGCCCTTTATGGGCTTCCAAATATCCCTTTGCCAATTCCACAAGAACAGCCATAGCGAAAGGCTTCCTGAAGGGAAAGATGTAACTCTGTGAGATGAATCAACAGAACACAGAGCAGTTTCTCAGAAAGCTTCTTTCCAGTTTTCAACGGAAGATATTTCCTTTTTCACCATAGCCCTCTATGGCCTTCCAAATATCACTTTGCCAATTCCACAAGAACAGCCTTAGCGAAAGGCTTCTTGAAGGGAAAGATGTAACTCTGTGAGATGAATTAACAGAACACAGAGCAGTTTCACAGAAAGCTTCTTTCCAGTTTTGAACGGAAGTTATTTCCTTTTTCACCATAGCCCTTTATGGGCTTCCAAATATCCCTTTGCCAATTCCACAAGAACAGCCATAGCGAAAGGCTTCCTGAAGGGAAAGATGTAACTCTGTGAGATGAATCAACAGAACACAGAGCAGTTTCTCAGAAAGCTTCTTTCCAGTTTTGAACGGAAGATATTTCCTTTTTCACCATAGCCCTCTAAGGGCTTCCAAATATCACTTTTCCAATTCCACAAGAACAGTCTTAGCGAAAGGCTTCTTGAAGCGAAAGATGTAACTCTGTGAGATGAATTAAAAGAACACAGAGCAGTTTCTCAGAAAGCTTCTTTCCTGTTGTGTACGGAAGATATTTCCTTTTTCATCATAGCCCTCTATGGGCTTCCAAATATCCCTTTGCCAATTCCACAAGAACAACCTTAGCGAAAGGCTTCTTGAAGGGAAAGATGTAACTCTGTGAGATGAATTAACAGAACACAGAACAGTTTCTCAGAAAGCTTCTTTCCAGTTTTGAACGGAAGATATTTCCTTTTTCACGATAGCCCTTTATGGGCTTCATAATAACACTTGGCCAATTCCACAAGAACAGACTTAGCGAAAGGCTTCTTGAAGGGAAAGATGTAACCCTGTGAGATGAATTAAAAGAACACAGAGCAGTTTCTCAGAAAGCTTCTTTCCAGTTTTGAACGGAAGATATTTCCTTTTTCACCATAGCCCTCTATGGGCTTCCAATTATCCCTTTACCAATTCCACAAGAACAACCTTAGCGAAAGGCTTCTTGAAGGGAAAGATGTAACTCTGTGAGATGAATTAAAAGAACACAGAGCAGTTTCTCAGAAAGCTTCTTTCCAGTTTTGAACGGAAGATATTTCTTTCTTCACCATAGCCCTCTATTGGCTTCCAATTATCCCTTTGCCAATTCCACAAGAACAGCCTTAGCGGAAGGCTTCTTGAAGGGAAAGATGCAACTCTGTGAGATGAATTAACAGAACACAGAGCAGTTTCTCAGAAAGCTTCTTTCCAGTTTTGATCGGAAGATATTTCCTTTTTCACCATAGCCCTCTATGAGCTTCCAAATATCACTTTGCCAATTCCACAAGAACAGCCGTAGTGAAAGGCTTCTTGAAGGGAAAGATGTAACTCTGTGAGATGAATTAACAGAACACAGAGCAGTTTCTCAGAAAGCTTCTTTCCAGTTTTGAACGGAAGATATTTCCTTTTTCACCATAGCCCTCTATTGGCTTCCAAATATCCCTGTGCCAATTCCACAAGAACAGCCTTAGCGAAAGGCTTCTTGAAGGGAAAGAGGTAACTCTGTGAGATGAATTAACAGAACACAGAGCAGTTTCTCAGAAAGCTTCTTTCCAGTTTTGAACGGAAGATATTTCCTTTTTCACCATAGCCTTCTATGGGCTTCCAAATATCCCTTTGCCAATTCCACAAGAACAGCCTTATCGAAAGGATTGTTGAAGGGAAAGATGTAACTCTGTGAGATGAATTAACAGAACACAGAGCAGTTTCTCAGAAGGCTTCTTTCCAGTTTTGTACGGAAGGTATTTCCTTTTTCACCATAGCCCTCTATGGGCTTCCAAATATCACTTTGCCAATTCCACAAGAACAGCCTTAGCGAAAGGCTTCTTGAAGGGAAAGATGTAACTCTGTGAGATGAATTAACAGAACACAGAGCAGTTTCTCAGAAAGCTTTTTTCCAGTTTTGAACGGAAGATATTTCCTTTTTCACCATAGCCCTCTATGGGATTCCAAATACCACTTTACCAATTCCACAAGAACAGCCTTACCGAAAGGCTTCTTGAGGGGAATTATGTAACTCTGTGAGATGAATTAACAGAACACAGAGCAGTTTCTCAGACAGCTTCTTTCCAGTTTTGAACGGAAGATATTTCCTTTTTCAACATAGCCCTCTATGGGCTTCCAAATATCACTTTGCCAATTCCGCAAGAACAGCCTTATCGAAAGGCTTCTTGAAGAGAAAGATGTAACTCTGTGAGATGAATTAAGAGAACACAGAGCAGTTTCTCAGAAAGCTTCTTTCCAGTTTTGAACGAAAGATACTTCCTTTTTCACCATAGCCCTCTATGGGCTTAAAAATATCACTTTGCCAATTCCACAAGAACAGCCTTAGCGAAATGATTCTTGAAGGGAAAGATGTAACTCTGTGAGATGAATTCACAGAACACAGAGCAGTTTCTCAGAAAGCTTCTTTACAGTTTTGAACGGAAGATATTTCCTTTTTCACCATAGCCCTCTAAGGGCTTCCAAATATCACTTTGCCGGTTCCACAAGAACAGCCTTAGCGAAGGCTTCTTGAAGGAGAGATGTAACTCTGTGAGATGAATTAAAAGAACACAGAGCAGTTTCTCAGAAAGCTTTTTCCAGTTTTGAACGGAAGATATTTCCTTTTCATCATAGCCCTCTATGGGCTTCCAAATATCCTTTGCCAATTCCACAAGAAAACCTTAGCGAAAGGCTTCTTGAAGGAAAGATGTAACTCTGTGAGATGAATTAACAGAACACAGAACAGTTTCTCAGAAAGCTTCTTTCCAGTTTTGACGGAAGATATTTCCTTTTCACGATAGCCCTTTATGGGCTTCATAATAACACTTGGCCAATTCCACAAGAACAGACTTAGCGAAGGCTTCTTGAAGGAAAGATGTAACCCTGTGAGATGAATTAAAAGAACACAGAGCAGTTTCTCAGAAAGCTTCTTTCCAGTTTTGAACGGAAGATATTTCCTTTTTCACCATAGCCCTCTATGGGCTTCCAATTATCCCTTTACCAATTCCACAAGAACAACCTTAGCGAAAGGCTTCTTGAAGGGAAAGATGTAACTCTGTGAGATGAATTAAAAGAACACAGAGCAGTTTCTCAGAAAGCTTCTTTCCAGTTTTGAACGGAAGATATTTCTTTCTTCACCATAGCCCTCTATTGGCTTCCAATTATCCCTTTGCCAATTCCACAAGAACAGCCTTAGCGGAAGGCTTCTTGAAGGGAAAGATGCAACTCTGTGAGATGAATTAACAGAACACAGAGCAGTTTCTCAAGCTTCTTTCCAGTTTTGATCGGAAGATATTTCCTTTTCACCATAGCCCTCTATGAGCTTCCAAATATCCTTTGCCAATTCCACAAGAACAGCCGTAGTGAAAGGCTTCTTGAAGGAAAGATGTAACTCTGTGAGATGAATTAACAGAACACAGAGCAGTTTCTCAAGCTTCTTTCCAGTTTTGAGCGGAAGATATTTCCTTTTCACCATAGCCCTCTATTGGCTTCCAAATATCCTTGCCAATTCCACAAGAACAGCCTTAGCGAAAGGCTTCTTGAAGGAAAGAGGTAACTCTGTGAGATGAATTAACAGAACACAGAGCAGTTTCTCAGAAGCTTCTTTCCAGTTTTGAGCGGAAGATATTTCCTTTTCACCATAGCCTTCTATGGGCTTCCAAATATCCTTTGCCAATTCCACAGAACAGCCTTATCGAAAGGATTGTTGAAGGGAAAGATGTAACTCTGTGAGATGAATTAACAGAACACAGAGCAGTTTCTCAGAAGGATTCTTTCCAGTTTTGTACGGAAGGTATTTCCTTTTCACCATAGCCCTCTATGGGCTTCCAAATATCACTTTGCCAATTCCACAAGAACAGCCTTAGCGAAAGGCTTCTTGAAGGAAAGATGTAACTCTGTGAGATGAATTAACAGAACACAGAGCAGTTTCTCAGAAAGCTTTTTCCAGTTTTGAGCGGAAGATATTTCCTTTTCACCATAGCCCTCTATGGGATTCCAAATACCACTTTACCAATTCCACAAGAACAGCCTTACCGAAAGGCTTCTTGAGGGAATTATGTAACTCTGTGAGATGAATTAACAGAACACAGAGCAGTTTCTCAGACAGCTTCTTTCCAGTTTTGAACGGAAGATATTTCCTTTTTCAACATAGCCCTCTATGGGCTTCCAAATATCACTTTGCCAATTCCGCAAGAACAGCCTTATCGAAAGGCTTCTTGAAGAGAAAGATGTAACTCTGTGAGATGAATTAAGAGAACACAGAGCAGTTTCTCAAGCTTCTTTCCAGTTTTGAACGGAAGATATTTCCTTTTCACCATAGCCCTCTATGGGCTTAAAAATATCACTTTGCCAATTCCACAAGAACAGCCTTAGCGAAATGATTCTTGAAGGGAAAGATGTAACTCTGTGAGATGAATTCACAGAACACAGAGCAGTTTCTCAGAAAGCTTCTTTACAGTTTTGAACGGAAGATATTTCCTTTTTCACCATAGCCCTCTAAGGGCTTCCAAATATCACTTTGCCGGTTCCACAAGAACAGCCTTAGCGAAAGGCTTCTTGAAGGAGAGATGTAACTCTGTGAGATGAATTAACAGAACACAGAGCAGTTTCTCAAGCTTCTTTCCAGTTTTGAGCGGAAGATATTTCCTTTTCACCATTGCCCTCTATTGGCTTCCAAATATTCCTTTGCCAATTCCACAAGAACAGCCTTAGCGAAGGCTTCTTGAAGGAAAGAGGTAACTCTGTGAGATGAATTAACAGAACACAGAGCAGTTTCTCAGAAAGCTTCTTTCCAGTTTTGAGCGGAAGATATTTCCTTTTCACCATAGCCTTCTATGGACTTCCAAATATCCTTTGCCAATTCCACAAGAACAGCCTTAGCGAAGGCTTCTTGAAGGGAAAGATGTAACTCTGTGAGATGAATTAACAGAAAACAAAGCAGTTTCTCAAGCTTCTTCCAGTTTTAAACGGTACATTATTCCTTTTTCACCATAGCCCTCTATGGGCTTCCAAATATCACTTTGCAAATTACACAAGAACAGTCTTAGAGAAACGCTTCCTGAGGGAAAGCTGTAACTCTGTGAGATGAATTAACAGAACACAGAGCAGTTTCTCAGAAAGCTTCTTTCCAGTTTTGAGCGGAAGATATTTCCTTTTCACCATAGCCTCTATGGGCTTCCAAATATCCTTTGCCAATTCCAGAAGAACAGCCTTAGCGAAAGGCTTTGAAGGGAAAGATGTAACTTTGTGAGATGAATTAACAGAACACAGAGCAGTTTCTCAAGCTTCTTTCCAGTTTTGAGCGGAAGATATTTCCTTTTCACCAGAGCCCTCTATGGGCTTCCAAATATCCTTTGCCAATTCCACAAGAACAGCCTTAGCGAAGGCTTCTTGAAGGGAAAGATGTAACTCTGTGAGATGAATTAACAGAACACAGAGCAGTTTCTCAAGCTTCTTTCCAGTTTTGAGCGGAAGATATTTCCTTCTTCACCATAGCCCTCTATGGGCTTCCAAATATCCTTTGCCAATTCCACAAGAACAGCCTTAGCTAAAGGCTTCTTGAAGGAAGATGTAACTCTGTGAGATGAATTAACAGAACACAGAGCAGTTTCTCAGAAGCTTCTTTACAGTTTTGAACGGAAGATATCTCCTTTTTCACCGTAGCCATCTATGGGGTTCCAAATATCCCTTTGCCAATTCCACAAGAACAGCCTTAGCGAAAGGCTTCTTGAAGGGAAAGATGTAACTCTGTGAGATGAATTAACAGAACACAGAACAGTTTCTCAGAAAGCTTCTTTCCAGTTTTGAACGGAAGATATTTCCTTCTTCACCATAGAACTCTATGGGCTTCCAAATATCCCTTTGCCAATTCCACAAGAACAGCCTTAGGGAAAGGCTTCTTGAAGGGAAAGATGTAACTCTGTGAGATGAATTAACAGAACACAGAGCAGTTTCTCAAGCTTCTTTCCAGTTTTGAGCGGAAGATATTTCCTTTTCACCAGAGCCCTCTATGGGCTTCCAAATATTCCTTTGCCAACTCCACAAGAACAGCCTTAGGGAAAGGCTCCTTGAAGGAAAGATGTAACTCTGTGAGATGAATTAACAGAACACAGAGCAGTTTCTCAAGCTTCTTTCCAGTTTTGAGCGGAAGATATTTCCTTTTCACCGTAGCCTCTATGTGCTTCCAAATATCCTTTGCCGATTCCACAAGAACAGCCTTAGCGAAAGGCTTCTTGAAGGAAAGATGTAACTCTTTGAGATGAATTAACAGAACACAGAGCAGTTTCTCAGAAAGCTTCTTTCCAGTTTTGAGCGGAAGATGTCTCCTTTTCACCATAGCCCTCTAAGGGCTTCAAAATATCCTTTGCCAATTCCACAAGAACAGCCTTAGCGAAAGGCTTGAAGGGAAAGATGTAACTCTGTGAGATGAATTAACAGAACACAAAGCAGTTTCTCAGAAAGCCTCTTTCCTGTTTTAACGGAAGATATTTCCTTTTCACCATAGACCTCTGTGGGCTTCCAAATATCACTATGCCAATTCCACAAGAACAGCCTTAGCGAAAGGCTTCTTGAAGGGAAAGATGTAACTCTGTGAGATGAATTAACAGAACACCGAGCAGTTTCTCAGAAAGCTGCTTTCGGTTTTGACGGAAGATATTTCCTTTTCACCATAGCCCCTAAGGGCTTCAAAATATCCTTTGCCAATTCACAAGAACAGCCTTAGTGAAGGCTTCTTGAAGGAAGATGTAAATCTCTGAGATGAATTAACAGAACACAGAGCAGTTTCTCAGAAAGCTTCTTTCCAGTTTTGAGCGGAAGATATTTCCTTTTCTCCGTAGCCCTCTATGGGCTTCCAAATATCCTTTGCCAATTCCACAAGAACAGCCTTAGTGAAAGGCTTCTTGAAGGAAAGATGTAACTCTGTGAGATGAATTAACAGAACACAGAGCAGTTTCTCAGAAAGCTTCTTTCCAGTTTTGAACGGAAGATATTTCCTTTTCACCATAGCCCTCTAGGGGTTTCCAAATATCCTTTGCCAATTCCACAAGAACAACCTTAGCGAAAGGCTTCTTGAAGGAAAGATGTAACTCTGTGGGATGAATTAACAGAACAGAGCAGTTTCTCAAGCTTCTTTCCACTTTTCAACAGAAGATATTTCCTTTTTCACCATAGCCCTTTATGGGCTTCCATATATCCCTTTGCAATTCCACAAGACCAGCCTTAGCGAATGGCTTCTTGAAGGAAAGATGTAACTCTGTGAGATGAATTAACAGAACACAAAGCAGTTTCTCAGAAAGCTTCTTTCCAGTTTTGAACGGAAGTTATTTCCTTTTCACCGTAGCCCTCTATGGGCTTCCAAATATCCTTGCCAATTCCACAAGAACATCCTTAGCGAAAGGCTTCTTGAAGGAAAGATGTAACTCTGTGAGATGAATTAACAGAACACAGAGCAGTTTCTCAGAAAACTTCTTTCCGGTTTTGAACGGAAGATATTTCCTTTTCACCATAGACCTCTGTGGGCTTCCAAATATCGCTTTGCCAATTCCATTAGAACAGCCTTAGCGAAAGGCTTCTTGAAGGAAAGATGTAACACTGTGAGATGAATTAACAGTACACAGAGCAGTTTCTCAAGCTTCTTTCCAGTTTTCAACGGAAGATATTTCCTTTTCACCATAGCCCTCTATGGCCTTCCAAATATCACTTTGCCAATTCCACAAGAACAGCCTTAGCGAAAGGCTTCTTGAAGGGAAAGATGTAACTCTGAGATGAATTAACAGAACACAGAGCAGTTTCTCAAGCTTCTTTCCAGTTTTGAACGGAAGTTATTTCCTTTTCACCATAGCCCTTTATGGGCTTCCAAATATCCTTTGCCAATTCCACAAGAACAGCCTTAGCGAAGGCTTCTTGAAGGAAAGATGTAACTCTGTGAGATGAATCAACAGAACACAGAGCAGTTTCTCAAGCTTCTTTCCAGTTTTGAACGGAAGATATTTCCTTTTCACCATAGCCTCTATGGGCTTCCAAATATCCTTTGCCAATTCCACAAGAACAGCCTTATCGAAAGGCTTGTTGAAGGAAAGATGTAACTCTGTGAGATGAATTAACAGAACAGAGCAGTTTCTCAGAAGCTTCTTTCCAGTTTTGTACGGAAGATATTTCCTTTTTCACCATAGCCTCTATGGGCTTCCAAATATCACTTTGCCAATTCCACAAGAACAGCCTTGAAAGGCTTCTTGAAGGAAAGATGTAACTCTGTGAGATGAATTAACAGAACACAGAGCAGTTTCTCAAAGCTTTTTCCAGTTTTGAGCGGAAGATATTTCCTTTTTCACCATAGCCCTCTTTGGGATTCCAAATACCACTTTACCAATTCCACAAGAACAGCCTTAGCGAAAGGCTTTTGAGGGAATTATGTAACTCTGTGAGATGAATTAACAGAACACAGAGCAGTTTCTCAGACAGCTTCTTTCCAGTTTTGAACGGAAGATATTTCCTTTTTCAACATAGCCCTCTATGGGCTTCCAAATATCACTTGCCAATTCCACAAGAACAGCCTTATCGAAGGCTTCTTGAAGAGAAAGATGTAACTCTGTGAGATGAATTAAGAACACAGAGCAGTTTCTCAGAAAGCTTCTTTCCAGTTTTGAACGAAAGATACTTCCTTTTTCACCATAGCCCTCTATGGGCTTAAAAATATCACTTTGCCAATTCCACAAGAACAGCCTTAGCGAAATGATTCTTGAAGGGAAAGATGTAACTCTGTGAGATGAATTCACAGAACACAGAGCAGTTTCTCAGAAAGCTTCTTTACAGTTTTGAACGGAAGATATTTCCTTTTTCACCATAGCCCTCTAAGGGCTTCCAAATATCACTTTGCCGGTTCCACAAGAACAGCCTTAGCGAAAGGCTTCTTGAAGGGAGAGATGTAACTCTGTGAGATGAATTAACAGAACACAGAGCAGTTTCTCAGAAAGCTTCTTTCCAGTTTTGAACGGAAGATATTTCCTTTTTCACCATTGCCCTCTATTGGCTTCCAAATATCCCTTTGCCAATTCCACAAGAACAGCCTTAGCGAAAGGCTTCTTGAAGGGAAAGAGGTAACTCTGTGAGATGAATTAACAGAACACAGAGCAGTTTCTCAGAAAGCTTCTTTCCAGTTTTGAACGGAAGATATTTCCTTTTTCACCATAGCCTTCTATGGACTTCCAAATATCCCTTTGCCAATTCCACAAGAACAGCCTTAGCGAAAGGCTTCTTGAAGGGAAAGATGTAACTCTGTGAGATGAATTAACAGAAAACAAAGCAGTTTCTCAGAAAGCTTCTTCCCAGTTTTAAACGGTACATTATTCCTTTTTCACCATAGCCCTCTATGGGCTTCCAAATATCACTTTGCAAATTACACAAGAACAGTCTTAGAGAAAGGCTTCCTGAGGGGAAAGCTGTAACTCTGTGAGATGAATTAACAGAACACAGAGCAGTTTCTCAGAAAGCTTCTTTCCAGTTTTGAACGGAAGATATTTCCTTTTTCACCATATCACTCTATGGGCTTCCAAATATCCCTTTGCCAATTCCAGAAGAACAGCCTTAGCGAAAGGCTTCTTGAAGGGAAAGATGTAACTTTGTGAGATGAATTAACAGAACACAGAGCAGTTTCTCAGAAAGCTTCTTTCCAGTTTTGAACGGAAGATATTTCCTTTTTCACCAGAGCCCTCTATGGGCGTCCAAATATCCCTTTGCCAATTCTACAAGAAGAGCCTTAGAGAAAGGCTTCTTGAAGGGAAAGATGTAACTCTGTGAGATGAATTAACAGAACACAGAGCAGTTTCCCAGAAAGCTTCTTTCCAGTTTTGAACGGAAGATATTTCCTTCTTCACCATAGCCCTCTATGGGCTTCCAAATATCACTTTGCCAATTCCACAAGAACAGCCTTAGCTAAAGGCTTCTTGAAGGGAAAGATGTAACTCTGTGAGATGAATTAACAGAACACAGAGCAGTTTCTCAGAAGCCTTCTTTACAGTTTTGAACGGAAGATATCTCCTTTTTCACCGTAGCCATCTATGGGGTTCCAAATATCCCTTTGCCAATTCCACAAGAACAGCCTTAGCGAAAGGCTTCTTGAAGGGAAAGATGTAACTCTGTGAGATGAATTAACAGAACACAGAACAGTTTCTCAGAAAGCTTCTTTCCAGTTTTGAACGGAAGATATTTCCTTCTTCACCATAGAACTCTATGGGCTTCCAAATATCCCTTTGCCAATTCCACAAGAACAGCCTTAGAAAGGCTTCTTGAAGGAAAGATGTAACTCTGTGAGATGAATTAACAGAACACAGAGCAGTTTCTCAAGCTTCTTTCCTGTTTTGAACGGAAGATATTTCCTTTTTCACCATAGCCCTCTATGGGCTTCCAAATATTCCTTTGCCAACTCCACAAGAACAGCCTTAGGGAAAGGCTCCTTGAAGGGAAAGATGTAACTCTGTGAGATGAATTAACAGAACACAGAGCAGTTTCTCAGAAAGCTTCTTTCCAGTTTTTAACGGAAGATATTTCCTTTTTCACCGTAGCCTCTATGTGCTTCCAAATATCCCTTTGCCGATTCCACAAGAACAGCCTTAGCGAAAGGCTTCTTGAAGGAAAGATGTAACTCTTTGAGATGAATTAACAGAACACAGAGCAGTTTCTCAGAAAGCTTCTTTCCAGTTTTGAACGGAAGATGTCTCCTTTTTCACCATAGCCCACTAAGGGCTTCAAAATATCACTTTGCCGATTCCACAAGAACAGCCTTAGCGAAAGGCTTCTTGAAGGGAAAGATGTAACTCTGTGAGATGAATTAACAGAACACAAAGCAGTTTCTCAGAAAGCCTCTTTCCTGTTTTTAACGGAAGATATTTCCTTTTTCACCATAGACCTCTGTGGGCTTCCAAATATCACTATGCCAATTCCACAAGAACAGCCTTAGCGAAAGGCTTCTTGAAGGGAAAGATGTAACTCTGTGAGATGAATTAACAGAACACCGAGCAGTTTCTCAGAAAGCTGCTTTCCGGTTTTGAACGGAAGATATTTCCTTTTTCACCATAGCCCCCTAAGGGCTTCCAAATATCCCTTTGCCAATTCCACAAGAACAGCCTTAGTGAAAGGCTTCTTGAAGGGAAAGATGTAAATCTCTGAGATGAATTAACAGTACACAGAGCAGTTTCTCAGAAAGCTTCTTTCAAGTTTTGAACGGAAGATATTTCCTTTTTCTCCGTAGCCCTCTATGGGCTTCCAAATATCCCTTTGCCAATTCCACAAGAACAGCCTTAGCGAAAGGCTTCTTGAAGGAAAAGATGTAACTCTGTGAGATGAATTAACAGAACACAGAGCAGTTTCTCAGAAAGCTTCTTTCCAGTTTTGAACGGAAGATATTTCCTTTTTCACCATAGCCCTCTAGGGGTTTCCAAATATCCCTTTGCCAATTCCACAAGAACAACCTTAGCGAAAGGGTTCTGGAAGGGAAAGATGTAACTCTGTGGGATGAATTAACAGAACACAGAGCAGTTTCTCAGAAAGCTTCTTTCCACTTTTCAACAGAAGATATTTCCTTTTTCACCATAGCCCTTTATGGGCTTCCATATATCCCTTTGCGAATTCCACAAGACCAGCCTTAGCGAATGGCTTCTTGAAGGGAAAGATGTAACTCTGTGAGATGAATTAACAGAACACAAAGCAGTTTCTCAGAAAGCTTCTTTCCAGTTTTGAACGGAAGAGATTTCCTTTTTCACCGTAGCCCTCTATGGGCTTCCAAATATCCCTTTGCCAATTCCACAAGAACATCCTTAGCGAAAGGCTTCTTGAAGGGAAAGATGTAACTCTGTGAGATGAATTAACAGAACACAGAGCAGTTTCTCAGAAAACTTCTTTCCGGTTTTGACGGTAGATATTTCCTTTTTCACCATAGCCCTCAGGGGCTTCCAAATATCGCTTTGCCAATTCCATTAGAACAGCCTTAGCGAAAGGCTTCTTGAAGGGAAAGATGTAACACTGTGAGATGAATTAACAGTACACAGAGCAGTTTCTCAGAAAGCTTCTTTCCAGTTTTCAACGGAAGATATTTCCTTTTTCACCATAGCCCTCTATGGCCTTCCAAATATCACTTTGCTAATTCCACAAGAACAGCCTTAGCGAAATGATTCTTGAAGGAAAGATGTAACTCTGTGAGATGAATTAACAGAACACAGAGCAGTTTCTCAGAAAGCTTCTTTCCAGTTTTGAACGGAAGTTATTTCCTTTTTCACCATAGCCCTTTATGGCTTCCAAATATCCTTTGCCAATTCCACAAGAACAGCCTTAGCTAAAGGCTTCTTGAAGGAAAGATGTAACTCTGTGAGATGAATCAACAGAACACAGAGCAGTTTCTCAGAAAGCTTCTTTCCAGTTTTGAACGGAAGATATTTCCTTTTTCACCATAGCCCCTAAGGGCTTCCAAATATCACTTTGCCAATTCCACAAGAACAGCCTTAGCGAAAGGCATCTTGAAGCAAAAGATGTAACTCTGAGATGAATTAAAAGAACACAGAGCAGTTTCTCAGAAAGCTTCTTTCCAGTTTTGAACGAAGATATTTCCTTTTCACCATAGCCCTCTATGGGCTTCCAAATATCCTTTGCCAATTCCACAAGAACAACAGCCTTAGCGAAAGGCTTTTGAAGGGAAAGATGTAACTCTGTGAGATGAATTAACAGAACACAGAGCAGTTTCTCAGAAAGCTTCTTTCCAGTTTTGAACGGAAGATATTTCCTTTTTCAACATAGCCCTCTATGGGCTTCCAAATATCACTTTGCCAATTCCACAAGAACAGCCTTATCGAAAGGCTTCTTGAAGGAAAGATGTAACTCTGTGAGATGAATTAAGAACACAGAGCAGTTTCTCAGAAAGCTTCTTTCCAGTTTTGAACGAAGATATTTCCTTTTTCACCATAGCCCTCTATGGGCTTAAAATATCACTTGCCAATTCCACAAGAACAGCCTTAGCGAAATGATTCTTGAAGGAAAGATGTAACTCTGTGAGATGAATTCACAGAACACAGAGCAGTTTCTCAGAAAGCTTCTTTCCAGTTTTGAACGGAAGATATTTCCTTTTCACCATAGCCCCTAAGGGCTTCCAAATATCACTTTGCCAATTCCACAAGAACAGCCTTAGCGAAAGGCTTCTTGAAGGGAAAGATGTAACTCTGTGAGATGAATTAACAGAACACAGAGCAGTTTCTCAGAAAGCTTCTTTCCAGTTTTGAACGGAAGATATTTCCTTTTTCACCATTGCCTCTATGGCTTCCAAATATCCTTTGCCAATTCCACAAGAACAGCCTTAGCGAAAGGCTTTTTGAAGGGAAAGATGTAACTCTGTGAGATGAATTAACAGAACACAGAGCAGTTTCTCAGAAAGTTTCTTTCCAGTTTTGAACGGAAGATATTTCCTTTTTCACCATAGCCTTCTATGGACTTCCAAATATCCTTTGCCAATTCCACAAGAACAGCCTTAGCGAAAGGCTTCTTGAAGGAAAGATGTAACTCTGTGAGATGAATTAACAGACAACAGAGCAGTTTCTCAGAAAGCTTCTTCCAGTTTTGAACGGAAGATATTTCCTTTTTCACCATAGCCCTCTATGGGCTTCCAAATATCACTTTGCCAATTCCACAAGAACAGTCTTAGAGAAAGGCTTCCTGAGGGAAAGATGTAACTCTGTGAGATGAATTAACAGAACACAGAGCAGTTTCTCAGAAAGCTTCTTTCCAGTTTTGAACGGAAGATATTTCCTTTTCACCATATCCCTCTATGGGCTTCCAAATATCCTTTGCCAATTCCAGAAGAACAGCCTTAGAAAGGCTTCTTGAAGGGAAAGATGTAACTCTGTGAGATGAATTAACAGAACACAGAGCAGTTTCTCAGAAAGCTTCTTTCCAGTTTTGAACGGAAGATATTTTTTCACCATAGCCCTCTATGGGCTTCCAAATATCCCTTTGCCAATTCCACAAGAAGAGCCTTAGAGAGCTTTTGAAGGAAAGATGTAACTCTGTGAGATGAATTAACAGAACACAGAGCAG
The DNA here is from genome assembly GCA_023783455.1 of Erythrocebus patas. Taxonomy (NCBI): domain Eukaryota; kingdom Metazoa; phylum Chordata; class Mammalia; order Primates; family Cercopithecidae; genus Erythrocebus; species Erythrocebus patas. Next base: position 273,543 of record JAKFHT010004361.1, on the reverse strand, counting down.
TTTCTCAGAAAGCTTCTTTCCAGTTTTGAACGGAAGATATTTCCTTTTCACCATAGCCTCTATGGGCTTCCAAATATCACTTTGCCAATTCCACAAGAACAACCTTAGCTAAAGGCTTCTTGAAGGAAAGATGTAACTCTGTGAGATGAATTAACAGAACACAGAGCAGTTTCTCAGAAAGCTTCTTTCCAGTTTTGAACGGAAGATATCTCCTTTTTTCACCATAGCTATCTATGGGCTTCCAAATATCCCTTTGCCAATTCCACAAGAACAGCCTTAGCGAAAGGCTTGAAGGAAAGATGTAACTCTGTGAGATGAATTAACAGAACACAGAGCAGTTTCTCAGAAAGCTTCTTTCCAGTTTTGAACGGAAGATATTTCTTTTCACCATAGAACTCTATGGGCTTCCAAATATCCCTTTGCCAATTCCACAAGAACAGCCTTAGGGAAAGGCTTCTTGAAGGAAAGATGTAACCTGTGAGATGAATTAACAGAACACAGAGCACATTCTCAGAAAGCTTCTTTCCTGTTTTGAACGGAAGATATTTTTTTTCACCATAGCCCTCTATGGGCTTCCAAATATCCTTTGCCAACTCCACAAGAACAGCCTTAGGGAAAGGCTCCTTGAAGGGAAAGATGTAACTCTGTGAGATGAATTAACAGAACACAGAGCAGTTTCTCAGAAAGCTTCTTTCCAGTTTTTAACGGAAGATATTTCCTTTTTCACCGTAGCCTCTATGTGCTTCCAAATATCCCTTTGCCGATTCCACAAGAACAGCCTTAGCGAAAGGCTTCTTGAAGGGAAAGATGTAACTCTTGAGATGAATTAACAGAACACAGAGCAGTTTCTCAGAAAGCTTTTTTCCAGTTTTGAACGGAAGATGTCTCCTTTTTCACCATAGCCCACTAAGGGCTTCAAAATATCACTTTGCCGATTCCACAAGAACAGCCTTAGCGAAAGGCTTCTTGAAGGGAAAGATGTAACTCTGTGAGATGAATTAACAGAACACAGAGCAGTTTCTCAGAAAGCTTCTTTCCTGTTTTAACGGAAGATATTTCCTTTTTCACCATAGCCCCTGGGCTTCCAAATATCACTTTGCTAATTCCACAAGAACAGCCTTAGCGAAAGGCTTCTTGAAGGAAAGATGTAACTCTGTGAGATGAATTAACAGAACACCGAGCAGTTTCTCAGAAAGCTTCTTTCCAGTTTTGAACGGAAGATATTTCCTTTTCACCATAGCCCCTAAGGGCTTCCAAATATCCTTTGCCAATTCCACAAGAACAGCCTTAGCGAAAGGCTTGAAGGGAAAGATGTAACTCTGAGATGAATTAACAGAACACAGAGCAGTTTCTCAGAAAGCTTCTTTCAGTTTTGAACGGAAGATATTTCCTTTTCTCCATAGCCTCTATGGGCTTCCAAATATCCTTTGCCAATTCCACAAGAACAGCCTTAGCGAAAGGCTTCTTGAAGGAAAGATGTAACTCTGTGAGATGAATTAACAGAACACAGAGCAGTTTCTCAGAAAGCTTCTCTTCCAGTTTTGAACGGAAGATATTTCCTTTTCACCATAGCCCTCTATGGGGTTCCAAAATATCCTTTGCCAATTCCACAAGAACAGCCTTAGAAAGGGTTCTGAAGGAAAGATGTAACTCTGTGAGATGAATTAACAGAACACAGAGCAGTTTCTCAGAAAGCTTCTTTCCAGTTTTGAACGGAAGATATTTCTTTTCACCATAGCCCTCTATGGGCTTCCAAATATCCTTTGCCAATTCCACAAGACCAGCCTTAGCGAAAGGCTTCTTGAAGGAAAGATGTAACTCTGTGAGATGAATTAACAGAACACAGAGCAGAAAAGCTTCTTTCCAGTTTTGAACGGAAGAGATTTCCTTTTTCACCATAGCCCTCTATGGGCTTCCAAATATCCTTTGCCAATTCCACAAGAACAGCCTTAGCGAAAGGCTTCTTGAAGGGAAAGATGTAACTCTGTGAGATGAATTAACAGAACACAGAGCAGTTTCTCAGAAAGCTTCTTTCCGTTTTGAACGGTAGATTTCCTTTTCACCATAGCCCTCTATGGGCTTCCAAATATCCTTGCTACAATTCCACAAGAACAGCCTTAGCGAAGGCTTCTGAAGGAAAGATGTAACTCTGTGAGATGAATTAACAGAACACAGAGCAGTTTCTCGAAAGCTTCTTTCCAGTTTTCAACGGAAGATATTTCCTTCACCATAGCCTCTATGGCCTTCCAAATATCCTTTGCCAATTCCACAAGAACAGCCTTAGCGAAAGGCTTCTTGAAGGGAAAGATGTAACTCTGTGAGATGAATTAACAGAACACAGAGCACATTCTCCGAAAGCTTCTTTCCTGTTTTGAACGGAAGATATTTCCTTTTTCACCATAGCCCTCTATGGGCTTCCAAATATTCCTTTGCCAACTCAACAAGAACAGCCTTAGGGAAAGGCTCCTTGAAGGGAAAGATGTAACTCTGTGAGATGAATTAACAGAACACAGAGCAGTTTCTCAGAAAGCTTCTTTCCAGTTTTGAACGGAAGATATTTCCTTTTTCACCGTAGCCTCTATGTGCTTCCAAATATCCCTTTGCCGATTCCACAAGAACAGCCTTAGCGAAAGGCTTCTTGAAGGAAAGATGTAACTCTTTGAGATGAATTAACAGAACACAGAGCAGTTTCTCAGAAAGCTTCTTTCCAGTTTTGAACGGAAGATGTCTTTTTTCACCATAGCCCTCTAAGGGCTTCAAAATATCACTTTGCCGATTCCACAAGAACAGCCTTAGCGAAAGGCTTCTTGAAGGGAAAGATGTAACTCTGTGAGATGAATTAACAGAACACAAAGCAGTTTCTCAGAAAGCCTCTTTCCTGTTTTTAACGGAAGATATTTCCTTTTTCACCATAGACCTCTGTGGGCTTCCAAATATCACTATGCCAATTCCACAAGAACAGCCTTAGCGAAAGGCTTCTTGAAGGGAAAGCTGTAACTCTGTGAGATGAATTCACAGAACACAAAGCAGTTTCTCAGAAAGCTTCTTTCCAGTTTTAAACGGAACATATTTTCTTTTTCACCATAGCCCTCTATCTGCTTCCAAATATCACTTTGCCAATTCCACAAGAACAGTCTTAGCGAAAGGCTTCTTAAAGGGAAAGATATAACTCTGTGAGATGAATTAACAGAACACAGAGCAGTTTCTCATAATGCTTCTTTCCAGTTTGGAACTTAAGATATTTTCTTCTTCACCGTAGCCCTCTAGGGGCGTCCAAATATCACTTTGCCAATTCCACAAGAACAGCCTTAGCGAAAGGCTTCTTGAAGGGAAAGATGTAACTCTGTGAGTTGAATTAACTGAACACAGAGCAGTTTCTCCGAGAGCTTCTTTCCAATTTTGAACGGAAGATATTTCCTTTTTCACCATACCCCTCTATGGGCTTCCAAATATCCCTTTGCCAATTCCACAAGAACAGCCTTAGCGAAAGGCTTCTTGAAGGGAAAGATGTAACTCTGTGAGGTGAATTAACAGAACACAGAGCAGTTTCTCAGAAAGCTTCTTTCCAGTTTTGAACCGAAGATATTTCCTTCTTCACCATAGCCCTCTATGGGCTTCCAAGTATCACTTTGCCAATTCCACAAGAACAGCCTTAGCGAAATGCTTCTTGAAAAGAAAGATGTAACTCTGTGAGATGCATTAACAGAACACAGACCAGTTTCTCAGAAAGCTTCTTTCCAGTTTGGAACGGAAGATATTTCCTTCTTCACCATAGCCCTCTATGGGCTTCCAAGTATCACTTTGCCAATTCCACAAGAACAGCCTTAGCGAAGGAAAGGAAAGATGTAACTCTGTAAGATGAATTAACAGAACACAGAGCAGTTTCTCAGAAAGCTTCTTCCAGTTTTGAACGGAAGATATTTCCTCTTTCACCATAGCCTCTATGGGCTTCCAAATATCCTTTGCCAATTCCAAGAACAACCTTAGCGAAAGGTTCTTGAAGGAAAGATGTAACTCTGTGACATGAATTAACAGAACACAGAGCAGTTTCTCAGAAAGCTTCTTTCCGGTTTTGAACGGAAGATATTTCCTTTTTCACCATAGCCCTTATGGGCTTCCTAATAACATTTTGCCAATTCCACAAGAACAGCCTTAGCGAAAGGCTTCTTGAAGGGACACATGTAACTCTGTGAGATGAATTAAAAGAACACAGAGTAGTTTCTCAGAAAGCTTCTTTCCAGTTTTCAACGGAAGATAGCTTTTTTCACCATAGCCCTTTATGGGCTTCCTAATAACACTTTGCCAATTCCACAAGAACAGCCTTAGCAAAAGGCTTTTTGAAGGAAAGATGTAACTCTGTGAGATGAATTCACAGAACACAGAGCAGTTTCTCAGAAAGCTTCTTTCCAGTTTTGAACGGAAGATATTTCCTTTTTCACCATAGCCCTCTAAGTGCTTCCAAATATCCTTTGCCAATTCCACAAGAACAGCTTTAGCGAAAGGCTTTTTGAAGGAAAGGTGTAACTCTGTGGGATGAATTAACAGAACACAGAGCAGTTTCTCAGAAAGCTTCCTCCCAGTTTTGAACGGAAGATATTTCCTTTTTCACCGTAGCCCTCTATGGGCTTCCAAATATCACTTTGCCAATTCCAGAAGACCAGCGTAGCGAAAAGGCTTCTTGAAGGAAAGATGTAACTCTGTGAGATGAATTAACAGAACACCGAGCAGTTTCTCAGAAAGCTTCCGGTTTTGAACGGAAGATATTTCCTTTTTCACCATAGCCCCTAAGGGCTTCCAAATATCCTTTGCCGGTTCCACAAGAACAGCCTTAGCGAAAGGCTTCTTGAAGGAGAGATGCTGTGAGATGAATTAACAGAACACAGAGCAGTTTCTCAGAAAGCTTCTTTCCAGTTTTGAACGGAAGATATTTCCTTTTTCACCATTGCCTCTATTGGCTTCCAAATATCCTTTGCCAATTCCACAAGAACAGCCTTAGAAGGAAAACTTCTTGAAGGAAAGAGGTAACTCTGTGAGATGAATTAACAGAACACAGAGCAGTTTCTCAGAAAGCTTCTTTCCAGTTTTGAGCGGAAGATATTTCCTTTTTCACCATAGCCTTCTATGGACTTCCAAATATCCTTTGCCAATTCCACAAGAACAGCCTTAGCGAAAGGCTTCTTGAAGGAAAGATGTAACTCTGTGAGATGAATTAACAGAAAACAAAGCAGTTTCTCAGAAAGCTTCTTCCAGTTTTAAACGGTAAGATTATTCCTTTTTCACCATAGCCTCTATGGGCTTCCAAATATCACTTTGCAAATTACACAAGAACAGTCTTAGAAAGGCTTCTGAGGGGAAAGCTGTAACTCTGTGAGATGAATTAACAGAACACAGAGCAGTTTCTCAGAAAGCTTCTTTCCAGTTTTGAAGCGGAAGATATTTCCTTTTTCACCAGAGCCCTCTATGGGCGTCCAAATATCCTTTGCCAATTCCACAAGAGCCTTAGCGAAAGGCTTCTTGAAGGAAAGATGTAACTCTGTGAGATGAATTAACAGAACACAGATCAGTTTCTCAGAAAGCTTCTTTCCAGTTTTGAGCGGAAGATATTTCCTTTTCACCATAGCCCTCTATGGGCTTCCAAATATCCTTTGCCAATTCCACAAGAACAGCCTTAGCGAAAGGCTTCTTGAAGGAAAGATGTAACTCTGTGAGATGAATTAACAGAACACAGAGCAGTTTCTCAGAAAGCTTCTTTCCTGTTTTGAACGGAAGATATTTCCTTTTTCACCATAGCCCTCTATGGGCTTCCAAATATTCCTTTGCCAACTCAACAAGAACAGCCTTAGGGAAAGGCTCCTTGAAGGGAAAGATGTAACTCTGTGAGATGAATTAACAGAACACAGAGCAGTTTCTCAGAAAGCTTCTTTCCAGTTTTGAACGGAAGATATTTCCTTTTTCACCGTAGCCTCTATGTGCTTCCAAATATCCCTTTGCCGATTCCACAAGAACAGCCTTAGCGAAAGGCTTCTTGAAGGAAAGATGTAACTCTTTGAGATGAATTAACAGAACACAGAGCAGTTTCTCAGAAAGCTTCTTTCCAGTTTTGAACGGAAGATGTCTCCTTTTTCACCATAGCCCTCTAAGGGCTTCAAAATATCACTTTGCCGATTCCACAAGAACAGCCTTAGCGAAAGGCTTCTTGAAGGAAAGATGTAACTCTGTGAGATGAATTAACAGAACACAGAGCAGTTTCTCAGAAAGCTTCTTTCCAGTTTTGAACGGAAGATATTTCCTTTTCACCATAGCCCTCTATCTGCTTCCAAATATCACTTTGCGATTCCACAAGAACAGCCTTAGCGAAAGGCTTCTTGAAGGAAAGATGTAACTCTTTGAGATGAATTAACAGAACACAGAGCAGTTTCTCAGAAAGCTTCTTTCCAGTTTTGAACGGAAGATGTCTCCTTTTTCACCATAGCCCTCTAAGGGCTTCAAAATATCACTTTGCCGATTCCACAAGAACAGCCTTAGCGAAAGGCTTCTTGAAGGGAAAGATGTAACTCTGTGAGATGAATTAACAGAACACAAAGCAGTTTCTCAGAAAGCCTCTTTCCTGTTTTTAACGGAAGATATTTCCTTTTTCACCATAGACCTCTGTGGGCTTCCAAATATCACTATGCCAATTCCACAAGAACAGCCTTAGCGAAAGGCTTCTTGAAGGGAAAGCTGTAACTCTGTGAGATGAATTCACAGAACACAAAGCAGTTTCTCAGAAAGCTTCTTTCCAGTTTTAAACGGAACATATTTTCTTTTTCACCATAGCCCTCTATCTGCTTCCAAATATCACTTTGCCAATTCCACAAGAACAGTCTTAGCGAAAGGCTTCTTAAAGGGAAAGATATAACTCTGTGAGATGAATTAACAGAACACAGAGCAGTTTCTCATAATGCTTCTTTCCAGTTTGGAACTTAAGATATTTTCTTCTTCACCGTAGCCCTCTAGGGGCGTCCAAATATCACTTTGCCAATTCCACAAGAACAGCCTTAGCGAAGGCTTCTTGAAGGAAAGATGTAACTCTGTGAGTTGAATTAACTGAACACAGAGCAGTTTCTCCGAGCTTCTTTCCAATTTTGAGCGGAAGATATTTCCTTTTCACCATACCCTCTATGGGCTTCCAAATATCCTTTGCCAATTCCACAAGAACAGCCTTAGCGAAAGGCTTCTTGAAGGAAAGATGTAACTCTGTGAGGTGAATTAACAGAACACAGAGCAGTTTCTCAAGCTTCTTTCCAGTTTTGAACCGAAGATATTTCCTTCTTCACCATAGCCCTCTATGGGCTTCCAAGTATCACTTTGCCAATTCCACAAGAACAGCCTTAGCGAAATGCTTCTTGAAAAGAAAGATGTAACTCTGTGAGATGCATTAACAGAACACAGACCAGTTTCTCAGAAAGCTTCTTTCCAGTTTGGAGCGGAAGATATTTCCTTCTTCACCATAGCCCTCTATGGGCTTCCAAGTATCACTTTGCCAATTCCACAAGAACAGCCTTAGCGAAGGCTTCTTGACGGAAAGATGTAACTCTGTAAGATGAATTAACAGAACACAGAGCAGTTTCTCAGAAAGCTTCTTTCCAGTTTTGAACGGAAGATATTTCCTCTTTCACCATAGCCTCTATGGGCTTCCAAATATCCTTTGCCAATTCCATAAGAACAACCTTAGCGAAAGGCTTTTGAAGGAAAGATGTAACTCTGTGACATGAATTAACAGAACACAGAGCAGTTTCTCAGAAAGCTTCTTTCCGGTTTTGAACGGAAGATATTTCCTTTTTCACCATAGCCCTTTATGGGCTTCCTAATAACACTTTGCCAATTCCACAAGAACAGCCTTAGCGAAAGGCTTCTTGAAGGGACACATGTAACTCTGTGAGATGAATTAAAAGAACACAGAGTAGTTTCTCAGAAAGCTTCTTTCCAGTTTTCAACGGAAGATATTTCGTTTTTCACCATAGCCCTTTATGGGCTTCCTAATAACACTTTGCCAATTCCACAAGAACAGCCTTAGCGAAAGGCTTCTTGAAGGGAAAGATGTAACTCTGTAAGATGAATTAACAGAACACAGAGCAGTTTCTCAGAAAGCTTCTTTCCAGTTTTGAACGGAAGATATTTTCTTTTTCACCGTAGCCCTCTAGGGGTTACCAAATATCACTTTGCCAATTCCACAAGAACAGCCTTAGCAAAAGGCTTTTTGAAGGGAAAGATGTAAGTTTGTAAGATGAATTAACAGAACACAGATCAGTTTCTCAGAAAGCTTCTTTCCAGTTTTGAACGAAAGAGATTTCCATTTCCACCGTAGCCCTCTATGGGCTTCCGAATATCACTTTGCCAATTCCACAAGAACAGCCTTAGCGAAAGGCTTCTTGAAGGGAAAGGAGTAACTCTGTGAGATGAATTAAGAGAACACAGAGTAGTTTCTCAGAAAGCTTCTTCCCAGTTTTCAACGGAAGATATTTCCATTTTCACCATAGCCCTTTATGGGCTTCAAAATATCACTTTGCCAATTCCACAAGAACAGCCTTAGCGAAAGGCTTCTTGAAGGAAAGATGTAACTCTGTGAGGTGAATTAACAGAACACAGAGCAGTTTCTCAGAAAGTTTCTTTCCAGTTTTGAACGGAAGATATTTTTTTTCACCATAGCCCTCTAAGTGCTTCCAAATATCCTTTGCCAATTCCACAAGAACAGCTTTAGCGAAAGGCTTTTGAAGGGAAAGGTGTAACTCGTGGGATGAATTAACAGAACACAGAGCAGTTTCTCAGAAAGCTTCCTCCAGTTTTGAACGGAAGATATTTTTTCACCGTAGCCCTCTATGGGCTTCCAAATATCACTTTGCCAATTCCAGAAGACCAGCGTAGCGAAAAGGCTTCTTGAAGGAAAGATGTAACTCTGTGAGAGGAATTAACAGAACACCGAGCAGTTTCTCAGAAAGCTTTTTCCGGTTTTGAACGGAAGATATTTCCTTTTCACCATAGCCCCTAAGGGCTTCCAAATATCCTTTGCCAATTCCACAAGAACAGCCTTAGCGAAAGGCTTCTTGAAGGGAAAGATGTAACTCTGTGAGGTGAATTAACAGAACACAGATCAGTTTCTCAGAAAGTTTCTTTCCAGTTTTGAACGGAAGATATTTCCTTTTTCACCATAGCCCTCTAAGTGCTTCCAAATATCCCTTTGCCAATTCCACAAGAACAGCTTTAGCGAAAGGCTTCTTGAAGGGAAAGGTGTAACTCGGTGGGATGAATTAACAGAACACAGAGCAGTTTCTCAGAAAGCTTCCTCCCAGTTTTGAACGGAAGATATTTCCTTTTTCACCGTAGCCCTCTATGGGCTTCCAAATATCACTTTGCCAATTCCAGAAGACCAGCGTAGCGAAAGGCTTCTTGAAGGGAAAGATGTAACTCTGTGAGAGGAATTAACAGAACACCGAGCAGTTTCTCAGAAAGCTTCTTTCCGGTTTTGAACGGAAGATATTTCCTTTTCACCATAGCCCCTAAGGGCTTCCAAATATCCTTTGCCAATTCATAAGAACAGCCTTAGCGAAAGGCTTCTTGAAGGGAAAGATGTAACTCTGTGAGATGAATTAACAGTACACAGAGCAGTTTCTCAGAAAGCTTCTTTCAAGTTTTGAACGGAAGATATTTCCTTTTTCACCATAGCCCTTTATGGGCTTCCATATATCCCTTTGCGAATTCCACAAGACCAGCCTTAGCGAATGGCTTCTTGAAGGGAAAGATGTAACTCTGTGAGATGAATTAACAGAACACAGAGCAGTTTCCCAGAAAGCTTCTTTCCAGTTTTGAACGGAAGATATTTCCTTTTTCACCATAGCCCTTTATGGGCTTCCTAGTATCACTTGGCCAATTCCACAAGAACAGACTTAGCGAAAGGCTTCTTGAAGGGAAAGATGTAACTCTGTGAGATGAATTAAAAGAACACAGAGCAGTTTCTCAGAAAGCTTCTTTCCAGTTTTGAACGGAAGATATTTCCTTTTTCACCATAGCCCTCTATGGGCTTCCAATTATCCCTTTACCAATTCCACAAGAACAACCTTAGCGAAAGGCTTCTTGAAGGAAAGATGTAACTCTGTGAGATGAATTAACAGAACACCGAGCAGTTTCTCAGAAAGCTTTTTCCGGTTTTGAACGGAAGATATTTCCTTTTTCACCATAGCCCCTAAGGGCTTCCAAATATCCTTTGCCAATTCCACAAGAACAGCCTTAGCGAAAGGCTTCTTGAAGGAAAGATGTAACTCTGTGAGATGAATTAACAGAACACAGAGCAGTTTCTCAGAAAGCTTCTTTCCAGTTTTGAACGGAAGATATTTCCTTTTTCACCATAGCCCTTATGGGCTTCCATATATCCCTTTGCAATTCCACAAGACCAGCCTTAGCGAATGGCTTCTTGAAGGGAAAGATGTAACTCTGTGAGATGAATTAACAGAACACAGAGCAGTTTCAGAAAGCTTCTTTCCAGTTTTGAACGGAAGATATTTCCTTTTTCACCATAGCCCTTTATGGGCTTCCTAGTATCACTTGGCCAATTCCACAAGAACAGACTTAGCGAAAGGCTTCTTGAAGGGAAAGATGTAACTCTGTGAGATGAATTAAAAGAACACAGAGCAGTTTCTCAGAAAGCTTCTTTCCAGTTTTGAACGGAAGATATTTCCTTTTTCACCATAGCCCTCTATGGGCTTCCAATTATCCCTTTACCAATTCCACAAGAACAACCTTAGCGAAAGGCTTCTTGAAGGGAAAGATGTAACTCTGTGAGATGAATTAACAGAACACAGAGCAGTTTCTCAGAAAGCTTCTTTCCAGTTTTGAACGGAAGATATTTCCTTTTTCACCATAGCCTCTATGGGCTTCCAATTATCCCTTTACCAATTCCACAAGAACAACCTTAGCGAAAGGCTTTGAAGGAAAGATGTAACTCTGTGAGATGAATTAACAGAACACAGAGCAGTTTCTCAGAACGCTTCTTTACAGTTTTGAACGGAAGATATTTCCTTTTTCACCATAGCCCTTTATGGGCTACCAAATATCCCTTTGCCAATTCCACAAGAACAGCCTTAGCGAAAGGCTTTGAAGGAAAGATGTAACTCTGTGAGATGAATTAACAGACAACAGAGCAGTTTCTCAGAAAGCTTCTTTCCGGTTTTGAACGGAAGATATTTCCTTTTCACCATAGCCCTTTATGGGCTTCCTAATATAACTTTGCTAATTCCACAAGAACAGCCTTAGCGAAGGCTTCTTGAAGGAAAGATGTAACTCTGTGAGATGAATTAACAGAACAACAGAGCAGTTTCTCAGAAAACTTCTTTCCAGTTTTGAACGGAAGATATTTCCTTTTTCATCATAGCCCTCTATGGGCTTCCAAATATCCCTTTGCCAATTCCACAAGAACAACCTTAGCGAAAGGCTTCTTGAAGGGAAAGATGTAACTCTGTGACATGAATTAACAGAACACAGAGAAGTTTCTCAGAAAGCTTCTTTCCAGTTTTGAACGGAAGATATTTCCTTTTTCACCATAGCCCTTTATGGGCTTCCAAATATCACTTTGCCAATTCCACAAGAACAGCCTTAGCGAAAGGCTTCTTGAAGGGAAAGATGTAACTCTGTGAGATGAATTAAAAGAACACAGAGCAGTTTCTCAGAAAGCTTCTTTCCAGTTTTGAACGGAAGATATTTCTTTCTTCACCATAGCCCTCTATGGGCTTCCAATTATCCCTTTGCCAATTCCACAAGAACAGCCTTAGCGGAAGGCTTCTTGAAGGGAAAGATGCAACTCTGTGAGATGAATTAACAGAACACAGAGCAGTTTCTCAGAAAGCTTCTTTCCAGTTTTGAACGGAAGATATTTCGTTTTTCACCATAGCCCTCTATGGGCTTCCAAATATCCCTTTGCCAATTCCACAAGAACAACCTTAGCGAAAGGATTCTTGAAGGGAAAGATGTAACTCTGTGAGATGAATTAACAGAACACAGAGCAATATCTCAGAAAGCTTCTTCCAGTTTTGAACGGAAGATATTTCCTTTTTCACCATAGACCTTTATGGGCTTCCAAATATCACTTTGCCAATTCCACAAGAACAGCCTTAGCGAAAGGCTTCTTGAAGGAAAGATGTAACTCTGTGAGATGAATTAAAAGAACACAGAGCAGTTTCTCAGAAAGCTTCTTTCCAGTTTTGAGCGGAAGATATTTCTTTCTTCACCATAGCCCTCTATGGGCTTCCAATTATCCCTTTGCCAATTCCACAAGAACAGCCTTAGCGGAAGGCTTCTTGAAGGGAAAGATGCAACTCTGTGAGATGAATTAACAGAACACAGAGCAGTTTCTCAGAAAGCTTCTTTCCAGTTTTGAACGGAAGATATTTCCTTTTCACCATAGCCCTCTATGGGCTTCCAAATATCCTTGCCAATTCCACAAGAACAACCTTAGCGAAAGGATTCTTGAAGGGAAAGATGTAACTCTGTGAGATGAATTAACAGAACACAGAGCAATTTCTCAGAAAGCTTCTTTCCAGTTTTGAACGGAAGATATTTCCTTTTTCACCATAGACCTTTATGGGCTTCCAAATATCCCTTTGCCAATTCCACAAGAACAGCCTTAGCGAAAGGCTTCTTGAAGGGAAAGATGTAACTCTCTGAGATGAATTAACAGAACACAGAGCAGTTTCTAAGAAAGCTTCTTTCCGGTTTTGAAGGGAAGATATTTCCTTTTTCACCATAGCCCTTTATGGGCTTCCTAATATAACTTGCCAATTCCACAAGAACAGCCTTAGCGAAAGGCTTCTTGAAGGGAAAGATGTAACTCTGTGAGTTGAATTAACAGAACACAGAGCAGTTTCTCAGAAAGCTTCTTTCCAGTTTTGAACGGAAGATATTTCCTTTTTCACCCTAGCCCTCTATGGGCTTCCAAATATCCCCTTGCCAATTCCACAAGAACAGCCTTAGCGAAAGGCTTCTTGAAGGGAAAGACGTAACCTTGTGAGATGAATTAACAGAACACAGATCATTTTCTCAGAAAGCTTCTTTCCAGTTTTGAACGGAAGATATTTCCTTTTTCACCGTAGCCCTCTATGGGTTACCAAATATCACTTTGCCAATTCCACAAGAACAGCCTTAGCGAAAGGCTTTTTGAAGGGAAAGATGTAAGTCTGTAAAATGAATTAACAGAACACAGATCATTTTCTCAGAAAGCTTCTTTCCAGTTTTGAACGAAAGATATTTCCTTTTCCACCGTAGCCCTCTATGGGCTTCCGAATATCACTTTGCCAATTCCACAAGAACAGCCTTAGCGAAAGGCTTCTTGAAGGGAAAGGTGTAACTCTGTGAGATGAATTAAGAGAACACAGAGTAGTTTCTCAGAAAGCTTCTTTCCAGTTTTAAACGGAAGATATTTCCTTTTTCACCATAGCCCTTTATGGGCTTCCTAATATCACTTTGCCAATTCCACAAGAACAGCCTTAGCGAAAGGCTTCTTGAAGGGAAAGATGTAACTCTGTGAGGTGAATTAACAGAACACTGAGCAGTTTCTCAGAAAGCTTCCTCCAAGTTTTGAACGGAAGATAGTTCGTTTTTCACCGTAGCCCTCTATGGGCTTCCAAATATCACTTTGCCAATTCCAGAAGACCAGCCTTAGCGAAAGGCTTCTTGAAGGGAAAGATGTAACTCTGTGAGATGAATTAACAGAACACCGAGCAGTTTCTCAGAAAGCTGCTTTCCGGTTTTGAACGGAAGATATTTCCTTTTTCACCATAGCCCCCTAAGGGCTTCCAAATATCACTTTGCCAATTCCACAAGAACTGCCTTAGTGAAAGGCTTCTTGAAGGGAAAGATGTAAATCTCTGAGATGAATTAACAGTACACAGAGCAGTTTCTCAGAAACCTTCTTTCAAGTTTTGAACGGAAGATATTTCCTTTTTCACCATAGCCCTTTATGGGCTTCCAAATATCCCTTTGCCAATTCCACAAGAACAGCCTTAGCGAAAGGCTTCTTGAAGGGACAGATGTAACTCTGTAAGATGAATTAAAAGAACACAGAGTAGTTTCTCAGAAAGCTTCTTTCCAGTTTTGAACGGAAGATATTTCCTTTTTCACCATAGCTCTCTATAGGCTTCCAAATATCCCTTTGCCAATTCCACAAGAACAGCCTTAGGGAAAGGCTTCTTGAAGGAAATGATATAACTCTGTGAGATGAATTAACAGAACACAGAGCAGTTTATCAGAAAGCTTCTTTCCAGTTTTGAACGGAAGATATTTCCTGTTTCACCATAGCCCTCTAGGGGTTTCCAAATATCCCTTTGCCAATTCTCCAAGAACAACCTTAGCGAAAGGATTCTTGAAGGGAAAGATGTAACTCTGTGAGATGAATCAACAGAACACAGAGCAGTTTCTCAGAAAGCTTCTTTCCAGTTTTGAACGGAAGATATTTCCTTTTTCACCATAGCCCTCTATGGGCTTCCAATATCACTTTGCCAATTCCACAAGAACAGCCTTAGCGAAAAGCTTCTTGAAGGGAAAGATGTAACTCTGTGAGATGAATTAACAGAACACAGAGCAGTTTCTCAGAAAGCTTCTTTCCAGTTTTGAACGGAAGATATTTCCTTTTTCACCATAGCCCTTTATGGGATTCCAAATATCACTTTACCAATTCCACAAGAACAGCCTTACCGAAAGGCTTCTTGAGAGGCATGATGTAACTCTGTGAGATGAATTAACAGAACACAGAGCAGTTTCTCAGAAAGCTTCTTTCCAGTTTTGAACGGAAGATATTTCCTTTTTCAACACAGCCCTCTATGGGCTTCCAAATATCACTTTGCCAATTCCACAAGAACAGCCTTAGCGAAAGGCATCTTAAAGGGAAAGATGTAACTCTGTGAGATGAATTAACAGAACACAGAGCAGTTTCTCAGAAAGCTTCTTTCCAGTTTTGAGCGGAAGATAATTCCTTTTTCAACATAGCCCTCTATGGGCTTCCAAATATCACTTTGCCAATTCCACAAGAACAGCCTTAGCGAAAGGCTTCTTGAAGGGAAAGATGTAACTCTGTGATATGAATTAACAGAACACAAAGCAGTTTCTCAGAAAGATTCTTTTCCAGTTTTGAGCGGAAGATATTTCCTTTTTCACCATAGCCTTCTATGGGCTTCCAAATATCCTTTGCCAATTCCACAAGAACAGCCTTAGCGAAAGGCATCTTAAAGGGAAAGATGTAACTCTGTGAGATGAATTAACAGAACACAGAGCAGTTTCTCAGAAAGCTTCTTTCCAGTTTTGAGCGGAAGATAATTCCTTTTTCAACATAGCCCTCTATGGGCTTCCAAATATCACTTTGCCAATTCCACAAGAACAGCCTTAGCGAAAGGCTTCTTGAAGGGAAAGATGTAACTCTGTGATATGAATTAACAGAACACAAAGCAGTTTCTCAGAAAGATTCTTTCCAGTTTTGAACGGAAGATATTTCCTTTTTCACCATAGCCTTCTATGGGCTTCCAAATATCCCTTTGCCAATTCCACAGGAACAGCCTTAGCGAAATTCTTCTTGACGGGAAAGATGTAACTCTGTGAGATGAATTAACAGAACACAGAGCACTTTCTCAGAAAGCTCCTTTCCAGTTTTGAACGGAAGATATTTCCTTTTTCACCATAGCCCTCTATGGGCTTCCAAATATCACTTTGCCAATTCCACAAGAACAGCCTTAGTGAAAGGCTTCTTGAAGGGAAAGATGTAACTCTGTGAGATGAATTAACAGAACACAGAGCAGTTTCTCAGAAAGCTTCTTTCCAGTTTTGAACGGAAGATATTTCCTTTTTCACCATTGCCCTCTATTGGCTTCCAAATATCCCTGTGCCAATTCCACAAGAACAGCCTTAGCGAAAGGCTTCTTGAAGGGAAAGAGGTAACTCTGTGAGATGAATTAACAGAACACAGAGCAGTTTCTCAGAAAGCTTCTTTCCAGTTTTGAACGGACGATATTTCCTTTTTCACCATAGCCTTCTATGGGCTTCCAAATATCCCTTTGCCAATTCCACAAGAACAGCCTTAGCGAAAGGCTTCTTGAAGGGAAAGATGTAACTCTGTGAGATGAATTAACAGAACACAGAGCAGTTTCTCAGAAGGCTTCTTTCCAGTTTTGAACGGAAGATACTTCCTTTTTCACCATAGCCCTCTATGGGCTTCCAAATATCACTTTCCCAATTCCACAAGAACAGCCTTAGCGAAAGGCTTCTTGAAGGGAAAGATGTAACTCTGTGAGATGAATTAACAGAACACAGAGCAGTTTCTCAGAAAGCTTTTTTCCAGTTTTGAACGGAAGATATTTCCTTTTTCACCATAGCCCTCTATGGGATTCCAAATACCACTTTACCAATTCCACAAGAACAGCCTTATCGAAAGGCTTCTTGAGGGGAATTATGTAACTCTGTGAGATGAGTTAACAGAACACAGAGCAGTTTCTCAGACAGCTTCTTTCCAGTTTTGAACGGAAGATATTTCCTTTTTCAACATAGCCTTCTATGGGCTTCCAAATATCACTTTGCCAATTCCACAAGAACAGCCTTATCGAAAGGCTTCTTGAAGGGAAAGATGTAACTCTGTGAGATGAATTAAGAGAACACAGAGCAGTTTCTCAGAAAGCTTCTTTCCAGTTTGGAACGGAAGATATTTCCTTTTTAACCATAGCCCTCTATGGGCTTCCAAATACCCGTTTGCCAATTCCACAAGAACAGCCTTAGCGAAATGATTCTTGAAGGGAAAGATGTAACTCTGTGAGATGAATTCACAGAACACAGAGCAGTTTCTCAGAAACCTTCTTTCCAGTTTTGAACGGAAGATATTTCCTTTTTCACCATAGCCCTCTAAGGGCTTCCAAATATCACTTTGCCGGTTCCACAAGAACAGCCTTAGCGAAAGGCTTCTTGAAGGGAAAGATGTAACTCTGTGAGATGAATTAACAGAACACAAAGCAGTTTCTCAGAAAGCTTCTTCCCAGTTTTAAACGGTACATTATTCCTTTTTCACCATAGCCCTCTATGGGCTTCCAAATATCACTTTGCAAATTCCACAAGAACAGTCTTAGAGAAAGGCTTCTTGAGGGGAAAGCTGTAACTCTGTGAGATGAATTAACAGAACACAGAGCAGTTTCTGAGAAAGCTTCTTTCCAGTTTTGAACAAAATATATTTCCTTTTTCACCATATCACTCTATGGGCTTCCAAATATCCCTTTGCCAATTCCACAAGAACAGCCTTAGCGATAGGCTTCTTGAAGGGAAAGATGTAACTTTATGAGATGAATTATCAGAACACAGAGCAGTTTCTCAGAAAGCTTCTTTCCAGTTTTGAACGGAAGATATTTCCTTTTTCACCAGAGACCTCTATGGGCGTCCAAATATCCCTTTGCCAATTCCACAAGAAGAGCCTTAGAGAAAGGCTTCTTGAAGGGAAAGATGTAACTCTGTGAGATGAATTAACAGAACACAGAGCAGTTTCCCAGAAAGCTTCCTTCCAGTTTTGAACGGAAGATAATTTCTTATTCACAGTTGCCCTCTATGGGCTTCCAAATATCCCTTTGCCAATTCCACAAGAAGAGCCTTAGCGAAAGGCTTCTTGAAGGGAAAGATGTAACTCTGTGAGATGAATTAACAGAACACAGAGCAGTTTCTCAGAAAGCTTCTTTCCAGTTTTGAACGGAAGATATTTCCTTCTTCACCATAGCCCTCTATGGGCTTCCAAATATCACTTTGCCAATTCCACAAGAACAGCCTTAGCGAAAGGCTTCTTGAAGGAAAGATGTAACTTTATGAGATGAATTATCAGAACACAGAGCAGTTTCTCAGAAAGCTTCTTTCCAGTTTTGAACGGAAGATATTTCCTTTTCACCAGAGACCTCTATGGGCGTCCAAATATCCTTTGCCAATTCCACAAGAAGAGCCTTAGAGAAGGCTTCTTGAAGGAAAGATGTAACTCTGTGAGATGAATTAACAGAACACAGAGCAGTTTCAGAAAGCTTCCTTCCAGTTTTGAACGGAAGATAATTTCTTATTCACAGTTGCCCTATGGGCTTCCAAATATCCTTTGCCAATTCCACAAGAAGAGCCTTAGCGAAAGGCTTCTTGAAGGAAAGATGTAACTCTGTGAGATGAATTAACAGAACACAGAGCAGTTTCTCAGAAAGCTTCTTTCCAGTTTTGAACGGAAGATATTTCCTTCTTCACCATAGCCCTCTATGGGCTTCCAAATATCACTTTGCCAATTCCACAAGAACAGCCTTAGCTAAAGGCTTCTTGAAGGGAAAGATGTAACTCTGTGAGATGAATTAACAGAACACAGAGCAGTTTCTCAGAAGCCTTCTTTACAGTTTTGAACGGAAGATATCTCCTTTTTCACCGTAGCCATCTATGGGGTTTCAAATATCCCTTTGCCAATTCCACAAGAACAGCCTTAGCGAAAGGCTTCTTGAAGGGAAAGATGTAACTCTGTGAGATGAATTAACAGAACACAGAACAGTTTCTCAGAAAGCTTCTTTCCACTTTTGAACGGAAGATATTTCCTTCTTCACCATAGAACTCTATGGGCTTCCAAATATCACTTTGCCAATTCCACAAGAACAGCCTTAGCAAAAGGCTTTTTGAAGGGAAAGATGTAAGTTTGTAAGATGAATTAACAGAACACAGAGCAGTTTCTCAGAAAGCTCCTTTCCAGTTTTGAACGAAAGAGATTTCCATTTCCACCGTAGCCCTCTATGGGCTTCCGAATATCACTTTACCAATTCCACAAGAACAGCCTTAGCGAAAGGCTTCTTGAAGGGAAAGGAGTAACTCTGTGAGATGAATTAAGAGAACACAGAGTAGTTTCTCAGAAAGCTTCCTTCCAGTTTTGAGCGGAAGATATTTCCTTTTTCACCGTAGCCCTCTATGGGCTTCCAAATATCACTTTGCCAATTCCACAAGAACAGCCTTAGCGAAAGGCTTGAAGGAAAGATGTAACTCTGTGAGAGGAATTAACAGAACACCGAGCAGTTTCTCAGAAAGCTTCTTTCCAGTTTTGAGCGGAAGATATTTCCTTTTTCACCGTAGCCCTCTATGGGCTTCCAAATATCGCTTTGCCAATTCCACAAGAACAGCTTTAGCGAAAGGCTTCTTGAAGGAAAGGTGTAACTCTGTGAGATGAATTAACAGAACACAGAGCAGTTTCTCAGAAAGCTTCCTTCCAGTTTTGAGCGGAAGATATTTCCTTTTTCACCGTAGCCCTCTATGGGCTTCCAAATATCACTTTGCCAATTCCACAAGAACAGCCTTAGCGAAGGCTTCTTGAAGGAAAGATGTAACTCTGTGAGAGGAATTAACAGAACACCGAGCAGTTTCTCAGAAAGCTTCTTTCCAGTTTTGAGCGGAAGATATTTCCTTTTTCACCATAGCCCTCTATGGGTTCCAAATATCCTTTGCCAATTCCACAAGAACATCCTTAGCGAAAGGCTTCTTGAAGGGAAAGATGTAACTCTGTGAGATGAATTAACAGAACACAGAGCAGTTTCTCAGAAAGCTTCTTTCCAGTTTTGAACGGAAGATATTTCCTTTTTCACCAGAGACCTCTATGGGCGTCCAAATATCCCTTTGCCAATTCCACAAGAAGAGCCTTAGAGAAAGGCTTCTTGAAGGGAAAGATGTAACTCTGTGAGATGAATTAACAGAACACAGAGCAGTTTCCCAGAAAGCTTCTTTCCAGTTTTGAACGGAAGATATTTCCTTCTTCACCATAGCCCTCTATGGGCTTCCAAATATCACTTTGCCAATTCCACAAGAACAGCCTTAGCGAAAGGCTTCTTGAAGGGAAAGATATAACTCTGTGAGATGAATTAACAGAACACAGAGCAGTTTCTCAGAAAGCTTCCTTCCAGTTTTGAACGGAAGATAATTTCTTATTCACCGTTGCCCTCTATGGGCTTCCAAATATCCCTTTGCCAATTCCACAAGAAGAGCCTTAGCGAAAGGCTTCTTGAAGGGAAAGATGTAACTCTGTGAGATGAATTAACAGAACACAGAGCAGTTTCTCAGAAGCCTTCTTTACAGTTTTGAACGGAAGATATCTCCTTTTTCACCATAGCCATCTATGGGGTTCCAAATATCCCTTTGCCAATTCCACAAGAACAGCCTTAGCGAAAGGCTTCTTGAAGGGAAAGATGTAACTCTGTGAGATGAATTAACAGAACACAGAACACTTTCTCAGAAAGCTTCTTTCCAGTTTTGAACGGAAGATATTTCCTTCATCACCATAGAACACTATGGGCTTCCAAATATCACTTTGCCAATTCCACAAGAACAGCCTTAGCAAAAGGCTTTTTGAAGGGAAAGATGTAAGTTTGTAAGATGAATTAACAGAACACAGATCAGTTTCTCAGAAAGCTTCTTTCCAGTTTTGAACGAAAGAGATTTCCATTTCCACCGTAGCCCTCTATGGGCTTCCGAATATCACTTTGCCAATTCCACAAGAACAGCCTTAGCGAAAGGCTTCTTGAAGGGAAAGGAGTAACTCTGTGAGATGAATTAAGAGAACACAGAGTAGTTTCTCAGAAAGCTTCTTTCCAGTTTTCAACGGAAGATATTTCCATTGTCACCATAGCCCTTTATGGGCTTCAAAATATCACTTTGCCAATTCCACAAGAACAGCCTTAGCGAAAGGCTTCTTGAAGGGAAAGATGTAACTCTGTGAGGTGAATTAACAGAACACAGATCAGTTTCTCAGAAAGCTTCTTTCCAGTTTTGAACGGAAGATATTTCCTTTTTCACCATAGCCCTTTATGGGCTTCCTAATATCACTTGGCCAATTCCACAAGAACAGACTTAGCGAAAGGCTTCTTGAAGGGAAAGATGTAACTCTGTTAGATGAATTAAAAGAACACAGAGCAGTTTCTCAGAAAGCTTCTTTCCAGTTTTGAACGGAAGATATTTCCTTTTTCACCATAGCCCTCTAAGGGCTTCAAATTATCCTTACCAATTCCACAAGAACAACCTTAGCGAAAGGCTTCTTGAAGGAAAGATGTAACTCTGTGAGATGAATTAACAGAACACAGAGCAATTTCTCAGAAAGCTTCTTTCCAGTTTTCAACGGAAGCTATTTCCTTTTCACCATAGACCTTATGGGCTTCCAAATATTCCTTTGCCAATTCCACAAGAACAGCCTTAGCGAAAGGCTTCTTGAAGGAAAGATGTAACTCTGTGAGATGAATTAACAGAACACAGAGCAGTTTCTAGAAAGCTTCTTTCCGGTTTTGAAGGAAGATATTTCCTTTTCACCATAGCCCTTTATGGGCTTCCTAATATAACTTGCCAATTCCACAAGAACAGCCTTAGCGAAAGGCTTCTTGAAGGAAAGATGTAACTCTGTGAGTTGAATTAACAGAACACAGAGCAGTTTCTCAAGCTTCTTTCCAGTTTTCAACGGAAGCTATTTCCTTTTTCACCATAGCCTCTATGGGCTTCCAAATATCCTTGCCAATTCCACAAGAACAGCCTTAGCGAAAGGCTTCTTGAAGGAAAGACGTAACCTGTGAGATGAATTAACAGAACACAGAGCAGTTTCAGAAAGCTTCTTTCCAGTTTTGAACGGAAGATATTTCCTTTTCACCGTAGCCCTCTATGGGTTACCAAATATCACTTTGCCAATTCCACAAGAACAGCCTTAGCGAAAGGCTTTTTGAAGGGAAAGATGTAAGTCTGTAAGATGAATTAACAGAACACAGATCAGTTTCTCAGAAAGCTTCTTTCCAGTTTTGAACGAAAGATATTTCCTTTTCACCGTAGCCCTCTATGGGCTTCCGAATATCACTTTGCCAATTCCACAAGAACAGCCTTAGCGAAAGGCTTGAAGGGAAAGGTGTAACTCTGTGAGATGAATTAAGAGAACACAGAGTAGTTTCTCGAAAGCTTCTTTCCAGTTTTAAACGGAAGATATTTCCTTTTTCACCATAGCCCTTTATGGGCTTCCTAATATCACTTTGCCAATTCCACAAGAACAGCCTTAGCGAAAGGCTTCTTGAAGGGAAAGATGTAACTCTGTGAGGTGAATTAACAGAACACTGAGCAGTTTCTCAGAAACCTTCTTTCCAGTTTTGAACGGAAGATATTTCCTTTTTCACCATAGCCCTCTAAGTGCTTCCAAATATCCCTTTGCCAATTCCACAAGAACAGCTTTAGCGAAAGGCTTCTTGAAGGGAAAGATGTAACTCGGTGCGATGAATTAACAGAACACAGAGCAGTTTCTCAGAAAGCTTCTTCCAGTTTTGAACGGAAGATATTTCCTTTTCACCGTAGCCTCTATGGGCTTCAAATATCACTTTCCCAATTCCAGAAGACAAGACTTAGCGAAGGCTTCTTGAAGGAAAGATGTAACCTGTGAGATGAATTAACAGAACACCGAGCAGTTTCTCAGAAAGCTTCTTTCCGGTTTTGAGCGGAAGATATTTTTTCACCATAGCCCCTAAGGGCTTCCAAATATCCTTGCCAATTCCACAAGAACAGCCTTAGTGAAAGGCTTCTTGAAGGAAGATGTAACTCTGTGAGATGAATTAACAGTACACAGAGCAGTTTCTCAGAAAGCTTCTTTCCAGTTTTGAACGGAAGATATTTCATTTTTCACCATAGCCCTCTATGGGCTTCCAAATATCCTTTGCCAATTCCACAAGAACAGCCTTAGCGAAAGGCTTTTGAAGGGACAGATGTAACTCTGTAAGATGAATTAAAAGAACACAGAGTAGTTTCTCAGAAAGCTTCTTTCCAGTTTTGAACGGAAGATATTTCCTTTTTCACCATAGCTCTCTATAGGCTTCCAAATATCCCTTTGCCAATTCCACAAGAACAGCCTTAGCGAAAGGCTTCTTGAAGGAAAAGATGTAACTCTGTGAGATGAATTAACAGAACACAGAGCAGTTTCTCAGAAAGCTTCTTTCCAGTTTTGAACGGAAGATATTTCCTGTTTCACCATAGCCCTCTAGGGGTTTCCAAATATCCCTTTGCCAATTCTCCAAGAACAACCTTAGCGAAAGAATTCTGGAAGGGAAAGATGTAACTCTGTGAGATGAATCAACAGAACACAGAGCAGTTTCTCAGAAAGCTTCTTTCCAGTTTTGAACGGAAGATATTTCCTTTTTCACCATAGCCCTCTAGGGGCTTCCAAATATCACTTTGCCAATTCCACGAGAACAGCCTTAGCGAAAAGCTTCTTGAAGGGAAAGATGTAACTCTGTGAGATGAATTAACAGAACACAGAGCAGTTTCTCAGAAAGCTTCTTTCCAGTTTTGAACGGAAGATATTTCCTTTTTCACCATAGCCCTTTATGGGATTCCAAATATCACTTTAACAATTCCACAAGAACAGCCTTATCGAAAGGCTTCTTGAAGGGAAAGATGTATGTCTGTGAGATGAATTAAGAGAACACAGAGCAGTTTCTCAGAAAGCTTCTTTCCAGTTTGGAACGGAAGATATTTCCTTTTTAACCATAGCCCTCTATGGGCTTCCAAATACCCGTTTGCCAATTCCACAAGAACAGCCTTAGCGAAATGATTCTTGAAGGGAAAGATGTAACTCTGTGAGATGAATTAACAGAACACAGAGCAGTTTCTCAGAAACCTTCTTTCCAGTTTTGAACGGAAGATATTTCCTTTTTCACCATAGCCTTCTATGGGCTTCCAAATATCCCTTTGCCAATTCCACAAGAACAGCCTTAGCGAAAGGCTTCTTGAAGGGAAAGATGTAACTCTGTGAGATGAATTAACAGAACACAGAGCAGTTTCTCAGAAGGCTTCTTTCCAGTTTTGAACGGAAGATATTTCCTTTTTCACCATAGCCCTCTATGGGCTTCCAGTTATCACTTTGCCAATTCCACAAGAACAGCCTTAGCGAAAGGCTTCTTGAAGGGAAAGATGTAACTCGGTGAGATGAATTAACAGAACACAGAGCAGTTTCTCAGAAAGCTTCCTCCCAGTTTTGAAGCGGAAGATATTTTCTTTTTCACCGTAGCCCTCTATGGGCTTCCAAATATCAGTTTCCCAATTCCAGAAGACAAGACTTAGCGAAAGGCTTCTTGAAGGGAAAGATGTAACTCTGTGAGATGAATTAACAGAACACCGAGCAGTTTCTCAGAAAGCTTCTTT
The DNA here is from genome assembly GCA_023783455.1 of Erythrocebus patas. Lineage (NCBI taxonomy): Eukaryota > Metazoa > Chordata > Mammalia > Primates > Cercopithecidae > Erythrocebus > Erythrocebus patas. Next base: position 249,348 of record JAKFHT010004361.1, on the reverse strand, counting down.
CCGGTTTTGAACGGAAGATATTTCCTTTTTCACCATAGCCCCCTAAGGGCTTCCAAATATCCCTTTGCCAATTCCACAAGAACAGCCTTAGTGAAAGGCTTCTTGAAGGGAAAGATGTAACTCTGTGAGATGAATTAACAGTACACAGAGCAGTTTCTCAGAAAGCTTCTTTGCAGTTTTGAACGGAAGATATTTCATTTTTCACCATAGCCCTCTATGGGATTCCAAATACCACTTTACCAATTCCACAAGAACAGCCTTACCGAAAGGCTTCTTGAGGGGAATTATGTAACTCTGTGAGATGAATTAACAGAACACAGAGCAGTTTCTCAGACAGCTTCTTTCCAGTTTTGAACGGAAGATATTTCCTTTTTCAACATAGCCCTCTATGGGCTTCCAAATATCACTTTGCCAATTCCACAAGAACAGCCTTATCGAAAGGCTTCTTGAAGGGAAAGATGTAACTCTGTGAGATGAATTAAGAGAACACAGAGCAGTTTCTCAGAAAGCTTCTTTCCAGTTTTGAACGGAAGATATTTCCTTTTTCACCATAGCCCTCTAAGGGCTTCAAATTATCCCTTTACCAATTCCACAAGAACAACCTTAGCGAAAGGCTTCTTGAAGGGAAAGATGTAACTCTGTGAGATGAATTAACAGAACACAGAGCAATTTCTCAGAAAGCTTCTTTCCAGTTTTCAACGGAAGCTATTTCCTTTTTCACCATAGACCTTTATGGGCTTCCAAATATTCCTTTGCCAATTCCACAAGAACAGCCTTAGCGAAAGGCTTCTTGAAGGGAAAGATGTAACTCTGTGAGATGAATTAACAGAACACAGAGCAGTTTCTAAGAAAGCTTCTTTCCGGTTTTCAAGGGAAGATATTTCCTTTTTCACCATAGCCCTTTATGGGCTTCCTAATATAACTTGCCAATTCCACAAGAACAGCCTTAGCGAAAGGCTTCTTGAAGGGAAAGATGTAACTCTGTGAGTTGAATTAACAGAACACAGAGCAGGTTCTCAGAAAGCTTCTTTCCAGTTTTGAACGGAAGATATTTCCTTTTTCACCATAGCCCTCTATGGGCTTCCAAATATCCCCTTGCCAATTCCACAAGAACAGCCTTAGCGAAAGGCTTCTTGAAGGGAAAGACGTAACCTTGTGAGATGAATTAACAGAACACAGAGCAGTTTCTCAGAAAGCTTCTTTCCAGTTTTGAACAGAAGATATTTCCTTTTTCACCGTAGCCCTCTATGGGTTACCAAATATCACTTTGCCAATTCCACAAGAACAGCCTTAGCGAAAGGCTTTTTGAAGGGAAAGATGTAAGTCTGTAAGATGAATTAACAGAACACAGATCAGTTTCTCAGAAAGCTTCTTTCCAGTTTTGAACGAAAGATATTTCCTTTTCCACCGTAGCCCTCTATGGGCTTCCGAATATCACTTTGCCAATTCCACAAGAACAGCCTTAGCGAAAGGCTTCTTGAAGGGAAAGGTGTAACTCTGTGAGATGAATTAAGAGAACACAGAGTAGTTTCTCAGAAAGCTTCTTTCCAGTTTTAAACGGAAGATATTTCCTTTTTCACCATAGCCCTTTATGGGCTTCCTAATATCACTTTGCCAATTCCACAAGAACAGCCTTAGCGAAAGGCTTCTTGAAGGGAAAGATGTAACTCTGTGAGGTGAATTAACAGAACACTGAGCAGTTTCTCAGAAACCTTCTTTCCAGTTTTGAACGGAAGATATTTCCTTTTCACCATAGCCCTCTAAGTGCTTCCAAATATCCTTGCCAATTCCACAAGAACAGCTTTAGCGAAAGGCTTTTTGAAGGGAAAGATGTAACTCAAAAGCGATGAATTAACAGAACACAGAGCAGTTTCTCAGAAAGCTTCCTCCAGTTTTGAACGGAAGATATTTTCTTTTCACCGTAGCCCTCTATGGGCTTCAAATATCAGTTTCCCAATTCCAGAAGACAAGACTTAGCGAAAGGCTTCTTGAAGGAAAGATGTAACTCTGTGAGATGAATTAACAGAACACCGAGCAGTTTCTCAGAAAGCTTCTTTCCGGTTTTGAACGGAAGATATTTCCTTTTTCACCATAGCCCCCTAAGGGCTTCCAAATATCCCTTTGCCAATTCCACAAGAACAGCCTTAGTGAAAGGCTTCTTGAAGGGAAAGATGTAACTCTGTGAGATGAATTAACAGTACACAGAGCAGTTTCTCAGAAAGCTTCTTTGCAGTTTTGAACGGAAGATATTTCATTTTTCACCATAGCCCTCTATGGGCTTCCAAATATCCCTTTGCCAATTCCACAAGAACAGCCTTAGCGAAAGGCTTCTTGAAGGGACAGATGTAACTCTGTAAGATGAATTAAAAGAACACAGAGTAGTTTCTCAGAAAGCTTCTTTCCAGTTTTGAACGGAAGATATTTCCTTTTTCACCATAGCTCTCTATAGGCTTCCAAATATCCCTTTGCCAATTCCACAAGAACAGCCTTAGCGAAAGGCTTCTTGAAGGAAAAGATGTAACTCTGTGAGATGAATTAACAGAACACAGAGCAGTTTCTCAGAAAGCTTCTTTCCAGTTTTGAACGGAAGATATTTCCTGTTTCACCATAGCCCTCTAGGGGTTTCCAAATATCCCTTTGCCAATTCTCCAAGAACAACCTTAGCGAAAGGATTCTTGAAGGGAAAGATGTAACTCTGTGAGATGAATCAACAGAACACAGAGCAGTTTCTCAGAAAGCTTCTTTCCAGTTTTGAACGGAAGATATTTCCTTTTTCACCATAGCCCTCTAGGGGCTTCCAAATATCACTTTGCCAATTCCACGAGAACAGCCTTAGCGAAAAGCTTCTTGAAGGGAAAGATGTAACTCTGTGAGATGAATTAACAGAACACAGAGCAGTTTCTCAGAAAGCTTCTTTCCAGTTTTGAACGGAAGATATTTCCTTTTTCACCATAGCCCTTTATGGGATTCCAAATATCACTTTAACAATTCCACAAGAACAGCCTTATCGAAAGGCTTCTTGAAGGGAAAGATGTATGTCTGTGAGATGAATTAAGAGAACACAGAGCAGTTTCTCAGAAAGCTTCTTTCCAGTTTTGAACGGAAGATATTTCCTTTTCACCATAGCCTCTATGGGCTTCCAAATATCCCTTGCCAATTCCACAAGAACAGCCTTAGCGAAATGATTCTTGAAGGAAAGATGTAACTCTGTGAGATGAATTAACAGAACACAGAGCAGTTTCTCAGAAACCTTCTTTCCAGTTTTGAACGGAAGATATTTCCTTTTCACCATAGCCTTCTATGGGCTTCCAAATATCCTTTGCTAATTCCACAAGAACAGCCTTAGCGAAGGCTTCTTGAAGGAAAGATGTAACTCTGTGAGATGAATTAACAGAACACAGAGCAGTTTCTCAGAAGGCTTCTTTCCAGTTTTGAACGGAAGATATTTCCTTTTTCACCATAGCCTCTATGGGCTTCCAGTTATCACTTGCCAATTCCACAAGAACAGCCTTAGCGAAGGCTTCTTGAAGGAAAGATGTAACTCGGTGAGATGAATTAACAGAACACAGAGCAGTTTCTCAGAAAGCTTTTTCCAGTTTTGAACGGAAGATATTTCCTTTTTCACCATAGCCCTCTATGGGCTTCCAAATATCACTTTACCAATTCCACAAGAACAGCCTTATCGAAAGGCTTCTTGAGGGGAATTATGTAACTCTGTGAGATGAATTAACAGAACACAGAGCAGTTTCTCAGAAAGCTTTTTCCAGTTTTGAACGAAGATATTTCCTTTTTCAACATAGCCTCTATGGGCTTCCAAATATCACTTTGCCAATTCCACAAGAACAGCCTTAGCGAAGGCTTCTTGAAGGGAAAGATGTAACTCTGTGAGATGAATTAACAGAACACAGAGCAGTTTCTCAGAAAGCTTCTTTCCAGTTTTGAACGGAAGATACTTCCTTTTTCACCATAGCCCACTATGGGCTTCCAAATATCACTTTGCCAATTCCACAAGAACAGCCTTAGCGAAATGATTCCTGAAGGGAAAGATGTAACTCTGTGAGATGAATTCACAGAACACAGAGCAGTTTCTCAGAAAGCTTATTTCCAGTTTTGAACGGAAGATATTTCCTTTTTCACCATAGCCCTCTAAGGGCTTCCAAATATCACTTTGCCGGTTCCACAAGAACAGCCTTAGCGAAAGGCTTCTTGAAGGGAAAGATGTAACTCTGTGAGATGAATTAACAGAACACAAAGCAGTTTCTCAGAAAGCTTCTTCCCAGTTTTAAACGGTACATTATTCCTTTTTCACCATAGCCCTCTATGGGCTTCCAAATATCACTTTGCAAATTCCACAAGAACAGTCTTAGAGAAAGGCTTCTTGAGGGGAAAGCTGTAACTCTGTGAGATGAATTAACAGAACACAGAGCAGTTTCTGAGAAAGCTTCTTTCCAGTTTTGAACGGAATATATTTCCTTTTTCACAATATCACTCTATGGGCTTCCAAATATCCCTTTGCCAATTCCACAAGAACAGCCTTACCGATAGGCTTCTTGAAGGGAAAGATGTAACTTTGTGAGATGAATTAACAGAACACAGAGCAGTTTCTCAGAAAGCTTCTTTCCAGTTTTGAACGGAAGATATTTCCTTTTTCACCATAGCCCTCTATGGGCTTCCAAATATCCCTTTGCCAATTCCACAAGAAGAGCCTTAGAGAAAGGCTTGAAGGAAAGATGTAACTCTGTGAGATGAATTAACAGAACACAGAGCAGTTTCTCAGAAAGCTTCTTTCCAGTTTTGAACGGAAGATATATCCTTCTTCACCATAGCCCTCTATGGGCTTCCAAATATCACTTTGCCAATTCCACAAGAACACCCTTAGCCAAAGGCTTCTTGAAGGAAAGATGTAACTCTGAGATGAATTAACAGAACAGAGCAGTTTCTCAGAAATCTTCTTTCCAGTTTTGAACGGAAGATATTTCTTATTCACCGTTGCCCTCTATGGGCTTCCAAATATCCTTGCCAATTCCACAAGAACAGCCTTAGCGAAAGGCTTCTTAAAGGAAAGATGAAACTCTGTGATATGAATTACCAGAATACAAAACAGTTTCTCAGAAAGCTTCTTTCCAGTTTTGAACGGAAGATATTTCCTTCTTCACCATAGCCCTCAATGGGCTTCCAAATATCACTTTGCCAATTCCACAAGAACAGCCTTAGCTAAAGGCTTCTTGAAGGGAAAGATGTAACTCTCTGAGATGAATTAACAGAACACAGAGCAGTTTCTCAGAAGGCTTCTTTCCAGTTTTGAACGGAAGATATCTCCTTTTTCACCGTAGCCATCTATGGGGTTCCAAATATCCCTTTGCCAATTCCACAAGAACAGCCTTAGCGAAAGGCTTCTTGAAGGGAAAGATGTAACTCTGTGAGATGAATTAACAGAACACAGAGCACATTCTCAGAAAGCTTCTTTCCAGTTTTGAACGGAAGATATTTCCTTTTTCACCATAGCCCTCTATGGGCTTCCAAATATTGCTTTGCCAACTCCACAAGAACAGCCTTAGGGAAAGGCTCCTTGAAGGGAAAGATGTAACTCTGTGAGGTGAATTAACAGAACACAGAGCAGTTTCTCAGAAAGCTTCCTTCCAGTTTTTAACGGAAGATATTTCCTTTTTCACCATAGCCTCTATGTGCTTCCAAATATCCCTTTGCCAATTCCACAAGAACAGCCTTAGCGAAAGGCTTCTTGAAGGAAAGATGTAACTCTTTGAGATGAATTAACAGAACACAGAGCAGTTTCTCAGAATGCTTCTTTCCAGTTTTGAACGGAAGATGTCTCCTTTTTCACCATAGCCCTCTAAGGGCTTCCAAATATCACTTTGCCGATTCCACAAGAACAGCCTTAGCGAAAGGCTTCTTAAAGGGAAAGATGAAACTCTGTGATATGAATTACCAGAATACAAAACAGTTTCTCAGAAAGCCTCTTTCCTGTTTTTAACGGAAGATATTTCCTTTTTCACCATAGCCCTCTGTGGGCTTCCAAATATCACTTTGCCAATTCCACAAGAACAGCCTTAGCGAAAGGCTTCTTGAAGGGAAAGCTGTAACTCTGTGAGATGAATTAACAGAACACAAAGCAGTTTCTCAGAAAGCTTCTTTCCAGTTTTAAACGGAACATATTTCCTTTTTCACCATAGCCCTCTATGGGCTTCCATATATCACTTTGCCAATTCCACAAGAACAGCCTTAGCGAAAGGCTTCTTGAAGGGAAAGATGTAACTCTGTGAGATGAATTAACAGAACACAGAGTAGTTTCTCAGAAAACTTCTTTCCAGTTTTGAACGGAAGATATTTCCTTTTTCATCATAGCCCTCTATGGGCTTCGAAATATCCCTTTGTCAATTCTACAAGAACAACCTTAGCGAAAGGCTTCTTGAAGGGAAAGATGTAACTCTGTGACATGAATTAACAGAACACAGAGCAGTTTCTCAGAAAGATTCTTTCCAGTTTTGAATGGAAGATATTTCCTTTTTCACCATTGCCCTTTAAGGGCTTCCAAATATCCTTGCCAATTCCACAAGAACAGCCTTAGCGAAAGGCTTCTTGAAGGAAAGATGTAACTGTGTAAGATGAATTAACAGAACACAGAGCAGTTTCTCAGAAAGCTTCTTTCCAGTTTTGAACGGAAGATATTTCCTCTTCACCATAGCCCTCTATGGGCTTCCAAATATCCTTGCCAATTCCACAAGAACAGCCTTAGCGAAAGACTTTTGAAGGAAAGATGTAACTCTGTGAGATGAATTAACAGAACACAGAGTAGTTTCTCAGAAAACTTCTTTCCAGTTTTAACGGAAGATATTTCCTTTTTCATCATAGCCCTCTATGGGCTTCGAAATATCCCTTTGTCAATTCTACAAGAACAACCTTAGCGAAAGGCTTCTTGAAGGGAAAGATGTAACTCTGTGACATGAATTAACAGAACACAGAGCAGTTTCTCAGAAAGATTCTTTCCAGTTTTGAATGGAAGATATTTCCTTTTTCACCATTGCCCTTTAAGGGCTTCCTAATATAACTTTGCCAATTCCACAAGAACAGCCTTAGCGAAAGGCTTCTTGAAGGGAAAGATGTAACTGTGTAAGATGAATTAACAGAACACAGAGCAGTTTCTCAGAAAGCTTCTTTCCAGTTTTGAACGGAAGATATTTCCTCTTCACCATAGCCCTCTATGGGCTTCCAAATATCCTTGCCAATTCCACAAGAACAGCCTTAGCGAAGGCTTCTTGAAGGGAAAGATGTAACTCTGTGAGATGAATTAACAGAACACAGAGCAGTTTCTCAGAAAGCTGCTTTGTGGTTTTGAACGGAAGATATTTCCTTTTTCACCATAGCCCTCTATGGGCTTCCAAATATCCCTTTGCCAATTCCACAAGAACAGCCTTAGTGAAAGGCTTCTTGTCGGGAAAGATGTAACTCTGTGAGATGAATTAACAGTACACAGAGCAGTTTCTCAGAAAGCTTCTTTCCAGTTTTGAACGGAAGATATTTCCTTTTCACCATAGCCGCTATGGGCTTCCAAATATCCTTTGCCAATTCCACAAGAACAGCCTTAGCGAAAGGCTTCTTAAAGGGAATGATGTAACTATGTAAGATGAATTAACAGAAAACAGAGCAGTTTCTCAGAAAGCTTCTTTCCAGTTTTGAACGGAAGTTATTTCCTTTTCACCATAGCCGCTATGGGCTTCCAAATATCCTTTGCCAATTCCACAAGAACAACCTTAGCGAAGGCTTCTTGAAGGAAAGATGTAACTCTGTGAGATGAATTAACAGAACACAGAACAGTTTCTCAGAAAGATTCTTTCCAGTTTTGAATGGAAGATATTTCCTTTTCACCATAGCCCTCTATGGGCTTCCAAATATCCCCTTGCCAATTCCACAAGAACAGCCTTAGCGAAAGGCTTCTTGAAGGGAAAGACGTAACTCTGTGAGATGAATTAACAGAACACAGAACAGTTTCTCAGAAAGCTTCTTTCCAGTTTTGAACGGAAGATATTTTCTTTTTCACCGTAGACCTCTATGGGTTACCAAATATCACTTTGCCAATTCCACAAGAACAGCCTTAGAGAAAGGCTTCTTGAAGGGAAAGATGTAAGTCTGTAAGATGAATTAACAGAACACAGAGCAGTTTCTCAGAAAGCTTCTTTCCAGTTTTGAACGGAAGATATTTCCTTTTTCACCGTAGCCCTCTATGGGCTTTCAAATATCACTTTGCCAATTCCACAAGAACAGCCTTAGCGAAAGGCTTGTTGAAGGAAAAGGTGTAACTCTGTGAGATGAATTAAGAGAACACAGAGTAGTTTCTCAGAAAGCTTCTTTCCAGTTTTAAACGGAAGATATTTCCTTTTTCAACATAGCCCTTTATGGGCTTCCTAATATCACTTTGCCAATTCCACAAGAACACCCTTAGCGAAAGGCTTCTTGAAGGGAAAGATGTAACTCTGTGAGATGAATTAACAGAACACAGAGCAGTTTCTCAGAAAGCTTCTTTCCAGTTTAGAACGGAAGATATTTCCTTTTTAACCATAGCCCTCTATGGGCTTCCAAATACCCGTTTTCCAATTCCACAACAACAACCTTAGCGAAAGGATTCTTGAAGGGAAAGGTGCAACTCTGTGAGATGAATTAACAGACCACAGGGCAGTTTCTCAGAAAGCTTCTTTCCATTTTTGACCGGAAGATATTTCGTTTTTCACCATAGCCCTCTTAGGGCTTCCAAATATCACTTTGCCAATTCCACAAGAACAGCCTTAGCGAAAGGCTTCTTGAAGGGAAAAATGTAACTCTGTGAGATGAATTAACAGAACACAGAGCAGTTTCTCAGAAAGCTTCTTTCCAGTTTTGAACGGAAGTTATTTCCTTTTTCACCATAGCCCTTTATGGGCTTCCAGATATCCCTTTGCCAATTGTAAAAGAACAGCCTTAGCGAAAGCCTTCTTGAAGGGGAAGATGTAACTCTGTGAGGTGAATTAACAGAACACTGAGCAGTTTCTCAGAAAGCCTCTTTCCAGTTTTGAACGGAAGATATTGCCTTTTTCACCATAGCCCTCTAAGTGCTTCCAAATATCCCTTTGCCAATTCCACAAGAACAGCCTTAGCGAAAGGCTTCTTGAAGGGAAAGATGTAACGCTCTGAGATGAATTAAAAGAACACAGAGCAGTTTCTCAGAAAGCTTCTTTCAAGTTTTGAACGGAAGATATTTCCTTTTTCACAATAGCCCTCTAAGGGCTTCCAAAGATCCCTTTGCGAATTCCACAAGAACAGCCTTAGCGAAAGGCTTCTTGAAGGGAAAGATGTAACTCTGTGAAATGAATTAACAGAACACAGAGTAGTTTCTCAGAAAAATTCTTTCCAGTTTTGAACGGAAGATATTTCCTCTTTCATCATAGCCCTCTATGGGCTTCGAAATATCTCTTTCCCAATTCCACAAGAACAACCTTAGCGAAAGGCTTCTTGAAGGGAAAGATGTAACTCTGTGACATGAATTAACAGAACACAGAGCAGTTTCTCAGAAAGCTTCTTTCCAGTTTTGAATGGAAGGTATTTCCTTTTTCACCATAGCCCTTTAAGGGCTTCCAAATATCCCTTGCCAATTCCACAAGAACAGCCTTAGCGAAAGGCTTCTTGAAGGGAAAGATGTAACTCTGTAAGATGAATTAACAGAACACTGAGCAGTTTCTCAGAAAGCTTCTTTCCAGTTTTGAACGGAAGATATTTCCTTTTTCACCGTAGCCCTCTATGGGTTGCCAAATATCACTTTGCCAATTCCACAAGAACAGCCTTAGCGAAAGGCTTTTTGAAGGGAAAGATGTAAGTTTGTAAGATGAATTAACAGAACACAGATCAGTTTCTCAGAAAGCTTCTTTCCAGTTTTGAACGAAAGAGATTTCCTTTTCCACCGTAGCCCTCTATGGGCTTCCGAATATCACTTTGCCAGTTCCACAAGAACAGCCTTAGCGAAAGGCTTCTTGAAGGGAAAGGTGTAACTCTGTGAGATGAATTAAGAGAACACAGAGTAGTTTCTCAGAAAGCTTCTTTCCAGTTTTCAACGGAAGATATTTCCTTTTTCACCATAGCCCTTTATGGGCTTCAAAATATCACTTTGCCAATTCCACAAGAACAGCCTTAGCGAAAGGCTTCTTGAAGGGAAAGATATAACTCTGTGAGGTGAATTAAGAGAACACAGAGCAGTTTCTCAGAAACCTTCTTTCCAGTTTTAAACGGAAGATATTTCCTTTTTCACCATAGCCCTCTAAGTGCTTCCAAATATCCCTTTGCCAATTCCACAAGAACAGCTTTAGCGAAAGGCTTCTTGAAGGGAAAGATGTAACTCGGTGCGATGAATTAACAGAACACAGAGCAGTTTCTCAGAAAGCTTCCTCCCAGTTTTGAACGGAAGATATTTCCTTTTTCACCGTAGCCCTTATGGGCTTCCAAATATCACTTTGCCAATTCCAGAAGACCAGCCTCAGCGAAAGGCTTCTTGAAGGGAAAGATGTAACTCTGTGAGATGAATTAACAGAACACCGAGCAGTTTCTCAGAAAGCTTCTTTCCGGTTTTCAACGGAAGATATTTCCTTTTTCACCATAGCCCCCTAAGGGCTTCCAAATATCCTTTGCCAATTCCAAGAACAGCCTTAGTGAAAGGCTTCTTGAAGGAAAGATGTAACTCTGTGAGATGAATTAACAGAACACAGATCAGTTTCTCAGAAAGCTTCTTTCCAGTTTTGAGCGGAAGATATTTCCTTTTTCACCGTAGCCCTATGGGCTTCCGAATATCACTTTGCCAATTCCACAAGAACAGCCTTAGCGAAGGCTTTGAAGGAAAGGTGTAACTCTGTGAGATGAATTAAGAGAACACAGAGTAGTTTCTCAGAAAGCTTCTTTCCAGTTTTCAACGGAAGATATTTCCTTTTTCACCATAGCCCTTTATGGGCTTCAAAATATCACTTTGCCAATTCCACAAGAACAGCCTTAGCGAAAGGCTTCTTGAAGGGAAAGATATAACTCTGTGAGGTGAATTAAGAGAACACAGAGCAGTTTCTCAGAAACCTTCTTTCCAGTTTTAAACGGAGGATATTTCCTTTTTCACCATAGCCCTCTAAGTGCTTCCAAATATCCCTTTGCCAATTCCACAAGAACAGCTTTAGCGAAAGGCTTCTTGAAGGGAAAGATGTAACTCGGTGCGATGAATTAACAGAACACAGAGCAGTTTCTCAGAAAGCTTCCTCCCAGTTTTGAACGGAAGATATTTCCTTTTTCACCGTAGCCCTTTATGGGCTTCCAAATATCCCTTTGCCAATTCCAGAAGACCAGCCTTAGCGAATGGCTTCTTGAAGGGAAAGATGTAACTCTGTGAGATGAATTAACAGAACACATGGCAGTTTCTCAGAAAGCTTCTTTCCTGTTTTGTACGGAAGATATTTCCTTTTTCATCATAGCCCTCTATGGGCTTCCAAATATCCCTTTGCCAATTCCACAAGAACAACCTTAGCGAAAGGCTTCTTGAAGGGAAAGATATAACTCTGTGAGATGAATTAACAGAACACAGAGCAGTTTCTCAGAAAGCTTCTTTCCAGTTTTGAACGGAAGATATTTCCTTTTTCACCATAGCCCTTTATGGGCTTCCAATATCTTTGCCAATTCTCAAGAACAGCCTTAGCGAAAGGCTTCTTGAAGGGAAAGATGTAACTCTGTGAGATGAATTAAAAGAACACAGAGCAGTTTCTCAGAAAGCTTCTTTCCAGTTTTGAACGGAAGATATTTCCTTTTCACCATAGCCCTCTATGGGCTTCCAAATATCCTTTGCCAATTCCACAAGAACAGCCTTAGCGGAAGGCTTCTTGAAGGGAAAGATGCAACTCTGTGAGATGAATTAACAGAACACAGAGCAGTTTCTCAGAAAGCTTCTTTCCGGTTTTGAACGGAAGATATTTCCTTTTTCACCATAGCCCTCTATGGGCTTCCAAATATCCCTTTGCCAATTCCACAAGAACAACCTTAGCGAAAGGCTTCTTGAAGGGAAAGATGTAACTCTGTGAGATGAATTAACAGAACACAGAGCAATTTCTCAGAAAGCTTCTTTCCAGTTTTCAACGGAAGATATTTCCTTTTTCACCATAGACCTTTATGGGCTTCCAAATATCCCTTTGCCAATTCCACAAGAACAGCCTTAGCGAAAGGCTTCTTGAAGGGAAAGATGTAACTCTGTGAGATGAATTAACAGAACACAGAGCAGTTTCTAAGAAAGCTTCTTTCCGGTTTTGAAGGGAAGATATTTCCTTTTTCACCATAGCCCTTTAAGGGCTTCCTAATATAACTTTGCCAATTCCACAAGAACAGCCTTAGCGAAAGGCTTCTTGAAGGGAAAGATGTAACTCTGTGAGATGAATTAACAGAACACAGAGCAGTTTCTCAGAAAGCTTCTTTCCAGTTTTGAACGGAAGATATTTCCTTTTTCACCATAGCCCTCTATGGGCTTCCAAATATCCCCTTGCCAATTCCACAAGAACAGCCTTAGCGAAAGGCTTCTTGAAGGGAAAGACGTAACCTTGTGAGATGAATTAACAGAACACAGAGCAGTTTCTCAGAAAGCTTCTTTCCAGTTTTGAACGGAAGATATTTCCTTTTTCACCGTAGCCCTCTATGGGTTACCAAATATCACTTTGCCAATTCCACAAGAACAGCCTTAGCGAAAGGCTTTTTGAAGGGAAAGATGTAAGTCTGTAAGATGAATTAGGAGAACACAGATCATTTTCTCAGAAAGCTTTTTTCCAGTTTTGAACGAAAGATATTTCCTTTTCCACCGTAGCCCTCTATGGGCTTCCGAATATCACTTTGCCAATTCCACAAGAACAGCCTTAGCGAAAGGCTTCTTGAAGGAAAGATGTAACTCTGAGATGAATTAAGAGAACACAGAGTAGTTTCTCAGAAAGCTTCTTTCCAGTTTTCAACGGAAGATATTTCCTTTTTCACCATAGCCCTTTATGGGCTTCCTAATATCACTTTGCCAATTCCACAAGAACAGCCTTAGCGAAAGGCTTCTTGAAGGAAAGATGTAACTCTGTGAGGTGAATTAACAGAACACAGAGCAGTTTCTCAGAAACCTTCTTTCCAGTTTTGAACGGAAGATATTTCCTTTTCACCATAGCCCTCTATGCTTCCAAATATCCTTTGCCAATTCCACAAGAACAGCTTTAGCGAAAGGCTTCTTGAAGGAAAGATGTAACTCTGTGAGATGAATTAAAAGAACACAGAGCAGTTTCTCAGAAAGCTTCCTCCCAGTTTTGAGCGGAAGATATTTTTTTTCACCGTAGCCCTCTATGGGCTTCCAAATATCACTTTGCCAATTCCAGAAGACCAGCCTTAGCGAAAGGCTTTTGAAGGGAAAGATGTAACTCTGTGAGATGAATTAACAGAACACCGAGCAGTTTCTCAGAAAGCTTCTTTCCGGTTTTGAACGGAAGATATTTCCTTTTCACCATAGCCCCTAAGGGCTTCCAAATATCCTTTGCCAATTCCACAAGAACAGCCTTAGTGAAAGGCTTCTTGAAGGGAAAGATGTAACTCTGTGAGATGAATTAACAGTACACAGAGCAGTTTCTCAGAAACCTTCTTTCAAGTTTTGAACGGAAGATATTTCCTTTCTCACCATAGCCCTCTATGGGCTTCCAAATATCCCTTTGCCAATTCCACAAGAACAGCCTTAGCGAAAGGCTTCTTGAAGGGACAGATGTAACTCTGTAAGATGAATTAAAAGAACACAGAGTAGTTTCTCAGAAAGCTTCTTTCCAGTTTTGAACGGAAGATATTTCCTTTTTCACCATAGCTCTCTATGGGCTTCCAAATATCCCTTTGCCAATTCCACAAGAACAACCTTAGCGAAAGGCTTCTTGAAGGAAAAGATGTAACTCTGTGAGATGAATTAACAGAACACAGAGCAGTTTCTCAGAAAGCCTCTTTCCAGTTTTGAACGGAAGATATTTCCTTTTTCACCATAGCCCTCTAGGGGTTTCCAAATATCCCTTTGCCAATTCTACAAGAACAACCTTAGCGAAAGGATTCTGGAAGGGAAAGATGTAACTCTGTGAGATGAATCAACAGAACACAGAGCAGTTTCTCAGAAAGCTTCTTTCCAGTTTTGAACGGAAGATATTTCCTTTTTCACCATAGCCCTCTAAGGGCTTCCAAATATCACTTTGCCAATTCCACAAGAACAGCCTTAGCGAAGACCTTCTTCAAGGGAAAGATGTAACTCTGTGAGATGAATTAAAAGAACACAGAGCAGTTTCTCAGAAAGCTTCTTTCCTGTTTTGTACGGAAGATATTTCCTTTTTCATCATAGCCCTCTATGGGCTTCCAAATATCCCTTTGCCAATTCCACAAGAACAACCTTAGCGAAAGGCTTCTTGAAGGGAAAGATGTAACTCTGTGAGATGAATTAACAGAACACAGAGCAGTTTCTCAGAAAGCTTCTTTCCAGTTTTGAACGGAAGATATTTCCTTTTTCACCATAGCCCTTTATGGGCTTCCTAATATCACTTTGCCAATTCCACAACAAGTGCCTTTACGAAAGGCTTCTTGAAGGGAAAGATGTAACTCTGTGAGATGAATTAACAGAACACAGAGTAGTTCTCAGAAAGCTTCTTTCCGGTTTTGAACGGAAGATATTTCCTTTTTCACCATAGCCCTTTATGGGCTTCCTAATATCACTTTGCCAGTTCCACAAGAACAGCCTTAGCGAAAGGCTTCTTGAAGAGAAAGATGTAACTCTGTGAGATGAATTAACAGAACACAGAGCAGTTTCTCACAAAGCTTCTTTCCAGTTTTGAACCGAAGATATTTCCTTTTTAACCATAGCCCTCTATGGGCTTCCGAATATCACTTTGCCAATTCCACAAGAACAGCCTTAGCGAAAGGCTTCTTGAAGGGAAAGGTGTAACTCTCTGAGATGAATTAAGAGAACACAGAGTAGTTTCTCAGAAAGCTTCTTTCCAGTTTTCAACGGAAGATATTTCCTTTTTCACCATAGCCCTTTATGGGCTTCCTAATATCACTTTGCCAATTCCACAAGAACAGCCTTAGCGAAAGGCTTCTTGAAGGGAAAGATGTAACTCTGTGAGGTGAATTAACAGAACACAGAGCAGTTTCTCAGAAAGCTTCTTTCCAGTTTTGAACGGAAGATATTTCCTTTTTCACCATAGCCCTCTAAGTGCTTCCAAATATCCTTTTGCCAATTCCACAAGAACAGCTTTAGCGAAAGGCTTCTTGAAGGGAAAGATGTAACTCTGTGAGATGAATTAAGAGAACACAGAGCAGTTTCTCAGAAAGCTTCTTCCAGTTTTGAACGGAAGATATTTCCTTTTTCACCGTAGCCCTCTATGGGCTTCCAAATATCACTTTGCCAATTCCAGAAGACCAGCCTTAGCGAAAGGCTTTTGAAGGAAAGATGTAACTCTGTGAGATGAATTAACAGAACACAGAGCAGTTTCTCAGAAAGCTTCTTTCCAGTTTTGAGCGGAAGATATTTCCTTTTTCACCATAGCCCTCTAAGGGCTTCCAAATATCCTTTGCCAATTCCACAAGAACAGCCTTAGCGAAAGGCTTTGAAGGAAAGATGTAACTCTGTGAGATGAATTAACAGTACACAGAGCAGTTTCTCAGAAACCTTCTTTCAAGTTTTGAACGGAAGATATTTCCTTTTCACCATAGCCCTCTATGGGCTTCCAAATATCCCTTTGCCAATTCCACAAGAACAGCCTTAGCGAAAGGCTTCTTGAAGGGACAGATGTAACTCTGTAAGATGAATTAAAAGAACACAGAGTAGTTTCTCAGAAAGCTTCTTTCCAGTTTTGAACGGAAGATATTTCCTTTTTCACCATAGCTCTCTATGGGCTTCCAAATATCCCTTTGCCAATTCCACAAGAACAGCCTTAGCGAAAGGCTTCTTGAAGGAAAAGATGTAACTCTGTGAGATGAATTAACAGAACACAGAGCAGTTTCTCAGAAAGCCTCTTTCCAGTTTTGAACGGAAGATATTTCCTTTTTCACCATAGCCTCTATGGGCTTCCAAATATCCCTTTGCCAATTCTACAAGAACAACCTTAGCGAAAGGCTTCTGAAGGAAAGATGTAACTCTGTGAGATGAATCAACAGAACACAGAGCAGTTTCTCAGAAAGCTTCTTTCCAGTTTTGAGCGGAAGATATTTTTTTCACCATAGCCCTCTATGGGCTTCCAAATATCACTTTGCCAATTCCACAAGAACAGCCTTAGCGAAAGGCTTCTTGAAGGGAAAGATGTAACTCTGTGAGATGAATTAAAAGAACACAGAGCAGTTTCTCAGAAAGCTTCTTTCCAGTTTTGAACGGAAGATATTTCATTCTTCACCATAGCCTCTATGGGCTTCAAATATCCTTGCCAATTCCACAAGAACAGCCTTAGCGGAAGGCTTCTTGAAGGGAAAGATGCAACTCTGTGAGATGAATTAACAGAACACAGAGCAGTTTCTCAGAAAGCTTCTTTCCAGTTTTGAACGGAAGATATTTCCTTTTTCACCATAGCCCTCTATGGGCTTCCAAATATCCTTTGCCAATTCCACAAGAACAACCTTAGCGAAAGTTCTTGAAGGAAAGATGTAACTCTGTGAGATGAATTAACAGAACACAGAGCAGTTTCTCAAGCTTCTTTCCAGTTTTCAACGGAAGATATTTCCTTTTTCACCATAGCCCTTATGGGCTTCCAAATATCCTTTGCCAATTCCACAAGAACAGCCTTAGCGAAGGCTTCTTGAAGGAAAGATGTAACTCTGTGAGATGAATTAACAGAACACAGAGCAGTTTCTAAGAAAGCTTCTTTCCGGTTTTGAAGGAAGATATTTTTTTCACCATAGCCCTTTAAGGGCTTCTATATCCTTTGCCAATTCCACAAGAACAGCCTTAGCGAAAGGCTTCTTGAAGGAAAGATGTAACTCTGTGAGATGAATTAACAGAACACAGAGCAGTTTCTCAGAAAGCTTCTTTCCAGTTTTGAACGGAAGATATTTCCTTTTCACCATAGCCCTCTATGGGCTTCCAAATATCCTTGCCAATTCCACAAGAACAGCCTTAGCGAAAGGCTTCTTGAAGGAAAGACGTAACCTTGTGAGATGAATTAACAGAACACAGAGCAGTTTCTCAGAAAGCTTCTTTCCAGTTTTGAACGGAAGATATTTCCTTTTCACCATAGCCCTCTAGGGGTTTCCAAATATCCTTTGCCAATTCCACAAGAACAGCCTTAATAAAGGCTTTTGAAGGAAAGATGTAAGTCTGTAAGATGAATTAGCAGAACACAGATCATTTTCTCAGAAAGCTTTTCTAGTTTTGAACGAAGATATTTCCTTTTCACCGTAGCCTCTATGGGCTTCCGAATATCACTTTGCCAATTCCACAAGAACAGCCTTAGCGAAAGGCTTCTTGAAGGGAAAGGTGTAACTCTCTGAGATGAATTAAGAGAACACAGAGTAGTTTCTCAGAAAGCTTCTTTCCAGTTTTCAACGGAAGATATTTCCTTTTTCACCATAGCCCTTTATGGGCTTCCTAATATCACTTTGCCAATTCCACAAGAACAGCCTTAGCGAAAGGCTTCTTGAAGGGAAAGATGTAACTCTGTGAGGTGAATTAACAGAACACAGAGCAGTTTCTCAGAAACCTTCTTTCCAGTTTTGAACGGAAGATATTTCCTTTTTCACCATAGCCCTCTAAGTGCTTCCAAATATCCCTTTGCCAATTCCACAAGAACAGCTTTAGCGAAAGGCTTCTTGAAGGGAAAGATGTAACTCGGTGCGATGAATTAAGGGAACACAGAGCAGTTTCTCAGAAAGCTTCCTCCCAGTTTTGAACGGAAGATATTTCCTTTTTCACCGTAGCCCTCTATGGGCTTCCAAATATCACTTTGCCAATTCCAGAAGACCAGCCTTAGCGAAAGGCTTCTTGAAGGGAAAGATGTAACTCTGTGAGATGAATTAACAGAACACCGAGCAGTTTCTCAGAAAGCTTCTTTCCGGTTTTGAACGGAAGATATTTCCTTTTTCACCATAGCCCCCTAAGGGCTTCCAAATATCCCTTTGCCAATTCCACAAGAACAGCCTTAGTGAAAGGCTTCTTGAAGGGAAAGATGTAACTCTGTGAGATGAATTAACAGTACACAGAGCAGTTTCTCAGAAACCTTCTTTCAAGTTTTGAACGGAAGATATTTCCTTTCTCACCATAGCCCTCTATGGGCTTCCAAATATCCCTTTGCCAATTCCACAAGGACAGCCTTAGCGAAAGGCTTCTTGAAGGGACAGATGTAACTCTGTAAGATGAATTAAAAGAACACAGAGTAGTTTCTCAGAAAGCTTCTTTCCAGTTTTGAACGGAAGATATTTCCTTTTCACCATAGCTCTCTATGGGCTTCCAAATATCACTTTGCCAATTCAGAAGACCAGCCTTAGCGAAAGGCTTCTTGAAGGGAAAGATGTAACTCTGTGAGATGAATTAACAGAACACCGAGCAGTTTCTCAGAAAGCTTCTTTCCGGTTTTGAACGGAAGATATTTCCTTTTTCACCATAGCCCCCTAAGGGCTTCCAAATATCCCTTTGCCAATTCCACAAGAACAGCCTTAGTGAAAGGCTTCTTGAAGGGAAAGATGTAACTCTGTGAGATGAATTAACAGTACACAGAGCAGTTTCTCAGAAACCTTCTTTCAAGTTTTGAACGGAAGATATTTCCTTTCTCACCATAGCCCTCTATGGGCTTCCAAATATCCCTTTGCCAATTCCACAAGGACAGCCTTAGCGAAAGGCTTCTTGAAGGGACAGATGTAACTCTGTAAGATGAATTAAAAGAACACAGAGTAGTTTCTCAGAAAGCTTCTTTCCAGTTTTGAACGGAAGATATTTCCTTTTTCACCATAGCCTCTATGGGCTTCCAAATATCCCTTTGCCAATTCCACAAGAACAACCTTAGCGAAAGGCTTCTTGAAGGAAAAGATGTAACTCTGTGAGATGAATTAACAGAACACAGAGCAGTTTCTCAGAAAGCCTCTTTCCAGTTTTGAACGGAAGATATTTCCTTTTTCACCATAGCCCTCTAGGGGTTTCCAAATATCCCTTTGCCAATTCTACAAGAACAACCTTAGCGAAAGGATTCTGGAAGGGAAAGATGTAACTCTGTGAGATGAATCAACAGAACACAGAGCAGTTTCTCAGAAAGCTTCTTTCCAGTTTTGAACGGAAGATATTTCCTTTTTCACCATAGCCCTCTAAGGGCTTCCAAATATCACTTTGCCAATTCCACAAGAACAGCCTTAGCTAAGACCTTCTTCAAGGGAAAGATGTAACTCTGTGAGATGAATTAAAAGAACACAGAGCAGTTTCTAAGAAATCTTCTTTCCTGTTTTGAACGGAAGATATTTCCTTTTCATCATAGCCCTCTATGGGCTTCCAAATATCCTTTGCCAATTCCACAAGAACAGCCTTAGCGAAAGGCTTCTTGAAGGAAAGATGTAACTCTGTGAGATGAATTAACAGAACACAGAGCAGTTTCTCAGAAAGCTTCTTTCCAGTTTTGAACGGAAGATATTTTTTTTCACCATAGCCCTTTATGGGCTTCCTAATATCACTTTGCCAATTCCACAAGAACAGCCTTAGCGAAAGGCTTCTTGAAGGAAAGATGTAACCTGTGAGATGAATTAACAGAACACAGAGTAGTTTCTCAGAAAGCTTCTTTCCAGTTTTGAACGGAAGATATTTCCTTTTTCACCATAGCCCTCTATGGGCTTCCAAATATCACTTTGCCAATTCCACAAGAACAGCCTTAGCGAAAGGCTTCTTGAAGGGAAAGATGTAACTCTGTGAGATGAATTAACAGAACACAGAGCAGTTTCTCAGAAAGCTTCTTTCCAGTTTTGAACGAAGATATTTCCTTTTTCACCATAGCCCTTTATGGGCTTCCTAATATCACTTTGCCAATTCCACAAGAACAGCCTTAGCGAAAGGCTTCTTGAAG
Source organism: Erythrocebus patas (assembly GCA_023783455.1). Classification (NCBI taxonomy): domain Eukaryota; kingdom Metazoa; phylum Chordata; class Mammalia; order Primates; family Cercopithecidae; genus Erythrocebus; species Erythrocebus patas. Next base: position 229,273 of record JAKFHT010004361.1, on the reverse strand, counting down.
GGAAAGATGTAACTCTGTGAGGTGAATTAACAGAACACAGAGCAGTTTCTCAGAAAGCTTCTTTCCAGTTTTGAACGGAAGATATTTCCTTTTTCACCATAGCCCTCTAAGTGCTTCCAAATATCCTTTTGCCAATTCCACAAGAACAGCTTTAGCGAAAGGCTTCTTGAAGGGAAAGATGTAACTCGGTGCGATGAATTAAGGGAACACAGAGCAGTTTCTCAGAAAGCTTCCTCCCAGTTTTGAACGGAAGATATTTCCTTTTTCACCGTAGCCCTCTATGGGCTTCCAAATATCACTTTGCCAATTCCAGAAGACCAGCCTTAGCGAAAGGCTTCTTGAAGGGAAAGATGTAACTCTGTGAGATGAATTAACAGAACACCGAGCAGTTTCTCAGAAAGCTTCTTTCCGGTTTTGAACGGAAGATATTTCCTTTTTCACCATAGCCCCCTAAGGGCTAACAAATATCCCTTTGCCAATTCCACAAGAACAGCCTTAGTGAAAGGCTTCTTGAAGGGAAAGATGTAACTCTGTGAGATGAATTAACAGTACACAGAGCAGTTTCTCAGAAACCTTCTTTCAAGTTTTGAACGGAAGATATTTCCTTTCTCACCATAGCCCTCTATGGGCTTCCAAATATCCCTTTGCCAATTCCACAAGAACAGCCTTAGCGAAAGGCTTTTGAAGGGACAGATGTAACTCTGTAAGATGAATTAAAAGAACACAGAGTAGTTTCTCAGAAAGCTTCTTTCCAGTTTTGAACGGAAGATATTTTTCACCATAGCTCTCTATGGGCTTCCAAATATCCCTAATTCCACAAGAACAGCCTTAGCGAAAGGCTTTGAAGGAAAGATGTAACTCTGTGAGATGAATTAACAGAACACAGAGCAGTTTCTCAGAAAGCTCTTTCCAGTTTTGAACGGAAGATATTTCCTTTTCACCATAGCCCTCTAGGGGTTTCCAAATATCCCTTTGCCAATTCCACAAGAACAACCTTAGCGAAAGGATTCTTGAAGGAAAGATGTAACTCTGTGAGATGAATCAACAGAACACAGAGCAGTTTCTCAGAAAGCTTCTTTCCAGTTTTGAACGGAAGATATTTCCTTTTTCACCATAGCCTCTAAGGGCTTCCAAATATCACTTTGCCAATTCCACAAGAACAGCCTTAGCGAAGAGCTTCTTGAAGGAAAGATGTAACTCTGAGATGAATTAAAAGAACACAGAGCAGTTTCTAAGAAATCTTCTTTCCGGTTTTGAACGGAAGATATTTTTCACCATAGCCTCTATGGGTTTCCAAATATCCTTTGCCAATTCCACAAGAACAACCTTAGCGAAAGGCTTGAAGGAAAGATGTAACTCTGTGAGATGAATTAACAGAACACAGAGCAGTTTCTCAGAAAGCTTCTTTCCAGTTTTGAACGGAAGATATTTTTTCACCATAGCCCTTTATGGGCTTCCAAATATCACTTTGCTAATTCCACAAGAACAGCCTTAGCGAAAGGCTTCTTGAAGGGAAAGATGTAACCTGTGAGATGAATTAACAGAACACAGAGTAGTTTCTCAGAAAGCTTCTTTCCAGTTTTGAACGGAAGATATTTTTCACCATAGCCCTTATGGGCTTCCTAATATCACTTTGCCAATTCCACAAGAACAGCCTTAGCGAAAGGCTTCTTGAAGGGAAAGATGTAACTCTGTGAGATGAATTAACAGAACACAGAGCAGTTTCTCAGAAAGCTTCTTTCCAGTTTTGAACGGAAGATATTTCCTTTTTCACCATAGCCCTCTATGGGATTCCAAATATCCCATTGCCAATTCCACAAGAACAGCCTTAGCGGAAGGCTTCTTGAAGGGAAAGATGTAACTCTGTGAGATGAATTAAAAGAACACAAAGCAGTTTCTCAGAAACCTTCTTTCCAGTTTTGAAAGGAAGGTATTTCCTTTTTCACCGTAGCCCTCTATGGGTTACCAAATATCACTTTGCCAATTCCACAAGAACAGCCTTAGCGAAAGGCTTCTTGAAGGGAAAGAGGTAACTCTGTGAGATGAATTAACAGAACAGAGAGCAGTTTCTCACAATGCTTCTTTCCAGTTTTGAACAGAAGAGTTTTACTTTTTCACCATAGCCCTCTATGGGCTTCCAAATATCACTTTGCCAATTCCACAAGAACACCCTTAGCGAAAGGCTTCTTGAAGGGAAAGATGTAACTCTGTGAGATGAATTAACAGAACACAGAGCAGTTTCTCAGAAAGCTTCTTTCCAGTTTTGAACGGAAGATATTTCCTTTTTCACCATAGCCCTCTATGGGCTTCCAAATATCCCTTGCCAATTCCACAAGAACAGCCTTAGCGAAAGGCTTTTGAAGGAAAGATGTAACTCTGTGATATGAATTAACAGAACACAGAGCAGTTTCAGAAAGCTTCTTTCCAGTTTTGAACGGAAGATATTTCCTTTTAACCATAGCCCTTTATGGGCTTCCAAATATCCTTGCCAATTCCACAAGAACAGCCTTAGCGAAAGGCTTCTTGAAGGGACAGATGTAACTCTGTGAGATGAATTAACAGAACACAGAGCAGTTTCAGAAAGCTTCTTTCCAGTTTTGAACGGAAGATATTTTTTTCACCATAGCCCTCTATGGGCTTCAAATATCACTTTGCTAATTCCACAAGAACAGCCTTAGCGAAAGGCTTTTGAAGGGAAAGATGTAACTCTGTAAGATGAATTAACAGAACACTGAGCAGTTTCTCAGAAAGCTTCTTTCCAGTTTTGAACGGAAGATATTTCCTTTTTCACCGTAGCCCTCTATGGGCTTGCCAAATATCACTTTGCCAATTCCACAAGAACAGCCTTAGCGAAAGGCTTTTGAAGGAAAGATGTAAGTTGTAAGATGAATTAACAGAACACAGAGCAGTTTCTCAGAAAGCTTCTTCCAGTTTTGAACGGAAGATATTTCCTTTTTCACCGTAGCCCTCTATGGGCTTCCGAATATCACTTGCCAATTCCACAAGAACAGCCTTAGCGAAAGGCTTTTGAAGGGAAAGGTGTAACTCTGAGATGAATTAAGAGAACACAGAGCAGTTTCTCAGAAAGCTTCTTCCAGTTTTCAACGGAAGATATTTCCTTTTTCACCATAGCCCTTTATGGGCTTCAAATATCACTTTGCCAATTCCACAAGAACAGCCTTAGCGAAAGGCTTCTTGAAGGGAAAGATGTAACTCTGAGATGAATTAGAGAACACAGAGCAGTTTCTCAGAAACCTTCTTTCCAGTTTTGAACGGAAGATATTTCCTTTTTCACCATAGCCCTCTAAGTGCTTCCAAATATCCCTTGCCAATTCCACAAGAACAGCTTTAGCGAAAGGCTTCTTGAAGGAAAGATGTAACTCGGTGCGATGAATTAACAGAACACAGAGCAGTTTCTCAGAAAGCTTCTTCCAGTTTTGAACGGAAGATATTTCCTTTTTCACCATAGCCTCTATGGGCTTCCAAATATCACTTTGCTAATTCCACAAGAACAGCCTTAGCGAAAGGCTTTTGAAGGGAAAGATGTAACTCTGTGAGATGAATTAACAGAACACCGAGCAGTTTCTCAGAAAGCTTCTTTCCGGTTTTGAACGGAAGATATTTCCTTTTTCACCATAGCCCCTAAGGGCTTCCAAATATCCCTTGCCAATTCCACAAGAACAGCCTTAGTGAAAGGCTTCTTGAAGGAAAGATGTAACTCTGTGAGATGAATTAACAGTACACAGAGCAGTTTCTCAGAAAGCTTCTTTCAAGTTTTGAACGGAAGATATTTCCTTTTCACCATAGCCCTCTATGGGCTTCCAAATATCACTTTGCTAATTCCACAAGAACAGCCTTAGGAAAGGCTTTTGAAGGGACAGATGTAACTCTGTAAGATGAATTAAAAGAACACAGAGTAGTTTCTCAGAAAGCTTCTTCCAGTTTTGAACAGAAGATATTTCCTTTTTCACCATAGCTCTCTATGGGCTTCCAAATATCCTTTGCCAATTCCACAAGAACAGCCTTAGTGAAAGGCTTCTTGAAGGAAAGATGTAACTCTGTGAGATGAATTAACAGAACACAGAGCAGTTTCAGAAAGCTTCTTTCCAGTTTTGAACGGAAGATATTTTTTTCACCATAGCCTCTAGGGTTTCCAAATATCCTTTGCCAATTCCACAAGAACAACCTTAGCGAAAGGCTTCTTGAAGGAAAGATGTAACTCTGTGGGATGAATTAACAGAACACAGAGCAGTTTCTCAGAAAGCTTCTTTCCACTTTTCAACGGAAGATATTTTTCACCATAGCCCTTTATGGGCTTCCAAATATCCCTTTGCCAATTCCGCAAGACCAGCCTTAGCGAATGGCTTCTTGAAGGAAAAGATGTAACTCTGTGAGATGAATTAACAGAACACAAAGCAGTTTCTCAGAAAGCTTCTTTCCAGTTTTGAACGGAAGAGATTTCCTTTTTCACCGTAGCCCTCTATGGGCTTCCAAATATCACTTTGCCAATTCCACAAGAACATCCTTAGCGAAAGGCTTCTTGAAGGGAAAGATGTAACTCTGTGCCTTGAATTAACAGAACACCGAGCACTTTCTCAGAAAGCTTCTTTCCAGTTTTGAAGGAAGATATTTCCTTTTCACCATAGCCTCTAGGGGCTTCCAAATATCCTTTGCCAATTCCACTAGAACAGCCTTAGCGAAAGGCTTTTGAAGGGAAAGATGTAACACTGTGAGATGAATTAACAGTACACAGAGCAGTTTCTCAGAAAGCTTCTTTCCAGTTTTCAACGGAACATATTTCCTTTTTCACAATAGCCCTCTATGGCCTTCCAAATATCACTTTGCCAATTCCACAAGAACAGCCTTAGCGAAAGGCTTCTTGAAGGGAAAGATGTAACCTGTGAGATGAATTAACAGAACACAGAGCAGTTTCAGAAAGCTTCTTTCCAGTTTTGAACGGAAGTTATTTCCTTTTTCACCATAGCCCTTTATGGGCTTCCAAATATCCCTTTGCCAATTCCACAAGAACAGCCTTAGCGAAAGGCTTCTTGAAGGGAAAGATGTAACTCTGTGAGATGAATCAACAGAACACAGAGCAGTTCTCAGAAAGCTTCTTTCCAGTTTTGAACGGAAGATATTTTTTTCACCATAGCCTCTAAGGGCTTCCAAATATCACTTTGCCAATTCCACAAGAACAGCCTTAGCGAAAGGCTTCTTGAAGGAAAGATGTAACTCTGTGAGATGAATTAAAAGAACACAGAGCAGTTTCTCAGAAAGCTTTTTCCAGTTTTGAACGGAAGATATTTCCTTTTCATCATAGCCCTCTATGGGCTTCCAAATATCCTTTGACAATTCCACAAGAACAACCTTAGCGAAAGGCTTCTTGAAGGAAGATATAACTCTGTGAGATGAATTAACAGAACACAGAGCAGTTTCTCAGAAAGCTTCTTTCCAGTTTTGAACGAAGATATTTTTTTCACCATAGCCCTTATGGGCTTCCAAATATCCTTTGCCAATTCCACAAGAACAGACTTAGCGAAAGGCTTCTTGAAGGGAAAGATGTAACTGTGAGATGAATTAACAGAACACAGAGCAGTTTCTCAGAAAGCTTCTTTCCAGTTTTGAACGGAAGATATTTCCTTTTTCACCATAGCCCTCTATGGGCTTCCAATTATCCTTTACCAATTTCACAAGAACAACCTTAGCGAAAGGCTTCTTGAAGGAAAGATGTAACTCTGTGAGATGAATTAACAGAACACAGAGCAGTTTCTCAGAAAGCTTCTTTCCAGTTTTGAACGGAAGATATTTCCTTTTTCACCATAGCCCTTATGGGCTTCCAAATATCCTTGCCAATTCCACAAGAACAGCCTTACGAAAGGCTTCTTGAAGGAAAGATGTAACCTGTGAGATGAATTAAAAGAACACAGAGCAGTTTCAGAAAGCTTCTTCCAGTTTTGAACGGAAGATATTTCCTTTTCACCATAGCCCTCTATGGGCTTCCAATTATCCCTTTGCCAATTCCACAAGAACAGCCTTAGAAGGAAGGCTTCTTGAAGGAAAGATGCAACTCTGTGAGATGAATTAACAGAACACAGAGCAGTTTCTCAGAAAGCTTCTTTCCAGTTTTGAACGGAAGATATTTCCTTTTTCACCATAGCCCTCTATGGGCTTCCAAATATCCTTTGCCAATTCCACAAGAACAACCTTAGCGAAAGGATTCTTGAAGGAAAGATGTAACTCTGTGAGATGAATTAACAGAACACAGAGCAATTTCTCAGAAAGCTTCTTTCCAGTTTTCAACGGAAGATATTTCCTTTTTCACCATAGCCTCTATGGGCTTCCAAATATCACTTTGCTAATTCCACAAGAACAGCCTTAGCGAAAGGCTTCTTGAAGGAAAGATGTATCTCTGTGAGATGAATTAACAGAACACAGAGCAGTTTCTCAGAAAGCTTCTTTCCGTTTTGAACGGAAGATATTTCCTTTTTCACCATAGCCCTTTATGGGCTTCCAAATATCCTTTGCCAATTCCACAAGAACAGCCTTACGAAAGGCTTCTTGAAGGAAAGATGTAACTCTGTGAGATGAATTAACAGAACACAGAGCAGTTTCTCAGAAAGCTTCTTTCCAGTTTTGAACGGAAGATATTTCCTTAACCATAGCCCTCTATGGGCTTCCAAATATCCTTGCCAATTCCACAAGAACAGCCTTAGCGAAAGGCTTCTTGAAGGAAAGATGTAACCTTGTGAGATGAATTAACAGAACACAGAGCAGTTTCTCAGAAAGCTTCTTTCCAGTTTTGAACGGAAGATATTTCCTTTTTCACCGTAGCCCTCAATGGGTTACCAAATATCACTTTGCCAATTCCACAAGAACAGCCTTAGCGAAAGGCTTTTGAAGGGAAAGATGTAAGTCTGTAAGATGAATTAGCAGAACACAGATCATTTTCTCAGAAAGCTTCTTTCCAGTTTTGAACGGAAGATATTTCCTTTTTCACCGTAGCCCTCTATGGGCTTCCAATATCACTTTGCTAATTCCACAAGAACAGCCTTAGTGAAAGGCTTCTTGAAGGGAAAGGTGTAACTCTCTGAGATGAATTAAGAGAACACAGAGTAGTTTCTCAGAAAGCTTCTTTCCAGTTTTCAACGGAAGATATTTCCTTTTCACCATAGCCCTTTATGGGCTTCCAATATCACTTTGCCAATTCCACAAGAACAGCCTTAGCGAAAGGCTTTTGAAGGAAAGATGTAACTCTGTGAGGTGAATTAACAGAACACAGAGCAGTTTCTCAGAAACCTTCTTTCCAGTTTTGAACGGAAGATATTTCCTTTTTCACCATAGCCCTCTAAGTGCTTCCAAATATCCTTGCCAATTCCACAAGAACAGCTTTAGCGAAGGCTTCTTGAAGGAAAGATGTAACTCTCTGAGATGAATTAAGAGAACACAGAGCAGTTTCTCAGAAAGCTTCTTCCAGTTTTGAACGGAAGATATTTCCTTTTTCACCATAGCCCTCTAGGGCTTCCAAATATCCTTTGCCAATTCCAGAAGACCAGCCTTAGCGAAAGGCTTCTGAAGGGAAAGATGTAACTCTGTGAGATGAATTAACAGAACACAGAGCAGTTTCTCAGAAAGCTTCTTTCCGTTTTGAACGGAAGATATTTTTTTCACCATAGCCCCTAAGGGCTTCCAAATATCACTTTGCCAATTCCACAAGAACAGCCTTAGTGAAAGGCTTTTGAAGGGAAAGATGTAACCTGTGAGATGAATTAACAGTACACAGAGCAGTTTCTCAGAAACTTCTTTCAAGTTTTGAACGGAAGATATTTCCTTTCTCACCATAGCCCTCTATGGGCTTCCAAATATCCCTTTGCCAATTCCACAAGGACAGCCTTAGCGAAAGGCTTCTTGAAGGGACAGATGTAACTCTGTAAGATGAATTAAAAGAACACAGAGTAGTTTCTCAGAAAGCTTCTTTCCAGTTTTGAACGGAAGATATTTAATTTTTCACCATAGCCCTCTAGGGGTTTCCAAATATCCCTTTGCCAATTCTACAAGAACAACCTTAGCGAAAGGATTCTGGAAGGGAAAGATGTAACTCTGTGAGATGAATCAACAGAACACAGAGCAGTTTCTCAGAAAGCTTCTTTCCAGTTTTGAACGGAAGATATTTCCTTTTTCACCATAGCCCTCTAAGGGCTTCCAAATATCACTTTGCCAATTCCACAAGAACAGCCTTAGCGAAGACCTTCTTCAAGGGAAAGATGTAACTCTGTGAGATGAATTAAAAGAACACAGAGCAGTTTCTAAGAAATCTTCTTTCCTGTTTTGTACGGAAGATATTTCCTTTTTCATCATAGCCCTCTATGGGCTTCCAAATATCCCTTTGCCAATTCCACAAGAACAACCTTAGCGAAGGCTTCTTGAAGGAAAGATGTAACTCTGTGAGATGAATTAACAGAACACAGAGCAGTTTCTCAGAAAGCTTCTTTCCAGTTTTGAACGGAAGATATTTCCTTTTTCACCATAGCCCTTTATGGGCTTCCTAATATCACTTTGCCAGTTCCACAACAAGTGCCTTTACGAAAGGCTTCTTGAAGGGAAAGATGTAACTCTGTGAGATGAATTAACAGAACACAGAGTAGTTTCTCAGAAAGCTTCTTTCCGGTTTTGAACGGAAGATATTTCCTTTTTCACCATAGCCCTTTATGGGCTTCCTAATATCACTTTGCCAGTTCCACAAGAACAGCCTTAGCGAAAGGCTTCTTGAAGGGAAAGATGTAACTCTGTGAGATGAATTAACAGAACACAGAGCAGTTTCTCACAAAGCTTCTTTCCAGTTTTGAACGGAAGATATTTCCTTTTAACCATAGCCTCTATGGGCTTCTAAATATCCTTGCCAATTCCACAAGAACAGCCTTAGCGAAAGGCTTCTTGAAGGAAAGATGTAACCTGTGAGATGAATTAACAGAACACAGAGCAGTTTCTCAGAAAGCTTTTTCCAGTTTTGAACGGAAGATATTTCCTTTTTCACCGTAGCCTCTATGGGTTACCAAATATCACTTTGCTAATTCCACAAGAACAGCCTTAGCGAAAGGCTTTTGAAGGAAAGATGTAAGTCTGTAAGATGAATTAGCAGAACACAGATCATTTTCTCAGAAAGCTTTTTTCCAGTTTTGAACGAAAGATATTTCCTTTTCCACCGTAGCCCTCTATGGGCTTTCGAATATCACTTTGCCAATTCCACAAGAACAGCCTTAGCGAAAGGCTTCTTGAAGGGAAAGGTGTAACTCTCTGAGATGAATTAAGAGAACACAGAGTAGTTTCTCAGAAAGCTTCTTTCCAGTTTTCAACGGAAGATATTTCCTTTTTCACCATAGCCCTTTATGGGCTTCCTAATATCACTTTGCCAATTCCACAAGAACAGCCTTAGCGAAAGGCTTCTTGAAGGGAAAGATGTAACTCTGTGAGGTGAATTAACGGAACACAGAGCAGTTTCTCAGAAAGCTTCTTTCCAGTTTTGAACGGAAGATATTTCCTTTTTCACCATAGCCCTCTAAGTGCTTCCAAATATCCTTTTGCCAATTCCACAAGAACAGCCTTAGCGAAAGGCTTCTTGAAGGGAAAGATGTAACTCGGTGCGATGAATTAACAGAACACAGAGCAGTTTCTCAGAAAGCTTCCTCCCAGTTTTGAACGGAAGATATTTCCTTTTTCACCGTAGCCCTCTATGGGCTTCCAAATATCACTTTGCCAATTCCAGAAGACCAGCCTTAGCGAAAGGCTTCTTGAAGGGAAAGATGTAACTCTGTGAGATGAATTAACAGAACACCGAGCAGTTTCTCAGAAAGCTTCTTTCCGGTTTTGAACGGAAGATATTTCCTTTTTCACCATAGCCCCCTAAGGGCTAACAAATATCTCTTTGCCAATTCCACAAGAACAGCCTTAGTGAAAGGCTTCTTGAAGGGAAAGATGTAACTCTGTGAGATGAATTAACAGTACACAGAGCAGTTTCTCAGAAACCTTCTTTCAAGTTTTGAACGGAAGATATTTCCTTTCTCACCATAGCCCTCTATGGGCTTCCAAATATCCCTTTGCCAATTCCACAAGAACAGCCTTAGCGAAAGGCTTCTTGAAGGGACAGATGTAACTCTGTAAGATGAATTAAAAGAACACAGAGTAGTTTCTCAGAAAGCTTCTTTCCAGTTTTGAACGGAAGATATTTCCTTTTTCACCATAGCTCTCTATGGGCTTCCAAATATCCTTTGCCAATTCCACAAGAACAGCCTTAGCGAAGGCTTCTTGAAGGAAAGATGTAACTCTGTGAGATGAATTAACAGAACACAGAGCAGTTTCTCAGAAAGCTTCTTTCCAGTTTTGAACGGAAGATATTTCCTTTTCACCATAGCCCTCTAGGGGTTTCCAAATATCCTTTGCCAATTCTACAAGAACAACCTTAGCGAAAGGCTTCTTGAAGGAAAGATGTAACTCTGTGAGATGAATCAACAGAACACAGAGCAGTTTCTCAGAAAGCTTCTTTCCAGTTTTGAACGGAAGATATTTCCTTTTCACCATAGCCCTCTATGGGCTTCCAAATATCACTTTGCCAATTCCACAAGAACAGCCTTAGCGAAGAGCTTCTTGAAGGAAAGATGTAACTCTGTGAGATGAATTAAAAGAACACAGAGCAGTTTCTAAGAAATCTTCTTTCCTGTTTTGTACGGAAGATATTTCCTTTTCATCATAGCCCTCTATGGGTTTCCAAATATCCTTTGCCAATTCCACAAGAACAACCTTAGCGAAAGGCTTCTTGAAGGAAAGATGTAACTCTGTGAGATGAATTAACAGAACACAGAGCAGTTTCTCAGAAAGCTTCTTTCCAGTTTTGAGCGGAAGATATTTCCTTTTCACCATAGCCCTCTATGGGCTTCCTAATATCACTTTGCCAATTCCACAACAAGTGCCTTTACGAAAGGCTTCTTGAAGGAAAGATGTAACTCTGTGAGATGAATTAACAGAACACAGAGTAGTTTCTCAGAAAGCTTCTTTCCGGTTTTGAACGGAAGATATTTCCTTTTCACCATAGCCCTTTATGGGCTTCCAAATATCACTTTGCCAATTCCACAAGAACAGCCTTAGCGAAAGGCTTCTTGAAGGAAAGATGTAACTCTGTGAGATGAATTAACAGAACACAGAGTAGTTTCTCAGAAAGCTTCTTTCCGGTTTTGAGCGGAAGATATTTCCTTTTCACCATAGCCCTTTATGGGCTTCCTAATATCACTTTGCCAATTCCACAAGAACAGCCTTAGCGAAGGCTTCTTGAAGGAAAGATGTAACTCTGTGAGATGAATTAACAGAACACAGAGCAGTTTCTCAAGCTTCTTTCCAGTTTTGAGCGGAAGATATTTCCTTTTCACCATAGCCCTCTATGGGCTTCCAAATATCATTGCCAATTCCACAAGAACAGCCTTAGCGAAGGCTTCTTGAAGGGACAGATGTAACTCTGTGAGATGAATTAACAGAACACAGAGTAGTTTCTCAGAAAGCTTCTTTCCAGTTTTGAACGGAAGATATTTCCTTTTTCACCGTAGCCGTCTATGGGTTTCCAAGTATCACTTTCCCAATTCCACAAGAACAGCCATAGCGAAAGGCTTCTTGAAGGGAAAGATGTAACTCTGTGAGATGAATTAACAGAACACAGAGCAGTTTCTCAGAAAGCTTCTTTCCAGTTTTGAATGGAAGATATTTCCTTTTACATCATAGCCCTCTATGGGCTTCGAAATATCCCTTTACCAATTCCACAAGAACAACCTTAGCGAAAGGCTTCTTGAAGGGAAAGATGTAACTCTGTGAGATGAATTAAGAGAACACAGAGCAGTTTCTCAGAAAGCTTCTTTCCAGTTTTGAGCGGAAGATATTTCCTTTTCACCATAGCCCTTTATGGGCTTCCAAATATCCTTTGCCAATTCCACAAGAACAGCCTTAGCGAAAGGCTTTTGAAGGGAAAGATGTAACTCTGTGAGATGAATTAACAGAACACAGAGCAGTTTCTCAAGCTTCTTTCCGGTTTTGAGCGGAAGATATTTCCTTTTCACCATAGCCCTCTATTTGCTTCCAAATATCCTTTGCCAATTCCACAAGAACAGCCTTAGCGAAAGGCTTCTTGAAGGGAAAGATGTAACTCTGTGAGATGAATTAACAGAACACAGAGCAGTTTCTCAGACAGCTTCTTTCCAGTTTTGAACGGAAGATATTTCCTTTTTCAACATAGCCCTCTATGGGCTTCCAAATATCACTTTGCCAATTCCACAAGAACAGCCTTATCGAAAGGCTTCTTGAAGGGAAAGATGTAACTCTGTGAGATGAATTAAGAGAACACAGAGCAGTTTCTCAGAAAGCTTCTTTCCAGTTTTGAACGGAAGATACTTCCTTTTTCACCATAGCCCACTATGGGCTTCCAAATATCACTTTGCCAATTCCACAAGAACAGCCTTAGCGAAATGATTCCTGAAGGGAAAGATGTAACTCTGTGAGATGAATTCACAGAACACAGAGCAGTTTCTCAGAAAGCTTATTTCCAGTTTTGAACGGAAGATATTTCCTTTTTCACCATAGCCCTCTAAGGGCTTCCAAATATCACTTTGACGGTTCCACAAGAACAGCCTTAGGGAAAGGCTCCTTGAAGGGAAAGATGTAACTCTGTGAGATGAATTAACAGAACACAGAGCAGTTTCTCAGAAAGCTTCTTTCCAGTTTTTAACGGAAGATATTTCCTTTTCACCATAGCCCTCTATGTGCTTCCAAATATCCCTTTGCCAATTCCACAAGAACAGCCTTAGCGAAAGGCTTCTTGAAGGAAAGATGTAACTCTTTGAGATGAATTAACAGAACACAGAGCAGTTTCTCAGAATGCTTCTTTCCAGTTTTGAACGGAAGATGTCTCCTTTTTCACCATAGCCCTCTAAGGGCTTCCAAATATCACTTTGCCGATTCCACAAGAACAGCCTTAGCGAAAGGCTTCTTGAAGGGAAAGATGTAACTCTGTGATATGAATTAACAGAACACAAAGCAGTTTCTCAGAAAGCTTCTTTCCGGTTTTGAACGGAAGATATTTCCTTTTCACCATAGCCCTCTGTGGGCTTCCAAATATCACTTTGCCGATTCCACAAGAACAGCCTTAGCGAAAGGCTTCTTGAAGGAAAGATGTAACTCTGTGATATGAATTAACAGAACACAAAGCAGTTTCTCAGAAAGCCTCTTTCCTGTTTTTTTTGGAAGATATTTCCTTTTCACCATAGCCCTCTGTGGGCTTCCAAATATCCTTTGCCAATTCCACAAGAACAGCCTTAGCGAAGGCTTCTTGAAGGAAAGATGTAACTCTGTGAGATGAATTAACAGAACACAAAGCAGTTTCTCAAGCTTCTTTCCAGTTTTGAGCGGAAGATATTTCCTTTTCACCATAGCCTCTATGGGCTTCCAAATATCACTTTGCCAATTCCACAAGAACAGCCTTAGCGAAGGCTTCTTGAAGGGAAAGATGTAACTGTGTAAGATGAATTAACAGAACACAGAGCAGTTTCTCAGAAAGCTTCTTTCCAGTTTTGAACGGAAGATATTTCCTCTTTCACCATAGCCCTCCATTGGCTTCCAAATATCCCCTTGCCAATTCCACAAGAACAGCCTTAGAGAAAGGCTTCTTGAAGGGAAAGATGTAAGTCTGTAAGATGAATTAACAGAACACAGAGCAGTTTCTCAGAAAGCTTCTTTCCAGTTTTGAACGGAAGATATTTCCTTTTTCACCGTAGCCCTCTATGGGCGTTAAAATATCACTTTGCCAATTCCACAAGAACAGCCTTAGCGAAAGGCTTGTTGAAGGAAAACGTGTAACTCTGTGAGATGAATTAAGAGAACACAGAGTAGTTTCTCAGAAAGCTTCTTTCCAGTTTTAAACGGAAGATATTTCCTTTTTCAACATAGCCCTTTATGGGCTTCCTAATATCACTTTGCCAATTCCACAAGAACACCCTTAGCGAAAGGCTTCTTGAAGGGAAAGATGTAACTCTGTGAGATGAATTAACAGAACACAGAGCAGTTTCTCAGAAAGCTTCTTTCCAGTTTAGAACGGAAGATATTTCCTTTTTCACCATAGCCCTCTAAGTGCTTCCAAATATCCCTTTGCCAATTCCACAAGAACAGCCTTAGCGAAGGCTTCTTGAAGGAAAGATGTAACGCTGTGAGATGAATTAAAGAACACAGCAGTTTCTCAGAAAGCTTCTTTCAAGTTTTGAGCGGAAGATATTTCCTTTTTCACAATAGCCCTCTAAGGGCTTCCAAAGATCCCTTTGCGAATTCCACAAGAACAGCCTTAGCGAAAGGCTTCTTGAAGGGAAAGATGTAACTCTGTGAAATGAATTAACAGAACACAGAGTAGTTTCTCAGAAAAATTCTTTCCAGTTTTGAACGGAAGATATTTCCTCTTTCATCATAGCCCTCTATGGGCTTCGAAATATCTCTTTCCCAATTCCACAAGAACAACCTTAGCGAAAGGCTTCTTGAAGGGAAAGATGTAACTCTGTGACATGAATTAACAGAACACAGAGCAGTTTCTCAGAAAGCTTCTTTCCAGTTTTGAATGGAAGGTATTTCCTTTTTCACCATAGCCCTTTAAGGGCTTCCTAATATAACTTTGCCAATTCCACAAGAACAGCCTTAGCGAAAGGCTTCTTGAAGGGAAAGATGTAACTCTGTAAGATGAATTAACAGAACACTGAGCAGTTTCTCAGAAAGCTTCTTTCCAGTTTTGAACGGAAGATATTTCCTTTTTCACCGTAGCCCTCTATGGGTTGCCAAATATCACTTTGCCAATTCCACAAGAACAGCCTTAGCGAAAGGCTTTTTGAAGGGAAAGATGTAAGTTTGTAAGATGAATTAACAGAACACAGATCAGTTTCTCAGAAAGCTTCTTTCCAGTTTTGAACGAAAGAGATTTCCTTTTCACCGTAGCCCTCTATGGGCTTCCAAATATCACTTTGCCAATTCCACAAGAACAGCCTTAGCGAAAGGCTTCTTGAAGGGAAAGGTGTAACTCTGTGAGATGAATTAAGAGAACACAGAGTAGTTTCTCAGAAAGCTTCTTTCCAGTTTTCAACGGAAGATATTTCCTTTTTCACCATAGCCCTTATGGGCTTCCAAATATCACTTTGCCAATTCCACAAGAACAGCCTTAGCGAAAGGCTTCTTGAAGGAAAGATATAACTCTGTGAGGTGAATTAAGAGAACACAGAGCAGTTTCTCAGAAACCTTCTTTCCAGTTTTAAACGGAAGATATTTCCCTTTGCCAATTCCAGAAGACCAGCCTTAGCGAAAGGCTTCTTGAAGGAAAGATGTAACTCTGTGAGATGAATTAACAGAACACCGAGCAGTTTCTTAGAAAGCTTCTTTCCGGTTTTGAACGGAAGATATTTCCTTTTTCATTATAGCCCCCTAAGGGCTTCCAAATATCCCTTTGCCATTTCCACAAGAACAGCCTTAGTGAAAGGCTTCTTGAAGGGAAAGATGTAACTCTGTGAGATGAATTAACAGTACACAGAGCAGTTTCTCAGAAAGCTTCTTTCAAGTTTTGAACGGAAGATATTTCCTTTTTCACCATAGCCCTCTATGGGCTTCCAAATATCCCTTTGCCAATTCCACAAGAACAGCCTTAGCGAAAGGCTTCTTGAAGGGACAGATGTAACTCTGTAAGATGAATTAAAAGAACACAGAGTAGTTTCTCAGAAAGCTTCTTTCCAGTTTTGAACAGAAGATATTTCCTTTTTCACCATAGCTCTCTATGGGCTTCCAAATATCCCTTTGCCAATTCCACAAGAACAGCCTTAGTGAAACGCTTCTTGAAGGAAAAGATGTAACTCTGTGAGATGAATTAACAGAACACAGAGCAGTTTCTCAGAAAGCTTCTTTCCAGTTTTGAACGGAAGATATTTCCTTTTCACCATAGCCCTCTAGGGTTTCCAAATATCCTTTGCCAATTCCACAAGAACAACCTTAGCGAAAGGGTTCTGGAAGGGAAAGATGTAACTCTGTGGGATGAATTAACAGAACACAGAGCAGTTTCTCAGAAAGCTTCTTTCCACTTTTCAACGGAAGATATTTCCTTTTTCACCATAGCCCTTTATGGGCTTCCAAATATCCCTTTGCCAATTCCGCAAGACCAGCCTTAGCGAATGGCTTCTTGAAGGGAAAGATGTAACTCTGTGAGATGAATTAACAGAACACAAAGCAGTTTCTCAGAAAGCTTCTTTCCAGTTTTGAACGGAAGATATTTCCTTTTTCACCATAGCCCTCTATGGGCTTCCAAATATCACTTTGCCAATTCCACAAGAACATCCTTAGCGAAAGGCTTCTTGAAGGGAAAGATGTAACTCTGTGAGATGAATTAACAGAACACAGAGCAGTTTCTCAGAAAGCTTCTTTCCAGTTTTGAACGGAAGTTATTTCCTTTTTCACCATAGCCCTTTATGGGCTTCCAAATATCCCTTTGCCAATTCCACAAGAACAGCCTTAGCGAAAGGCTTCTTGAAGGGAAAGATGTAACTCTGTGAGATGAATCAACAGAACACAGAGCAGTTTCTCAGAAAGCTTCTTTCCAGTTTTGAACGGAAGATATTTCCTTTTTCACCATAGCCCTCTAAGGGCTTCCAAATATCACTTTGCCAATTCCACAAGAACAGCCTTAGCGAAAGGCTTCTTGAAGCGAAAGATGTAACTCTGTGAGATGAATTAAAAGAACACAGAACAGTTTCTCAGAAAGCTTCTTTCCTGTTTTGTACGGAAGATATTTCCTTTTTCATCATAGCCCTCTATGGGCTTCCAAATATCCCTTTGCCAATTCCACAAGAACAACCTTAGCGAAAGGCTTCTTGAAGGGAAAGATATAACTCTGTGAGATGAATTAACAGAACACAGAGCAGTTTCTCAGAAAGCTTCTTTCCAGTTTTGAACGGAAGATATTTCCTTTTTCACCATAGCCCTTTATGGGCTTCCTAATATCACTTGGCCAATTCCACAAGAACAGACTTAGCGAAAGGCTTCTTGAAGGGAAAGATGTAACACTGTGAGATGAATTAAAAGAACACAGAGCAGTTTCTCAGAAAGCTTCTTTCCAGTTTTGAACGGAAGATATTTCCTTTTTCACCATAGCCCTCTATGGGCTTCCAATTATCCCTTTACCAATTTCACAAAAACAACCTTAGCGAAAGGCTTCTTGAAGGAAAAGATGTAACTCTGTGAGATGAATTAACAGAACACAGAGCAGTTTCTCAGAACGCTTCTTTACAGTATTGAACGGAAGATATTTCCTTTTTCACCATAGCCCTTTATGGGCTACCAAATATCCCTCTGCCAATTCCACAAGAACAGCCTTAGCGAAAGGCTTCTTGAAGGGAAAGATGTAACTCTGTGAGATGAATTAACAGACAACAGAGCAGTTTCTCAGAAAGCTTCTTTCCGGTTTTGAACGGAAGATATTTCCTTTTTCACCATAGCCCTTTATGGGCTTCCTAACATAACTTTGCCAATTCCTCAAGAACAGCCTTAGCGAAAGGCTTCTTGAAGGGAAAGATGTAACTCTGTGAGATGAATTAAAAGAACACAGAGCAGTTTCTCAGAAAACTTCTTTCCAGTTTTGAACGGAAGATATTTCCTTTTTCATCATAGCCCTCTATAGGCTTCCAAATATCCCTTTGCCAATTCCACGAGAACAACCTTAGCGAAAGGCTTCTTGAAGGGAAAGATGTAACTCTGTGACATGAATTAACAGAACACAGAGAAGTTTTTCAGAAAGCTTCTTTCCAGTTTTGAACGGAAGATATTTCCTTTTTCACCATAGCCCTTTATGAGCTTCCTAATATCACTTTGCCAATTCCACAAGAACAGCCTTAGCGAAAGGCTTCTTGAAGGGAAAGATGTAACTCTGTGAGATGAATTAACAGAACACAGAGCAGTTTCTCAGAAAGCTTCTTTCCAGTTTTGAACGGAAGATATTTCTTTCTTCACCATAGCCCTCTATGGGCTTCCAATTATCCCTTTGCCAATTCCACAAGAACAGCCTTAGCGAAGGCTTCTTGAAGGGAAAGATGTAACTCTGTGAGATGAATTAACAGAACACAGAGCAGTTTCTCAGAAAGCTTCTTTCCAGTTTTGAACGGAAGATATTTCCTTTTTCACCATAGCCCTCTATGGGCTTCCAAATATCCCTTTGCCAATTCCACAAGAACAACCTTAGCGAAAGGATTCTTGAAGGGAAAGATGTAACTCTGTGAGATGAATTAACAGAACACAGAGCAATTTCTCAGAAAGCTTCTTTCCAGTTTTCAACGGAAGATATTTCCTTTTTCACCATAGACCTTTATGGGCTTCCAAATATCCCTTTGCCAATTCCACAAGAACAGCCTTAGCGAAAGGCTTCTTGAAGGGAAAGATGTAACTCTGTGAGATGAATTAACAGAACACAGAGCAGTTTCTAAGAAAGCTTCTTTCCGGTTTTGAAGGGAAGATATTTCCTTTTTCACCATAGCCCTTTATGGGCTTCCTAATATAACTTTGCCAATTCCACAAGAACAGCCTTAGCGAAAGGCTTCTTGAAGGGAAAGACGTAACCTTGTGAGATGAATTAACAGAACACAGAGCAGTTTCTCAGAAAGCTTCTTTCCAGTTTTGAACGGAAGTTATTTCCTTTTTCACCGTAGCCCTCTATGGGTTACCAAATATCACTTTGCCAATTCCACAAGAACAGCCTTAGCGAAAGGCTTCTTGAAGGGAAAGATGTAACTCTGTGAGATGAATTAACAGAACACAGAGCAGTTTCTCAGAAAGCTTCTTTCCAGTTTTGAAGGGAAGATATTTCCTTTTTCACCATAGCCCTTTATGGGCTTCCTAATATAACTTTGCCAATTCCACAAGAACAGCCTTAGCGAAAGGCTTCTTGAAGGGAAAGACGTAACCTTGTGAGATGAATTAACAGAACACAGAGCAGTTTCTCAGAAAGCTTCTTTCCAGTTTTGAACGGAAGATATTTCCTTTTTCACCGTAGCCCTCTATGGGTTACCAAATATCACTTTGCCAATTCCACAAGAACAGCCTTAGCGAAAGGCTTTTTGAAGGGAAAGATGTAAGTCTGTAAGGTGAATTAGCAGAACACAGATCATTTTCTCAGAAAGCTTTTTTCTAGTTTTGAACGAAAGATATTTCCTTTTCCACCGTAGCCCTCTATGGGCTTCCGAATATCACTTTGCCAATTCCACAAGAACAGCCTTAGCGAAAGGCTTCTTGAAGGGAAAGGTGTAACTCTGTGAGATGAATTAAGAGAACACAGAGTAGTTTCTCAGAAAGCTTCTTTCCAGTTTTCAACGGAAGATTTTTCCTTTTTCACCATAGCCCTTTATGGGCTTCCTAATATCACTTTGCCAATTCCACAAGAACAGCCTTAGCGAAAGGCTTCTTGAAGGGAAAGATGTAACTCTGTGAGGTGAATTAACAGAACACAGAGCAGTTTCTCAGAAACCTTCTTTCCAGTTTTGAACGGAAGATATTTCCTTTTTCACCATAGCCCTCTAAGTGCTTCCAAATATCCCTTTGCCAATTCCACAAGAACAGCTTTAGCGAAAGGCTTCTTGAAGGGAAAGATGTAACTCGGTGCGATGAATTAAGGGAACACAGAGCAGTTTCTCAGAAAGCTTCCTCCCAGTTTTGAACGGAAGATATTTCCTTTTTCACCGTAGCCCTCTATGGGCTTCCAAATATCACTTTGCCAATTCCAGAAGACCAGCCTTAGCGAAAGGCTTCTTGAAGGGAAAGATGTAACTCTGTGAGATGAATTAACAGAACACCGAGCAGTTTCTCAGAAAGCTTCTTTCCGGTTTTGAACGGAAGATATTTCCTTTTCACCATAGCCCCTAAGGGCTTCCAAATATCCTTTGCCAATTCCACAAGAACAGCCTTAGTGAAAGGCTTCTTGAAGGAAAGATGTAACTCTGTGAGATGAATTAACAGTACACAGAGCAGTTTCTCAGAAACCTTCTTTCAAGTTTTGAACGGAAGATATTTCCTTTCTCACCATAGCCCTCTATGGGCTTCCAAATATCCTTTGCTAATTCCACAAGAACAGCCTTAGCGAAAGGCTTTTGAAGGGACAGATGTAACTCTGTAAGATGAATTAAAAGAACACAGAGTAGTTTCTCAGAAAGCTTCTTTCCAGTTTTGAACGGAAGATATTTCCTTTTTCACCATAGCTCTCTATGGGCTTCCAAATATCCTTTGCCAATTCCACAAGAACAACCTTAGCGAAAGGCTTTTGAAGGAAAGATGTAACTCTGTGAGATGAATTAACAGAACACAGAGCAGTTTCTCAGAAAGCCTCTTTCCAGTTTTGAACGGAAGATATTTTTTTTTCACCATAGCCCTCTAGGGTTTCCAAATATCCTTTGCCAATTCTACAACAACAACCTTGAAAGCATTCTGAAGGAAAGATGTAACTCTGTGAGATGAATCAACAGAACACAGAGCAGTTTCTCAGAAAGCTTCTTTCCAGTTTTGAACGGAAGATATTTCCTTTTTCACCATAGCCCTCTAAGGGCTTCCAAATATCACTTTGCCAATTCCACAAGAACAGCCTTAGCGAAGACCTTCTTCAAGGGAAAGATGTAACTCTGTGAGATGAATTAAAAGAACACAGAGCAGTTTCTAAGAAATCTTCTTTCCTGTTTTGTACGGAAGATATTACCTTTTTCATCATAGCCCTCTATGGGCTTCCAAATATCCCTTTGCCAATTCCACAAGAACAGCCTTAGCGAAAGGCTTTTTGAAGGGAAAGATGTAAGTCTGTAAGATGAATTAGCAGAACACAGATCATTTTCTCAGAAAGCTTTTTTCCAGTTTTGAACGAAAGATATTTCCTTTTCCACCGTAGCCCTCTATTGGCTTCCAAATATCACTTTGCCAATTCCACAAGAACAGCCTTAGCGAAAGGCTTCTTGAAAGGAAAGATGTAACACTGTGAGATGAATTAACAGAACACAGAGCAGTTTCTCAGAAAGCTTCTTTCCAGTTTTGAACAAAAGATATTTCCTTTTTCACCATAGCCCTGTATGGGCTTCCAAATATCCCCTTGCCAATACACAAGAACAACCTAAGCGAAAGGCTTCTTGAAGGGAAAAATGTAACTCTTTGAGATGAATTAACAGACCACAGAGCAGTTTCTCAGAAAGCTTCCTTCCAGTTTTAAACGGAAGATATTTCCTTTTTCACGATAGCCCTCTATGGGCTTCCAAATATCCCTTTGCCAATTCCACAAGAACAGCCTTAGCGAAAGGCTTCTTGAAGGAAAAGATGTAACTCTGTGAGATGAATTAACAGAACACAGAGCAGTTCCTCAGAAAGCCTCTTTCCAGTTTTGAACGGAAGATATTTCCTTTTTCACCATAGCCCTCTAGGGGTTTCCAAATATCCCTTTGCCAATTCTACAAGAACAACCTTAGCGAAAGGATTCTGGAAGGGAAAGATGTAACTCTGTGAGATGAATCAACAGAACACAGAGCAGTTTCTCAGAAAGCTTCTTTCCAGTTTTGAACGGAAGATATTTCCTTTTTCACCATAGCCCTCTAAGGGCTTCCAAATATCACTTTGCCAATTCCACAAGAACAGCCTTAGCGAAGAGCTTCTTGAAGGGAAAGATGTAACTCTGTGAGATGAATTAAAAGAATACAGAGCAGTTTCTAAGAAATCTTCTTTCCTGTTTTGTACGGAAGATATTTCCTTTTTCATCATAGCCCTCTATGGGCTTCCAAATATCCCTTTGCCAATTCCACAAGAACAACCTTAGCGAAAGGCTTCTTGAAGGGAAAGATGTAACTCTGTGAGATGAATTAACAGAACACAGAGCAGTTTCTCAGAAAGCTTCTTTCCAGTTTTGAACGGAAGATATTTCCTTTTTCACCATAGCCCTTTATGGGCTTCCTAATATCACTTTGCCAATTCCACAACAAGTGCCTTTACGAAAGGCTTCTTGAAGGGAAAGATGTAACTCTGTGAGATGAATTAACAGAACACAGAGTAGTTTCTCAGAAAGCTTCTTTCCGGTTTTGAACGGAAGATATTTTTCACCATAGCCCTTATGGGCTTCCTAATATCACTTTGCCAATTCCACAAGAACAGCCTTAGCGAAAGGCTTCTTGAAGGGAAAGATGTAACTCTGTGAGATGAATTAACAGAACACAGAGCAGTTTCTCAGAAAGCTTCTTTCCAGTTTTGAACGGAAGATATTTCCTTTTTCACCATAGCCCTCTATGGGCTTCCAAATATCCCATTGCCAATTCCACAAGAACAGCCTTAGCGGAAGGCTTCTTGAAGGGACAGATGTAACTCTGTGAGATGAATTAACAGAACACAGAGTAGTTTCTCAGAAAGCTTCTTTCCAGTTTTGAACGGAAGATATTTCCTTTTCACCGAGCCCTCTATGGGTTCCAATTATCACTTTGCCAATTCCACAAGAACAGCCTTAGCGAAAGGCTTCTTGAAGGGAAAGAGGTAACTCTGTGAGATGAATTAACAGAACAGAGAGCAGTTTGTCACAATGCTTCTTTCCAGTTTTGAACAGAAGAGTTTTACTTTTTCACCATAGCCCTCTATGGGCTTCCAAATATCACTTTGCCAATTCCACAAGAACACCCTTAGCGAAAGGCTTCTTGAAGGGAAAGATGTAACTCTGTGAGATGAATTAACAGAACACAGAGCAGTTTCTCAGAAAGCTTCTTTCCAGTTTTGAACGGAAGATATTTCCTTTTTCACCATAGCCCTCTATGGGCTTCCAAATATCCCTTTGCCAATTCCACAAGAGCATCCTTAGCGAAAGGCTTCTTGAAGGGAAAGATGTAACTCTGTGATATGAATTAACAGAACACAGAGCAGTTTCTCAGAAAGCTTCTTTCCAGTTTTGAACGGAAGATATTTCCTTTTTAACCATAGCCCTTTATGGGCTTCCAAATATCCCTTTGCCAATTACATAACAACAGCCTTAGCGAACGGCTTCTTGAAGGGACAGATGTAACTCTGTGAGATGAGTTAACAGAACACAGAGAAGTTTCTCAGAAAGCTTCTTTCCAGTTTTGAACGGAAGATATTTCCTTTTTCACCATAGCCCTCTATGGGCTTCCAAATATCACTTTGCCAATTCCACAAGAACAGCCTTAGCCAAAGGCTTCTTGAAGGAAAAGATGTAACTCTGTGAGATGAATTAACAGAACACAGAGCAGTTTCTCAGAAAGCTTCTTTCCAGTTTTGAACGGAAGATATTTCCTTTTTCACCATAGCCCTCGATGGGCTTCCAAATGTCCGTTTGCCAATTCCACAAGAACAGCCTTAGCGAAAGGCTTCTTGAAGGGAAAGATGTAACTTAGTGAGGTGAATAAACAGAACACAGAGCAGTTCCTCAGAAAGCTTCTTTCCAGTTTGGAACGGAAGATATTTCCTTTTTCACCATAGCCCACTATGGGCTTCCAAGTATCCCTTTGCCAATTCTACAAGAACAACCTTAGCGAAAGGATTCTTGAAGGGAAAGATGTGACTCTGTGAGATGAATTAACAGACCACAGAGCAGTTTCTCAGAAAGCTTCTTTCCAGTTTTCAACGGAAGATATTTCCTTTTTCACCATAGCCCTCTAAGGGCTTCCAAATATCCCTTTGCCAATTCCACAAGAACAGCCATAGCGAAAGGCTTCTTGAAGAGAAAGAGGTAACTCTGTGAGATGAATTATCAGAACAGAGAGCAGTTTCTCACAATGCTTCTTTCCAGTTTTGAACGGAAGAGATTTACTTTTTCACCGTAGCCCTCTATGGGCTTCCAAATATCACTTTGCCAATTCCACAAGAACAGCCTTAGCGAAAGGCTTCTTGAAGGGAAAGGTGTAACTCTGTGAGATGAATTAAGAGAACACAGAGCAGTTTCTCAGAAAGCTTCTTTCCAGTTTTCAAAGGAAGATATTTCCTTTTTCACCATAGCCCTCTCTGGACTTCCACATATCACTTTGCCAATTCCAAAAGAACAGCCTTAGCGAAAGGCTTCTTGAAGGGAAAGATGTAACTCTGTGAGATGAATTAACAGAACACAGAGCAGTTTCTCAGAAAGCTTCTTTCCAGTTTTGAACGGAAGATGTTTCCTTTTTCACCATAGCCCTTTATGGGCTTCCAAATATCCCTGTGCCAATTCCACAAGAACAGCCTTAGCGAAAGGCTTCTTGAAGGGACAGATGTAACTCTGTGAGATGAATTAACAGAACACAGAGTAGTTTCTCAGAAAGCTTCTTTCCAGTTTTGAACGGAAGATATTTCCTTTTTCACCGTAGCCGTCTATGGGTTTCCAAGTATCACTTTCCCAATTCCACAAGAACAGCCTTAGCGAAAGGCTTCTTGAAGGGAAACATGTAACTCTGTGAGATGAATTAACAGAACACAGAGCAGTTTCTAAGGAAGCTTCGTTCCAGTTTTGAACGGAAGATGTTTTTTCACCATAGCCCTTTATGGGCTTCCAAATATCCTTTGCCAATTCCACAAGAACAGCCTTAGCGAAAGGCTTTTGAAGGGAAAGATGTAACTCTGTGAGATGAATTAACAGAACACAGAGCAGTTTCTCAGAAAGCTTCTTTCCAGTTTTGAACGGAAGATATTTCCTTTTCACCATAGCCCTCTATGGGTTCCAAATATCACTTTCCAATTCCACAAGAACAGCCTTAGCGAAAGGCTTCTTGAAGGAAAGATGTAACTCTGTGAGATGAATTAACAGAACACAGAGCAGTTTCTCAGAAGCTTCTTCCAGTTTTGAACGGAAGATATTTCCTTTTCACCATAGCCCTCTATTTGGGCTTCCAAATATCCTTTGCCAATTCCACAAGAACAGCCTTAGCGAAAGGAGTCTTGAAGGGAAAGATGTAACTCTGTGAGATGAATTAACAGAACACAGAGCAGTTCTCAGAAAGCTTCTTTCCAGTTTTGAACGGAAGATATTTCCTTTTCACCATAGCCCTCTATGGGTTCCAAATATCACTTTGCCAATTCCACAAGAATAACCTTAGCGAAAGGCTTCTTGAAGGAAAGATGTAACTCTGTGAGATGAATTAAAAGAACACAGAGCAGTTTCTCAGAAAGCTTTTTCCAGTTTTGAACGGAAGATATTTACTTTTTCACCATAGCCCTCTGTGGGCTTCCAAATATCCTTTGCCAATTCCACAAGAACAGCCTTAGCGAAGGCTTCTTGAAGGGAAAGATGTAACTCTGTGAGATGAATTAACGGAACACAGAGCAGTTTCTCAGAAAGCTTCTTTCCAGTTTTGAACGGAAGATATTTCCTTTTCACCATAGCCCTTTATGGGCTTCCAAATATCCCTTTGCCAATTCCACAAGAACAGTCTTACCGAAGGCTTTTGAAGGGAAAGATGTAATTCTGTGAGATGAATTAAGAGAACACAGAGCAGTTTCTCAGAAAGCTTCTTTCCAGTTTTGAACGGAAGATATTTCCTTTTCACCATAGCCCTTTATGGGCTTCCAAATATCCTTTGCCAATTCCACAAGAACAGCCTTAGCGAAAGGCTTCTTGAAGGAAAGATGTAACTCTGTGAGATGAATTAACAGAACACAGAGCAGTTTCTCAGAAACCTTCTTTCCAGTTTTGAACGGAAGATATTTCCTTTTTCACCATAGCCCTCTATTTGCTTCCAAATATCCTTTGCCAATTCCACAAGAACAGCCTTAGCGAAAGGCTTCTTGAAGGGAAAGATGTAACTCTGTGAGATGAATTAACAGAACACAGAGCAGTTTCTCAGAAAGCTTCTTTCCAGTTTTGAACGGAAGATATTTCCTTTTTCACCATAGCCTCTATGGGCTTCCAAATATCACTTTGCCAATTCCACAAGAACAGCCTTAGCGAAAGGCTTGAAGGGAAAGATGTAACTCTGTGAGATGAATTAAAGAACACAGAGCAGTTTCTCAGAAAGCTTCTTTCCAGTTTTGAACGGAAGATATTTCCTTTTTCACCATAGCCCTCTAAGGGCTTCCAAATATCACTTTGCCAATTCCACAAGAACAGCCTTAGCGAAAGGCTTCTGAAGGAAAGATGTAACTCTGTGAGATGAATTAACAGAACACAGAGCAGTTTCTCAAAAGCTTCTTTCCAGTTTTCAACGGAAGATATTTCCTTTTTCACCATAGCCCCCTATGGGCTTCCAAATATCACTTTGCCAATTCCACAAGAATAACCTTAGCGAAAGGATTCTTGAAGGGAAAGATGTAACTCTGTGAGATGAATGAAAAAACACAGAGCAGTATCTCAGAAAGCTTGTTTCAAGTTTTGAACGGAAGATATTTCCTTTTTCACCATAGCCCTCTGTGGGCTTCCAAATATCACTTTGCCAATTCCACAAGAACAGCCTTAGCGAAAGGCTTCTTGAAGGAAAGATGTAACTCTGAGATGAATTAACAGAACACAGAGCAGTTTCTCAGAAAGCTTCTTTCCAGTTTTGAACGGAAGATATTTCCTTTTTCACCATAGCCATTCATGGGCTTCCAAATATCCTTTGCCAATTCCACAAGAACAACCTTAGCGAAAGGCTTCTTGAAGGAAAGATGTAACTCTGTGAGATGAATTAAAGAACACAGAGCAGTTTCTCAGAAAGCTTCTTTCCAGTTTTGAACGGAAGATATTTCCTTTTTCACCATAGCCCTCTATGGGCTTCCAAATATCCTTGCCAATTCCACAAGAACATCCTTAGCGAAGGCTTCTTGAAGGAAAGATGTAACTCTGTGATATGAATTAACAGAACACAGAGCAGTTTCTCAGAAAGCTTCCTTCCAGTTTTGAAAGGAAGATATTTCCTTTTTCACCATAGCCCTCTATGGGCTTCCAAATATCCTTTGCCAATTCCACAAGAACAGCCTTAGCGAAAGGCTTCTTGAAGGAAAGATGTAACTCTTGAGATGAATTAACAGACCACAGAGCAGTTTCTCAGAAAGCTTCCTTCCAGTTTTAAACGGAAGATATTTCCTTTTTCACGATAGCCCTCTATGGGCTTCCAAATATCCTTTGCCAATTCCACAAGAACAGCCTTAGCGAAAGGCTTCTTGAAGGGAAAGATGTAACTCTGTGAGATGAATTAACAGAACACAGAGCAGTTTCTCAGAAAGCTTCTTTCCAGTTTTGAACGGAAGATATTTCCTTTTTCACCATAGCCCTCTATGGGCTTAAAAATATCACTTTGCCAATTCCAAAAGAACAGCCTTAGTGAAAGGCTTCTTGAAGGGAAAGATGTAACTCTGTGAGATGAATTAACAGAACACAGAGCATTTTCTCAGAAAGCTTCTTTCCAGTTTTGAACGGAAGATATTTCCTTCACCATAGCCCTCTATGGGCTTCCAAATATCCCTTTGCCAATTCCACAAGAACAGCCTTAGCGAAAGGCTTTGAAGGGAAAGATGTAACTCTGTGAGATGAATTAACAGAACACAGAGCAGTTTCTCAGAAAGCTTCTTTCCAGTTTTGAACGGAAGATATTTCCTTTTTCACCATAGCCCTCTATGGGCTTCCAAATATCCCTTTGCCAATTCCACAAGAACAGCCTTAGCGAAAGGCTTCTTGAAGGAAAGATGTAACTCTGTGAGATGAATTAACAGAACACAGAGCAGTTTCTCAGAAAGCTTCTTTCCAGTTTTGAACGGAAGATATTTCCTTTTCACCATAGCCCTATTTGCTTCCAAATATCCCTTTGCCAATTCCACAAGAACAGCCTTAGCGAAAGGAGTCTTGAAGGGAAAGATGTAACTCTGTGAGATGAATTAACAGAACACAGAGCAGTTTCTCAGAAAGCTTCTTTCCAGTTTTGAACGGAAGATATTTCCTTTTTTTTTTCACCATAGCCCTCTATGGGCTTCCAAATATCACTTTGCCAATTCCACAAGAATAACCTTAGCGAAAGATTTCTTGAAGGAAAGATGTAACTCTGTGAGAGATGAATTAAAAGAACACAGAGCAGTTTCTCAGAAAGCTTCTTTCCAGTTTTGAACGGAAGATATTTACTTTTCACCATAGCCCTCTATGGGCTTCCAAATATCCTTTGCCAATTCCACAAGAACAGCCTTAGCGAAGGCTTCTTGAAGGAAAGATGTAACTCGAGATGAATTAACAGAACACAGAGCAGTTTCTCAGAAAGCTTCTTTCCAGTTTTGAACGGAAGTTATTTTTTTCACCATAGCCCTTTATGGCTTCCAAATACCCTTTGCCAATTCCACAAGAACAGCCTTAGCGAAAGGCTTTTTGAAGGAAAGATGTAATTCTGTGAGATGAATTAAGAACACAGAGCAGTTTCTCAGAAAGCTTTTTCCAGTTTTGAACGGAAGATATTTCCTTTTCACGATAGCCCTCTATTTGCTTCCAAATATCCTTGCCAATTCCACAAGAACAGCCTTAGCGAAAGGCTTCTTGAAGGGAAAGATGTAAGTCTCTGTGAGATGAATTAACAGAACACAGAGCAGTTTCAGAAACCTTCTTTCCAGTTTTGAACGGAAGATATTTCCTTTTTCACCAGATAGCCCTCTATGCTTCCAAATATCCTTTGCCAATTCCACAAGAACAGCCTTAGCGAAAGGCTTCTTGAAGGAAAGATGTAACTCTGTGAGATGAATTAACAGAACACAGAGCAGTTTCTCAGAAAGCTTCTTTCCAGTTTTGAACGGAAGATATTTCCTTTTCACCATAGCCCCTATGGGCTTCCAAATATCCTTTGCCAATTCCACAAGAATAACCTTAGCGAAAGGATTCTTGAAGGGAAAGATGTAACTCTGTGAGATGAATGAAAGAACACAGAGCAGTTTCTCAGAAAGCTTCTTTCCAGTTTTGAACGGAAGATATTTTTTTTTTCACCATAGCCCTCTGTGGGCTTCCAAATATCACTTTGCCAATTCCACAAGAACAGCCTTAGCGAAAGGCTTCTTGAAGGGAAAGATGTAACTCTGTGAGATGAATTAACAGAACACAGAGCAGTTTCTCAGAAAGCTTCTTTCCAGTTTTGAACGGAAGATATTTCCATTTTCACCATAGCCATTCATGGGCTTCCAAATATCCTTGCCAATTCCACAAGAACAACCTTAGCGAAGGCTTCTTGAAGGGAAAGATGTAACTCTGTGAGATGAATTAACAGAACACAGAGCAGTTTCTCAGAAAGCTTCTTTCCAGTTTTGAACGGAAGATATTTCCCTTTTCACCGTAGCCCTCTATGGGCTTCCAAATATCACTTTGCCAATTCCACAAGAACAGCCTTAGCGAAAGGCTTCTTGAAGGGAAAGATGTAACTCTGTGAGATGAATTAACAGAACACAGAGCAGTTTCTCAGAAAGCTTCTTTCCAGTTTTGAAAGGAAGATATTTCCTTTTCACCATAGCCCTCTATGGGCTTCCAAATATCACTTTGCCAATTCCACAAGAACAGCCTTAGCGAAGGCTTCTTGAAGGGAAAGATGTAACTCTGTGAGATGAATTAACAGAACACAGAGCAGTTTCTCAGAAAGCTTCTTCCAGTTTTGAACGGAAGATATTTCCTTTTCACCATAGCCCTCTATGGGCTTCCAAATATCACTTTGCCAATTCCACAAGAACAGCCTTAGCGAAGGCTTCTTGAAGGAAAGATGTAACTCTGTGAGATGAATTAACAGAACACAGAGCAGTTTCTCAGAAAGCTTCTTTCCAGTTTTGAACGGAAGATATTTCCTTTTCACCATAGCCCTCTATGGCTTCCAAATATCATTTGCCAATTCCACAAGAACAGCCTTAGCGAAAGGCTTCTTGAAGGAAAGATGTAACTCTGTGAGATGAATTAACAGAACACAGAGCAGTTTCTCAGAAAGCTTCTTTCCAGTTTTGAACGGAAGATATTTCTTTTTTCACCATAGCCCTCTATGGGCTTCCAAATATCACTTTGCCAATTCCACAAGAACAGCCTTAGCGAAAGGCTTCTTGAAGGAAAGATGTAACTCTGTGAGATGAATTAACAGAACACAGAGCAGTTTCTCAGAAAGCTTCTTTCCAGTTTTGAACGGAAGATATTTTTTTCACCATAGCCCTCTATGGGCTTCCAAATATCCTTTGCCAATTCCACAAGAACAGCGAAAGGCTTCTTGAAGGAAAGATGTAACTCTGTGAGATGAATTAACAGAACACAGAGCAGTTTCTCAGAAAGCTTTTCCAGTTTTGAACGGAAGATATTTTTTTCACCATAGCCCTCTATGGGCTTCCAAATATCCTTTGCCAATTCCACAAGAACAGCCTTAGCGAAAGGCTTCTTGAAGGGAAAGATGTAACTCTGTGAGATGAATTAACAGAACACAGAGCAGTTTCTCAGAAAGCTTCTTTCCAGTTTTGAACGGAAGATATTTCCTTTTTCACCATAGCCCTCTATGGGCTAATATCACTTTGCCAATTCCACAAGAACAGCCTTAGCGAAAGGCTTCTTGAAGAGAAAGATGTAACTCTGTGAGATGAATTAACAGAACACAGAGCAGTTTCTCAGAAAGCTTCTTTCCAGTTTTGAACGAAGATATTTCCTTTTCACCATAGCCTCTATGGGCTTCCAAATATCCTTTGCCAATTCCACAAGAACAGCCTTAGCGAAAGGCTTTTGAAGGGAAAGATGTAACTTTGTGAGATGAATTAACAGAACACAGAGCAGTTTCTCAGAAAGCTTCTTTCCAGTTTTGAACGGAAGATATTCCTTTTTCACCATAGCCTCTATGCTTCCAAATACCACTTTGCCAATTCCACAAGAACAGCCTTTGAAAGGTTTCTTGAAGGAAAGATGTAACTCTGTGAGATGAATTAACAGAACACAGAGCAGTTTCTCAGAAAGCTTCTTTCCAGTTTTGAACGGAAGATATTTCCTTTTCACCATAGCCCTCTAAGGGCTTCCAAATATCACTTTGCCAATTCCACAAGAACAGCCTTAGCGAAAGGCTTCTTGAAGGGAAAGATGTAACTCTGTGAGATGAATTAACAGAACACAGAGCAGTTTCTCAGAAAGCTTCTTTCCAGTTTTGAACGGAAGATATTTCCTTTTTCACCGTAGCCCTCTATGGGCTTCCAAATATCACTTTGCCAATTCCACAAGAACAGCCTTAGCGAAAGGCTTCTTGAAGGGAAAGATGTAACTCTGTGAGATGAATTAACAGAACACAGAGCAGTTTCTCAGAAAGATCCTTTCCAGTTTTGAACGGAAGATATTTCCTTTTTCACCATAGCCCTCTATGGGCTTCCAAATATCACTTTGCCAATTCCACAAGAACAGCCTTAGCGAAGGCTTTTGAAGGAAAGATGTAACTCTGTGAGATGAATTAACAGAACACAGAGCAGTTTCTCAGAAAGCTTCTTTCCAGTTTTGAACGGAAGATATTTCCTTTTTCACCATAGCCCTCTATGGGCTTCCAAATATCCTTGCCAATTCCACAAGAACAGCCTTAGTGAAAGGCTTGAAGGAAAGATGTAACTCTGTGAGATGAATTAACAGAACACAGAGCAGTTTCTCAGAAAGCTTCTTTCCAGTTTTGAACGGAAGATATTTCCTTTTTTCAACATAGCCCTCTATGGGCTTCCAAATATCACTTTGCCAATTCCACAAGAACAGCCTTAGTGAAAGGCTTCTTGAAGGAAAGATGTAACTCTGTGAGATGAATTAACAGAACACAGAGCAGTTTCTCAGAAAGCTTCTTTCCAGTTTTGAACGGAAGATATTTCCTTTTCACCATAGCCCTCTATTTGCTTCCAAATATCCTTTGCCAATTCCACAAGAACAGCCTTAGCGAAAGGAGTCTTGAAGGAAAGATGTAACTCTGTGAGATGAATTAACAGAACACAGAGCACATTCTCAGAAAGCTTCTTTCCAGTTTTGAACGGAAGATATTTCCTTTTTCACCATAGCCCTCTATGGGTTCCAAATATCACTTTGCCAATTCCACAAGAATAACCTTAGCGAAAGGATTCTTGAAGGAAAGATGTAACTCTGTGAGATGAATTAAAAGAACACAGAGCAGTATCTCAGAAAGCTTCTTTCCAGTTTTGAACGGAAGATATTTACTTTTTCACCATAGCCCTCTGTGGGCTTCCAAATATCCTTTGCCAATTCCACAAGAACAGCCTTAGCGAAGGCTTCTTGAAGGAAAGATGTAACTCTGTGAGATGAATTAACGGAACACAGAGCAGTTTCTCAGAAAGCTTCTTTCCAGTTTTGAACGGAAGTTATTTTTTTCACCATAGCCCTTTATGGGCTTCCAAATATCCTTGCCAATTCCACAAGAACAGTCTTAGCGAAAGGCTTTTGAAGGGAAAGATGTAATTCTGTGAGATGAATTAAGAGAACACAGAGCAGTTTCTCAGAAAGCTTCTTTCCAGTTTTGAACGGAAGATATTTCCTTTTTCACGATAGCCTCTATTTGCTTCCAAATATCCCTTTGACAATTCCACAAGAACAGCCTTAGCGAAAGGCTTCTTGAAGGAAAGATGTCTCTGTGAGATGAATTAACAGAACACAGAGCAGTTTCTCAGAAACCTTCTTTCCAGTTTTGAACGGAAGATATTTCCTTTTTCACCAGAGCCCTCTAAGTGCTTCCAAATATCCCTTTTCCAATTCCACAAGAACAGCCTTAGCGAAAGGCTTCTTGAAGGGAAAGATGTAACTGTGAGATGAATTAACAGAACACAGAGCCGTTTCTCAAAAGCTTCTTTCCAGTTTTCAACGGAAGATATTTCCTTTTTCACCATAGCCCCCTATGGGCTTCCAAATATAACTTTGCCAATTCCACAAGAATAACCTTAGCGAAAGGATTCTTGAAGGAAAGATGTAACTCTGTGAGATGAATTAACAGAACACAGAGCAGTTTCTCAGAAAGCTTCTTTCTAGTTTTGAACGGAAGATATTTCCTTTTTCACCATAGCCCTCTATGGGCTTCCAAATATCACTTTGCCAATTCCACAAGAACAGCCTTAGCGAAAGGCTTCTTGAAGGAAAGATGTAACTCTGTGAGATGAATTAACAGAACACAGAGCAGTTTCTCAGAAAGCTTCTTTCCAGTTTTGAACGGAAGATATTTCCTTTTTCACCATAGCCATTCATGGGCTTCCAAATATCCTTTGCCAATTCCACAAGAACAACCTTAGCGAAAGGCTTCTTGAAGGAAAGATGTAACTCTGTGAGATGAATTAACAGAACACAGAGCAGTTTCTCAGAAAGCTTCTTTCCAGTTTTGAACGGAAGATATTTCCTTTTTCACCATAGCCCTCTATGGGCTTCCAAATATCCCTTTGCCAATTCCACAAGAACATCCTTAGCGAAAGGCTTTGAAGGGAAAGATGTAACTCTGTGATATGAATTAACAGAACACAGAGCAGTTTCTCAGAAAGCTTCTTCCAGTTTTGAAAGGAAGATATTTCCTTTTTCACCATAGCCCTCTATGGGTTACCAAATATCACTTTGCCAATTCCACAAGAACAACCTTAGCGAAAGGCTTCTTGAAGGAAAGATGTAACTCTGTGAGATGAATTAAAAGAACACAGAGCAGTTTCTCAGAAAGCTTCTTTCCAGTTTTGAACGGAAGATATTTCCTTTTCACCATAGCCCTCTATGGGCTTCCAAATATCCTTGCCAATTCCACAAGAACATCCTTAGCGAAAGGCTTCTTGAAGGAAAGATGTAACTCTGTGATATGAATTAACAGAACACAGAGCAGTTTCTCAGAAAGCTTCCTTCCAGTTTTGAAAGGAAGATATTTTTCACCATAGCCCTCATGGGCTTCCAAATATCACTTTGCCAATTCCACAAGAACAGCCTTAGCGAAAGGCTTCTTGAAGGAAAGATGTAAGTCTGTAAGATGAATTAACAGAACACAGAGCAGTTTCTCAGAAAGCTTCTTCCAGTTTTGAAAGGAAAGATTTCCTTTTCACCGTAGCCCTCTATGGGCTTCCAAATATCACTTTGCCAATTCCACAAGAATAGCCTTAGCGAAAGGCTTCTTGAAGGAAAGATGTAACTCTGTGAGATGAATTAACAGAACACAGAGCAGTTTCTCAGAAAGCTTCTTCCAGTTTTGAACGGAAGATATTTCCTTTTTCACCATAGCCCCTAAGGGCTTCCAAATATCCTTGCCAATTCCACAAGAACAGCCTTAGTGAAAGGCTTCTTGAAGGAAAGATGTAACTCTGTGAGATGAATTAACAGTACACAGAGCAGTTTCTCAGAAACCTTCTTTCAAGTTTTGAACGGAAGATATTTCCTTTCTCACCATAGCCCTCTATGGGCTTCCAAATATCCTTTGCCAATTCCACAAGAACAGCCTTAGCGAAAGGCTTCTTGAAGGGACAGATGTAACTCTGTGAGATGAATTAACAGAACACAGAGCATTTTCTCAGAAAGCTTCTTTCCAGTTTTGAACGGAAGATATTTCCTTTTCACCATAGCCCTCTATGGTCTTCCAAATATCCTTTGCCAATTCCACAAGAACAACCTTAGCGAAAGGCTTCTTGAAGGAAAGATGTAACTCTGTGAGATGAATTAACAGAACACAGAGCAGTTTCTCAGAAAGCTTCTTTCCAGTTTTGAACGGAAGATATTTCCTTTTTCACCATAGCCCTCTATGGGCTTCCAAATATCCTTTGCCAATTCCACAAGAACAGCCTTAGCGAAAGGCTTCTTGAAGGAAAGATGTAACTCTGTGAGATGAATTAACAGAACACAGAGCAGTTTCTCAGAAAGCTTCTTTCCAGTTTTGAACGGAAGATATTTCCTTTTTCACCATAGCCCTCTATTTGCTTCCAAATATCCTTTGCCAATTCCACAAGAACAGCCTTAGCGAAAGGAGTCTTGAAGGAAAGATGTAACTCTGTGAGATGAATTAACAGAACACAGAGCACATTCTCAGAAAGCTTCTTTCCAGTTTTGAACGGAAGATATTTTTTTTCACCATAGCCCTCTATGGGCTTCCAAATATCACTTTGCCAATTCCACAAGAATAACCTTAGCGAAAGGATTCTTGAAGGGAAAGATGTAACTCTGTGTGATGAATTAACAGAACACAGAGCAGTATCTCAGAAAGCTTCTTTCCAGTTTTGAACGAAGATATTTACTTTTTCACCATAGCCCTCTGTGGGCTTCCAAATATCACTTTGCCAATTCCACAAGAACAGCCTTAGCGAAAGGCTTGAAGGGAAAGATGTAACTCTGTGAGATGAATTAACAGAACACAGAGCAGTTTCTCAGAAAGCTTCTTTCCAGTTTTGAACGGAAGATATTTTTTTCACCATAGCCTCTATGGGCTTCCAAATTACCCTTTGCCAATTCCACAAGAACAGCCTTAGCGAAAGGCTTCTTGAAGGGAAAGATGTAATTCTGTGAGATGAATTAAGAACACAGAACAGTTTCTCAGAAAGCTTCTTTCCAGTTTTGAACGGAAGATATTTCCTTTTTCACCATAGCCCTCTATTTGCTTCCAAATATCCTTTGCCAATTCCACAAGAACAGCCTTAGCGAAAGGCTTCTTGAAGGGAAAGATGTGTCTCTGTGAGGTGAATTAACAGAACACAGAGCAGTTTCTCAGAAACCTTCTTTCCAGTTTTGAACGGAAGATATTTCCTTTTTCACCAGAGCCCTCTAAGTGCTTCCAAATATCCCTTTTCCAATTCCACAAGAACAGCCTTAGCGAAAGGCTTCTTGAAGGAAAGATGTAACTCGGTGAGATGAATTAACAGAACACAGAGCAGTTTCTCAGAAAGCTTCTTTCCAGTTTTGAACGGAAGATATTTCCTTTTTCACCATAGCCCCTATGGGCTTCCAAATATCCCTTTGCCAATTCCACAAGAATAACCTTAGCGAAAGGATTCTTGAAGGGAAAGATGTAACTCTGTGAGATGAATTAACAGAACACAGAGCAGTTTCTCAGAAAGCTTCTTTCCAGTTTTGAACGGAAGATATTTTTTCACCATAGCCCTCTGTGGGCTTCCAAATATCACTTTGCCAATTCCACAAGAACAGCCTTAGCGAAAGGCTTCTTGAAGGGAAAGATGTAACTCTGTGAGATGAATTAACAGAACACAGAGCAGTTTCTCAGAAAGCTTCTTTCCAGTTTTGAACGGAAGATATTTCCTTTTTCACCATAGCCATTCATGGGCTTCCAAATATCACTTTGCCAATTCCACAAGAGCAACCTTAGCGAAAGGCTTCTTGAAGGAAAGATGTAACTCTGTGAGATGAATTAACAGAACACAGAGCAGTTTCTCAGAAAGCTTCTTTCCAGTTTTGAACGGAAGATATTTCCTTTTTCACCATAGCTCTCTATGGGTTCCAAATATCACTTTGCCAATTCCACAAGAACAGCCTTAGCGAAAGGCTTCTTGAAGGAAAGATGTAACTCTGTGAGATGAATTAACAGAACACAGAGCAGTTTCTCAGAAAGCTTCTTTCCAGTTTTGAAAGGAAGATATTTCCTTTTCACCGTAGCCCTCTATGGGCTTCCAAATATCACTTTGCCAATTCCACAAGAACAGCCTTAGCGAAAGGCTTCTTGAAGGAAAGATGTAACTCTGTGAGATGAATTAACAGAACACAGAGCAGTTTCTCAGAAAGCTTCTTCCAGTTTTGAACGGAAGATATTTCCTTTTCACCATAGCCCTCTATGGGCTTCCAAATATCAGTTTGCCAATTCCACAGGAACAGCCTTAGCGAAAGGCTTCTTGAAGGGAAAGATGTAACTCTGTGAGATGAATTAACAGAACACAGAGCAGTTTCTCAGAAAGCTTCTTCCAGTTTTGAACGGAAGATATTTCCTTTTCACCGTAGCCCTCTATGGCTTCCAAATATCACTTTGCCAATTCCACAAGAACAGCCTTAGCGAAAGGCTTCTTGAAGGGAAAAATGTAACTCTTTGAGATGAATTAACAGACCACAGGGCCGTTTCTCAGAAAGCTTCCTTCCAGTTTTAAACGGAAGATATTTCCTTTTTCACGATAGCCCTCTATGGGCTTCCAAATATCCCTTTGCCAATTCCAGAAGAACAGCCTTAGCGAAAGGCTTCTTGAAGGAAAGATGTAACTCTGTGAGATGAATTAAAAAACACAGAGCAGTTTCTCAGAAAGCTTCTTTCCAGTTTTGAACGGAAGATATTTACTTTTTCACCATAGCCCTTTATGGGCTTCCTAATATCACTTTGCCAATTCCACAAGAACAGACTTAGCGAAAGGCTTCTTGAAGGGAAAGATGCAACTCTGTGAGATGAATTAACACAACACAGAGCAGTTTCTCAGAAAGCTTCTTTCCAGTTTTGAACGGAAGATATTTCTTTTTCACCATAGCCCTCTATGGGCTTCCAAATATCCTTTGCCAATTCCACAAGAACAGCCTTAGCGAAAGGCTTCTTGAAGAGAAAGATGTAACTCTGTGAGATGAATTAACAGAACACAGAGCAGTTTCTCAGAAAGCTTCTTTCCAGTTTTGAACGGAAGATATTTCCTTTTTCACCATAGCCCTTATGGGCTTCCAAATATCCCTTTGCCAATTCCACAAGAACAGCCTTAGCGAAAGGCTTCTTGAAGAGAAAGATGTAACTCTGTGAGATGAATTAACAGAACACAGAGCAGTTTCTCAGAAAGCTTCTTTCCAGTTTTGAACGGAAGATATTTCCTTTTCACCATAGCCCTCTAT
This sequence comes from Erythrocebus patas, assembly GCA_023783455.1. NCBI lineage: Eukaryota > Metazoa > Chordata > Mammalia > Primates > Cercopithecidae > Erythrocebus > Erythrocebus patas. The sequence continues at coordinate 191,514 of JAKFHT010004361.1, read as the reverse complement.
GGGCTTCCAAATATCACTTTGCCAATTCCACAAGAACACCTTAGCGAAAGGTTTCTTGAAGGAAAGATGTAACTTTGTGAGATGAATTAACAGAACACAGAGCAGTTTCTCAGAAAGCTTCTTTCCAGTTTTGAACGGAAGATATTTACTTTTTCACCATAGCCCTCTATTTGCTTCCAAATATCACTTTGCCAATTCCACAAGAACAGCCTTAGCGAAAGGCTTCTTGAAGGGAAAGATGTAACTCTGTGAGATGAATTAACAGAACACAGAGCAGTTTCTCAGAAAGCTTCTTCCAGTTTTGAACGGAAGATATTTTTTTTCACCATAGCCCTCTAAGGGTTTCCAAATATCACTTTGCCAATTCCACAAGAACACCTTAGCGAAAGGCTTCTTGAAGGGAAAGATGTAACTCTGTGAGATGAATTAACAGAACACAGAGCAGTTTCTCAGAAAGCTTCTTTCCAGTTTTGAACGGAAGATATTTCCTTTTTCACCATAGCCCTCTATTTGCTTCCAAATATCCCTTTGCCAATTCCACAAGAACAGCCTTAGCGAAAGGCTTCTTGAAGGGAAAGATGTAACTCTGTGAGATGAATTAACAGAACACAGAGCAGTTTCTCAGAAAGCTTCTTTCCAGTTTTGAACGGAAGATATTTCCTTTTTCACCATAGCCCTCTATGGGCTTCCAAATATCCTTTGCCAATTCCACAAGAACATCCTTAGCGAAAGGCTTCTTGAAGGGAAAGATGTAACTCTGTGAGATGAATTAACAGAACACAGAGCAGTTTCTCAGAAAGCTTCTTTCCAGTTTTGAACGGAAGATATTTTTTTTCACCATAGCCCTCTATGGGCTTCCAAATATCCTTGCCAATTCCACAAGAACAGCCTTAGCGAAAGGCTTTTTGAAGGAAAGATGTAACTCTGTGAGATGAATTAACAGAACACAGAGCAGTTTCTCAGAAAGCTTCTTTCCAGTTTTGAACGGAAGATATTTCCTTTTTCACCATAGCCCTCTATGGGCTTCCAAATATCACTTGCCAATTCCACAAGAACAGCCTTAGTGAAAGGCTTGAAGGAAAGATGTAACTCTGTGAGATGAATTAACAGAACACAGAGCAGTTTCTCAGAAAGCTTCGTTCCGGTTTTGAACGGAAGATATTTCCTTTTTCACCATAGCCCTCTATTTGCTTCCAAATATCCCTTTGCCAATTCCACAAGAACAGCCTTAGCGAAAGGAGTCTTGAAGGGAAAGATGTAACTCTGTGAGATGAATTAACAGAACACAGAGCACATTCTCAGAAAGCTTCTTTCCAGTTTTGAACGGAAGATATTTCCTTTTTCACCGTAGCCCTCTATGGGTTACCAAATATCACTTTGCCAATTCCACAAGAATAACCTTAGCGAAAGGATTCTTGAAGGGAAAGATGTAACTCTGTGTGATGAATTAAAAGAACACAGAGCAGTATCTCAGAAAGCTTCTTTCCAGTTTTGAACGAAAGATATTTACTTTTTCACCATAGCCCTCTGGGCTTCCAAATATCCTTTGCCAATTCCACAAGAACAGCCTTAGCGAAAGGCTTCTTGAAGGGAAAGATGTAACTCTGTGAGATGAATTAACGGAACACAGAGCAGTTTCTCAGAAAGCTTCTTTCCAGTTTTGAACGGAAGTTATTTCCTTTTTCACCATAGCCCTTTATGGGCTTCCAAATTACCCTTTGCCAATTCCACAAGAACAGTCTTACCGAAAGGCTTCTTGAAGGGAAAGATGTAATTCTGTGAGGTGAATTAAGAGAACACAGAGCAGTTTCTCAGAAAGCTTCTTTCCAGTTTTGAACGGAAGATATTTCCTTTTTCACGATAGCCCTCTATTTGCTTCCAAATATCCCTTTGACAATTCCACAAGAACAGCCTTAGCGAAAGGCTTCTTGAAGGGAAAGATGTGTCTCTGTGAGGTGAATTAACAGAACACAGAGCAGTTTCTCAGAAACCTTCTTTCCAGTTTTGAACGGAAGATATTTCCTTTTTCACCAGAGCCCTCTAAGTGCTTCCAAATATCCCTTTTCCAATTCCACAAGAACAGCCTTAGCGAAAGGCTTCTTGAAGGGAAAGATGTAACTCGGTGAGATGAATTAACAGAACACAGAGCCGTTTCTCAAAAGCTTCTTTCCAGTTTTCAACGGAAGATATTTCCTTTTCACCATAGCCCCTATGGGCTTCCAAATATCCTTTGCCAATTCCACAAGAATAACCTTAGCGAAAGGATTCTTGAAGGAAAGATGTAACTCTGTGAGATGAATGAAAAACACAGAGCAGTATCTCAGAAAGCTTCTTTCCAGTTTTGAACGGAAGATATTTTTTTCACCATAGCCCTCTGTGGGCTTCCAAATATCACTTTGCCAATTCCACAAGAACAGCCTTAGCGAAAGGCTTCTTGAAGGAAAGATGTAACTCTGTGAGATGAATTAACAGAACACAGAGCAGTTTCAGAAAGCTTCTTTCCAGTTTTGAACGGAAGATATTTCCTTTTTCACCATAGCCATTCATGGGCTTCCAAATATCCTTTGCCAATTCCACAAGAACAACCTTAGCGAAAGGCTTCTTGAAGGGAAAGATGTAACTCTGTGAGATGAATTAACAGAACACAGAGCAGTTTCTCAGAAAGCTTCTTTCCAGTTTTGAACGGAAGATATTTCCTTTTTCACCATAGCCCCTATGGGCTTCCAAATATCCTTTGCCAATTCCACAAGAACATCCTTAGCGAAAGGCTTTTGAAGGAAAGATGTAACTCTGTGATATGAATTAACAGAACACAGAGTAGTTTCTCAGAAAGCTTCCTTCCAGTTTTGAAAGGAAGATATTTCCTTTTTCACCGTAGCTCTCTATGGGTTACCAAATATCACTTTGCCAATTCCACAAGAACAGCCTTAGCGAAAGGCTTCTTAAAGGGAAAGCTGTAAGTCCGTAAGATGAATTAACAGAACACAGAGCAGTTTCTCAGAAAGCTTCTTTCCAGTTTTGAAAGGAAGATTTCCTTTTCACCGTAGCCTCTATGGGCTTCCAAATATCACTTTGCCAATTCCACAAGAATAGCCTTAGCGAAGGGCTTCTTGAAGGGAAAGATGTAACTCTGTGAGATGAATTAACAGAACACAGAGCAGTTTCTCAGAAAGCTTCCTTCCAGTTTTGAACGGAAGATATTTCCTTTTTCACCATAGCCCTCTATGGGCTTCCAAATATCAGTTTGCCAATTCCACAGGAACAGCCTTAGCGAAAGGCTTCTTGAAGGGAAAGATGTAACTCTGTGAGATGAATTAACAGAACACAGAGCAGTTTCTCAGAAAGCTTCCTTCCAGTTTTGAACGGAAGATATTTCCTTTTCACCATAGCCCTCTATGGGCTTCCAAATATCAGTTTGCCAATTCCACAGGAACAGCCTTAGCGAAAGGCTTCTTGAAGGAAAGATGTAACTCTGTGAGATGAATTAACAGAACACAGAGCAATTTCTCAGAAAGCTTCTTTCTAGTTTTGAACGGAAGATATTTCCTTTTCACCGTAGCCCTCTATTGGCTTCCAAATATCACTTTGCTAATTCCACAAGAACAGCCTTAGCGAAAGGCTTCTTGAAGGAAAGATGTAACTCTGTGAGATGAATTAACAGAACACAGAGCAGTTTCTCAGAAAGCTTCTTCCAGTTTTGAACAAAAGATATTTCCTTTTCACCATAGCCCTATGGGCTTCCAAATATCCCTTGCCAATACACAAGAACAGCCTTAGCGAAAGGCTTCTTGAAGAGGAAAGATGTAACTCTGTGAGATGAATTAACAGACACAGAGCAGTTTCTCAGAAAGCTTCTTCCAGTTTTAAACGGAAGATATTTACTTTTTCACCATAGCCCTCTATGGGCTTCCAAATATCACTTTGCCAATTCCACAAGAACAGCCTTAGCGAAAGGCTTCTTGAAGGAAAGATGTAACTCTGTGAGATGAATTAAAAGAACACAGAGCAGTTTCTCAGAAAGCTTCTTTCCAGTTTTGAACGGAAGATATTTTTTCACCATAGCCCTCTATGGGCTTCCAAATATCACTTTGCCAATTCCAAAAGAACAGCCTTAGTGAAAGGCTTTTGAAGGGAAAGATGTAACTCTGTGAGATGAATTAACAGAACACAGAGCATTTTCTCAGAAAGCTTCTTTCCAGTTTTGAACGGAAGATATTTCCTTTTCACCATAGCCCTCTATGGGCTTCCAAATATCCTTTGCCAATTCCACAAGAACAACCTTAGCGAAAGGCTTCTTGAAGGAAAGATGTAACTCTGTGAGATGAATTAACAGAACACAGAGCAGTTTCTCAGAAAGCTTCTTTCCAGTTTTGAACGGAAGATATTTCCTTTTCACCATAGCCCTATGGGCTTCCAAATATCCTTTGCCAATTCCACAAGAACAGCCTTAGCGAAAGGCTTCTGAAGGGAAAGATGTAACTCTGTGAGATGAATTAACAGAACACAGAGCAGTTTCTCAAAAGCTTCTTTCCGTTTTGAACGGAAGATATTTCCTTTTCACCATAGCCCTCTATTTGCTTCCAAATATCCTTTGCCAATTCCACAAGAACAGCCTTAGCGAAAGGAGTCTTGAAGGGAAAGATGTAACTCTGTGAGATGAATTAACAGAACACAGAGCACATTCTCAGAAAGCTTCTTTCCAGTTTTGAACGGAAGATATTTTTTTCACCGTAGCTCTCTATGGGTTACCAAATATCACTTTGCCAATTCCACAAGAATAACCTTAGCGAAACGATTCTTGAAGGGAAAGATGTAACTCTGTGTGATGAATTAACAGAACACAGAGCAGTATCTCAGAAAGCTTCTTTCCAGTTTTGAACGGAAGATATTTACTTTTTCACCATAGCCCTCTATGGGCTTCCAAATATCCTTTGCTAATTCCACAACAACAGCCTTAGCGAAAGGCTTGAAGGGAAAGATGTAACTCTGTGAGAGATGAATTAACGGAACACAGAGCAGTTTCTCAGAAAGCTTCTTTCCAGTTTTGAACGGAAGTTATTTCCTTTTTCACCATAGCCCTCTATGGGCTTCCAAATTACCCTTGCCAATTCCACAAGAACAGCCTTAGTGAAAGGCTTCTTGAAGGAAAGATGTAATTCTGTGAGGTGAATTAAGAGAACACAGAACAGTTTCTCAGAAAGCTTCTTTCCAGTTTTGAACGGTAGATATTTCCTTTTTCACGATAGCCCTCTATTTGCTTCCAAATATCCCTTTGACAATTCCACAAGAACAGCCTTAGCGAAAGGCTTCTTGAAGGGAAAGATGTGTCTCTGTGAGGTGAATTAACAGAACACAGAGCAGTTTCTCAGAAACCTTCTTTCCAATTTTGAACGGAAGATATTTCCTTTTACACCAGAGCCCTCTAAGTGCTTCCAAATATCCTTTTCCAATTCCACAAGAACAGCCTTAGCGAAAGGCTTCTTGAAGGGAAAGATGTAACTCGGTGAGATGAATTAACAGAACACAGAGCCGTTTCTCAAAAGCTTCTTTCCAGTTTTCAACGGAAGATATTTCCTTTTTCACCATAGCCCCCTATGGGCTTCCAAATATACCTTTGCCAATTCCACAAGAATAACCTTAGCGAAAGGATTCTTGAAGGGAAAGATGTAACTCTGTGAGATGAATGAAAAAACACAGAGCAGTAGCTCAGAAAGCTTCTTTCAAGTTTTGAACGGAAGATGTTTACTTTTTCACCATAGCCCTCTGTGGGCTTCCAAATATCACTTTGCCAATTCCACAAGAACAGCCTTAGCGAAAGGCTTCTTGAAGGGAAAGATGTAACTCTGTGAGATGAATTAACAGAACACAGAGCAGTTTCTCAGAAAGCTTCTTTCCAGTTTTGAACGGAAGATATTTCCTTTTTCACCATAGCCATTCATGGGCTTCCAAATATCCCTTTGCCAATTCCACAAGAGCAACCTTAGCGAAAGGCTTCTTGAAGGGAAAGATGTAACTCTGTGAGATGAATTAAAAGAACACAAAGCAGTTTCTCAGAAAGCTTCTTTCCAGTTTTGAACGGAAGATATATCCTTTTTCACCGTAGCTCTCTATGGGTTACCAAATATCACTTTGCCAATTCCACAAGAACAGCCTTAGCGAAAGGCTTCTTAAAGGGAAAGCTGTAAGTCCGTAAGATGAATTAACAGAACACAGAGCAGTTTCTCAGAAAGCTTCTTTCCAGTTTTGAAAGGAAGAGATTTCCTTTTTCACCGTAGCCCTCTATGGGCTTCCAAATATCACTTTGCCAATTCCACAAGAACAGCCTTAGCGAAGGGCTTCTTGAAGGGAAAGATGTAACTCTGTGAGATGAATTAACAGAACACAGAGCAGTTTCTCAGAAAGCTTCCTTCCAGTTTTGAACGGAAGATATTTCCTTTTCACCATAGCCCTTATGGGCTTCCAAATATCCCTTTGCCAATTCCACAAGAGCAACCTTAGCGAAAGGCTTCTTGAAGGAAAGATGTAACTCTGTGAGATGAATTAAAAGAACACAGAGCAGTTTCTCAGAAAGCTTTTTCCAGTTTTGAACGGAAGATATATCCTTTTCACCGTAGCTCTCTATGGGTTACCAAATATCACTTTGCTAATTCCACAAGAACAGCCTTAGCGAAAGGCTTCTTAAAGGGAAAGCTGTAAGTCCGTAAGATGAATTAACAGAACACAGAGCAGTTTCTCAGAAAGCTTCTTTCCAGTTTTGAAAGGAAGAGATTTCCTTTTTCACCGTAGCCCTCTATGGGCTTCCAAATATCACTTTGCCAATTCCACAAGAACAGCCTTAGCGAAGGGCTTCTTGAAGGGAAAGATGTAACTCTGTGAGATGAATTAACAGAACACAGAGCAGTTTCTCAGAAAGCTTCCTTCCAGTTTTGAACGGAAGATATTTCCTTTTTCACCATAGCCCTCTATGGGCTTCCAAATATCAGTTTGCCAATTCCACAGGAACAGCCTTAGCGAAAGGCTTCTTGAAGGGAAAGATGTAACTCTGTGAGATGAATTAACAGAACACAGAGCAATTTCTCAGAAAGCTTCTTTCTAGTTTTGAACGGAAGATATTTCCTTTTTCACCGTAGCCCTCTATTGGCTTCCAAATATCACTTTGCCAATTCCACAAGAACAGCCTTAGCGAAAGGCTTTTGAAGGAAAATGTAACTCTTGAGATGAATTAACAGACCACAGAGCAGTTTCTCAGAAAGCTTCTTCCAGTTTTAAACGGAAGATATTTTTTCACGATAGCCCTCTATGGGCTTCCAAATATCCCTTTGCCAATTCCAGAAGAACAGCCTTAGCGAAAGGCTTCTTGAAGGGAAAGATGTAACTCTGTGAGATGAATTAAAAAACACAGAGCAGTTTCTCAGAAAGCTTCTTTCCAGTTTTGAACGGAAGATATTTACTTTTTCACCATAGCCCTTTATGGGCTTCCTAATATCACTTTGCCAATTCCACAAGAACAGACTTAGCGAAAGGCTTCTTGAAGGGAAAGATGCAACTCTGTGAGATGAATTAACACAACACAGAGCAGTTTCTCAGAAAGCTTCTTTCCAGTTTTGAACGGAAGATATTTCCTTTTTCACCATAGCCCTCTATGGGCTTCCAAATATCCCTTTGCCAATTCCACAAGAACAGCCTTAGCGAAAGGCTTCTTGAAGAGAAAGATGTAACTCTGTGAGATGAATTAACAGAACACAGAGCAGTTTCTCAGAAAGCTTCTTTCCAGTTTTGAACGGAAGATATTTCCTTTTTCACCATAGCCCTTTATGGGCTTCCTAATATAACTTTGCCAATTCCACAAGAACAGCCTTAGCGAAAGGCTTCTTGAAGAGAAAGATGTAACTCTGTGAGATGAATTAACAGAACACAGAGCCGTTTCTCAGAAAGCTTCTTTCCAGTTGTGAACTGAAGATATTTCCTTTTTCACCGTAGCCCTCTATGGGCTTCCAAATATCACTTTGCCAATTCCACAAGAACACCTTAGCGAAAGGTTTCTTGAAGGGAAAGATGTAACTTTGTGAGATGAATTAACAGAACACAGAGCAGTTTCTCAGAAAGCTTCTTTCCGGTTTTGAACGGAAGATATTACATTTTTCACCATAGTCCTCTATTTGCTTCCAAATACCACTTTGCCAATTCCACAAGAACAGCCTTAGCGAAAGGCTTCTTGACGAGAAAGATGTAACTCTGTGAGATGAATTAACAGAACACAGAGCAGTTTCTCAGAAAGCTTCTTTCCAATTTTGAACTGAAGATATTTCCTTTTTCACCGTAGCCCTCTAAGGGTTTCCAAATATCACTTTGCCAATTCCACAAGAACACCTTAGCGAAAGGCTTCTTGAAGGGAAAGATGTAACTCGGTGAGATGAATTAACAGAACACAGAGCAGTTTCTCAGAAAGCTTCTTTCCAGTTTTGAACGGAAGATATTTCCTTTTTCACCATTGCCCTCTATTTGCTTCCAAATATCCCTTTGCCAATTCCACAAGAACAGCCTTAGCGAAAGGCTTCTTGAAGGGAAAGATGTAACTCTGTGAGATGAATTAACAGAACACAGAGCACTTTCTCAGAAAGATCCTTTCCAGTTTTGAACGGAAGATATTTCCTTTTTCACCATAGCCCTCTATGGGCTTCCAAATATCCCTTTGCCAATTCCACAAGAACAGCCTTAGCGAAAGGCTTCTTGAAGAGAAAGATGTAACTCTGTGAGATGAATTAACAGAACACAGAGCAGTTTCTCAGAAAGCTTCTTTCCAGTTTTGAACGGAAGATATTTCCTTTTCACCATAGCCCTTTATGGGCTTCCTAATATAACTTTGCCAATTCCACAAGAACAGCCTTAGCGAAAGGCTTCTTGAAGGAAAGATGTAACCTGTGAGATGAATTAACAGAACACAGAGCAGTTTCTCAGAAAGCTTCTTTCCAGTTGTGAACTGAAGATATTTCCTTTTTCACCATAGCCCTCTATGGGCTTCCAAATATCACTTTGCTAATTCCACAAGAACACCTTAGCGAAAGGTTTCTTGAAGGAAAGATGTAACTTTGTGAGATGAATTAACAGAACACAGAGCAGTTTCTCAGAAAGCTTTTTCCAGTTTTGAACGGAAGATATTACATTTTCACCATAGTCCTCTATTTGCTTCCAAATACCACTTTGCCAATTCCACAAGAACAGCCTTAGCGAAAGGCTTCTTGACGAGAAAGATGTAACTCTGTGAGATGAATTAACAGAACACAGAGCAGTTTCTCAGAAAGCTTCTTTCCAATTTTGAACTGAAGATATTTCCTTTTTCACCGTAGCCCTCTAAGGGCTTCCAAATATCACTTTGCCAATTCCACAAGAACACCTTAGCGAAAGGCTTCTTGAAGGGAAAGATGTAACTCGTGAGATGAATTAACAGAACACAGAGCAGTTTCAGAAAGCTTCTTTCCAGTTTTGAACGGAAGATATTTCCTTTTTCACCATTGCCCTCTATTTGCTTCCAAATATCCCTTTGCCAATTCCACAAGAACAGCCTTAGCGAAAGGCTTCTTGAAGGGAAAGATGTAACTCTGTGAGATGAATTAACAGAACACAGAGCACTTTCTCAGAAAGATCCTTTCCAGTTTTGAACGGAAGATATTTCCTTTTTCACCATAGCCCTCTATGGGCTTACAAATATCCCTTTGCCAATTCCACAAGAACATCCTTAGCGAAAGGCTTCTTGAGGGAAAGATGTAACTCTGTGAGATGAATTAACAGAACACAGAGCAGTTTCTCAGAAAGCTTCTTTCCAGTTTTGAACGGAAGGTATTTCCTTTTTCACCATAGCCCTCTATGGGCTTCCAAATATCCCTTTGCCAATTCCACAAGAAAAGCCTTAGTGAAAGGCTTATTGAAGGGAAAGATGTAACTCTGTGAGATGAATTAACAGAACACAGAGCAGTTTCTCAGAAAGCTTCTTTCCAGTTTTGAACGGAAGATATTTCCTTCTTCAACATAGCCCTCTATGGGCTTCCAAATATCACTTTGCCAATTCCACAAGAACAGCCTTAGTGAAAGGCTTCTTGAAGGGAAAGATGTAACTCTGTGAGATGAATTAACAGAACACAGAGCAGTTTCTCAGAAAGCTTCTTTCCACTTTTGAACGGAAGATATTTCCTTTTTCACCATAGCCCTCTATTTGCTTCCAAATATCCCTTTGCCAATTCCACAAGAACAGCCTTAGCGAAAGGAGTCTTGAAGGGAAAGATGTAACTCTGTGAGATGAATTAACAGAACACAGAGCACATTCTCAGAAAGCTTCTTTCCAGTTTTGAACGGAAGATATTTCCTTTTTCACCGTAGCCCTCTATGGGTTACCAAATATCACTTTGCCAATTCCACAAGAATAACCTTAGCGAAACGATTCTTGAAGGGAAATATGTAACTCTGTGTGATGAATTAAAAGAACACAGAGCAGTATCTCAGAAAGCTTCTTTCCAGTTTTGAACGAAAGATATTTACTTTTTCACCATAGCCCTCTGTGGGCTTCCAAATATCCCTTTGCCAATTCCACAACAACAGCCTTAGCGAAAGGCTTCTTGAAGGGAAAGATGTAACTCTGTGAGATGAATTAACGGAACACAGAGCAGTTTCTCAGAAAGCTTCTTTCCAGTTTTGAACGGAAGTTATTTCCTTTTTCACCATAGCCCTTTATGGGCTTCCAAATTACCCTTTGCCAATTCCACAAGAACAGTCTTACCGAAAGGCTTCTTGAAGGGAAAGATGTAATTCTGTGAGGTGAATTAAGAGAACACAGAGCAGTTTCTCAGAAAGCTTCTTTCCAGTTTTGAACGGTAGATATTTCCTTTTTCACGATAGCCCTCTATTTGCTTCCAAATATCCCTTTGACAATTCCACAAGAACAGCCTTAGCGAAAGGCTTCTTGAAGGGAAAGATGTGTCTCTGTGAGGTGAATTAACAGAACACAGAGCAGTTTCTCAGAAACCTTCTTTCCAATTTTGAACGGAAGATATTTCCTTTTACACCAGAGCCCTCTAAGTGCTTCCAAATATCCCTTTTCCAATTCCACAAGAACAGCCTTAGCGAAAGGCTTCTTGAAGGGAAAGATGTAACTCGGTGAGATGAATTAACAGAACACAGAGCCGTTTCTCAAAAGCTTCTTTCCAGTTTTCAACGGAAGATATTTTTCACCATAGCCCCCTATGGGCTTCCAAATATCCCTTTGCCAATTCCACAAGAATAACCTTAGCGAAAGGATTCTTGAAGGGAAAGATGTAACTCTGTGAGATGAATGAAAAAACACAGAGCAGTAGCTCAGAAAGCTTCTTTCAAGTTTTGAACGGAAGATGTTTACTTTTTCACCATAGCCCTCTGTGGGCTTCCAAATATCACTTTGCCAATTCCACAAGAACAGCCTTAGCGAAAGGCTTCTTGAAGGGAAAGATGTAACTCTGTGAGATGAATTAACAGAACACAGAGCAGTTTCTCAGAAAGCTTCTTTCCAGTTTTGAACGGAAGATATTTCCTTTTTCACCATAGCCATTCATGGGCTTCCAAATATCCCTTTGCCAATTCCACAAGAGCAACCTTAGCGAAAGGCTTCTTGAAGGGAAAGATGTAACTCTGTGAGATGAATTAAAAGAACACAAAGCAGTTTCTCAGAAAGCTTCTTTCCAGTTTTGAACGGAAGATATATCCTTTTTCACCGTAGCTCTCTATGGGTTACCAAATATCACTTTGCCAATTCCACAAGAACAGCCTTAGCGAAAGGCTTCTTAAAGGGAAAGCTGTAAGTCCGTAAGATGAATTAACAGAACACAGAGCAGTTTCTCAGAAAGCTTTTTCCAGTTTTGAAAGGAAGAGATTTCCTTTTTCACCGTAGTCTCTATGGGCTTCCAAATATCACTTTGCCAATTCCACAAGAACAGCCTTAGCGAAGGCTTCTTGAAGGAAAGATGTAACTCTGTGAGATGAATTAACAGAACACAGAGCAGTTTCTCAGAAAGCTTCCTTCCAGTTTTGAACGGAAGATATTTCCTTTTTCACCATAGCCCCTATGGGCTTCCAAATATCAGTTTGCCAATTCCACAGGAACAGCCTTAGCGAAAGGCTTTTGAAGGGAAAGATGTGTCTCTGTGAGGTGAATTAACAGAACACAGAGCAGTTTCTCAGAAACCTTCTTTCCAATTTTGAACGGAAGATATTTCCTTTTACACCAGAGCCCTCTAAGTGCTTCCAAATATCCCTTTTCCAATTCCACAAGAACAGCCTTAGCGAAAGGCTTCTTGAAGGGAAAGATGTAACTCGGTGAGATGAATTAACAGAACACAGAGCCGTTTCTCAAAAGCTTCTTTCCAGTTTTCAACGGAAGATATTTCCTTTTTCACCATAGCCCCCTATGGGCTTCCAAATATACCTTTGCCAATTCCACAAGAATAACCTTAGCGAAAGGATTCTTGAAGGGAAAGATGTAACTCTGTGAGATGAATGAAAAAACACAGAGCAGTAGCTCAGAAAGCTTCTTTCAAGTTTTGAACGGAAGATGTTTACTTTTTCACCATAGCCCTCTGTGGGCTTCCAAATATCACTTTGCCATTCCACAAGAACAGCCTTAGCGAAAGGCTTTTGAAGGAAAGATGTAACTCTGTGAGATGAATTAACAGAACACAGAGCAGTTTCTCAGAAAGCTTCTTTCCAGTTTTGAACGGAAGATATTTCCTTCACCATAGCCATTCATGGGCTTCCAAATATCCTTTGCCAATTCCACAAGAGCAACCTTAGCGAAAGGCTTTTGAAGGAAAGATGTAACTCTGTGAGATGAATTAAAAGAACACAAAGCAGTTTCTCAGAAAGCTTCTTTCCAGTTTTGAACGGAAGATATATCCTTTTCACCGTAGTCTCTATGGGTTACCAAATATCACTTTGCCAATTCCACAAGAACAGCCTTAGCGAAAGGCTTTTGAAGGAAAGATGTAAGTCCGTAAGATGAATTAACAGAACACAGAGCAGTTTCTCAGAAAGCTTCTTCCAGTTTTGAAAGGAAGAGATTTCCTTTTTCACCGTAGCCTCTATGGGCTTCCAAATATCACTTTGCCAATTCCACAAGAACAGCCTTAGCGAAGGGCTTCTTGAAGGGAAAGATGTAACTCTGTGAGATGAATTAACAGAACACAGAGCAGTTTCTCAGAAAGCTTCCTTCCAGTTTTGAACGGAAGATATTTCCTTTTTCACCATAGCCCTCTATGGGCTTCCAAATATCAGTTTGCCAATTCCACAGGAACAGCCTTAGCGAAAGGCTTCTTGAAGGGAAAGATGTAACTCTGTGAGATGAATTAACAGAACACAGAGCAATTTCTCAGAAAGCTTCTTTCTAGTTTTGAACGGAAGATATTTCCTTTTTCACCGTAGCCCTCTATTGGCTTCCAAATATCACTTTGCCAATTCCACAAGAACAGCCTTAGCGAAAGGCTTCTTGAAGGGAAAAATGTAACTCTTTGAGATGAATTAACAGACCACAGGGCCGTTTCTCAGAAAGCTTCCTTCCAGTTTTAAACGGAAGATATTTCCTTTTTCACGATAGCCCTCTATGGGCTTCCAAATATCCCTTTGCCAATTCCAGAAGAACAGCCTTAGCGAAAGGCTTCTTGAAGGGAAAGATGTAACTCTGTGAGATGAATTAAAAAACACAGAGCAGTTTCTCAGAAAGCTTCTTTCCAGTTTTGAAAGGAAGATATTTACTTTTTCACCATAGCCCTCTATGGGCTTAAAAATATCACTTTGCCAATTCCAAAAGAACAGCGTTAGTGAAAGGCTTCTTGAAGGGAAAGATGTAACTCTGTGAGATGAATTAACAGAACACAGAGCATTTTCTCAGAAAGCTTCTTTCCACTTTTGAACGGAAGATATTTCCTTTTTCACCTTAGCCCTCTATAGTCTTCCAAATATCCCTTTGCCAATTCCACAAGAACAGCCTTAGCGAAAGGCTTCTTGAAGGGAAATATGTAACTCTGTGGGTGAATTAACAGAACGCAGAGCAGTTTCTCAGAAAGCTTCTTTCCAGTTTTCAACGGAAGATATTTCCTTTTTCACCATAGCCCTCTAAGGGCTTCCAAAGATCCCTTTGCCAATTCCACAAGAACAGCCTTAGAGAAAGGCTTCTTGGAGGGAAAGATGTACCTCTGTGAGATGAATTAACAGAAAACAGAGCAGTTTCTCAGAAAGCTTCTTTCAGTTTTGAACGGAAGATATTTCCTTTTTCATTATAGCCCTCTATGGGCTTCCAAATATCCCTTTGCCAATTCCAGAAGAACAACCTTAGCGAAAGGCTTCTTGAAGGGAAAGATGTAACTCTGTGACATGAATTAACAGAACACAGAGCAGTTTCTCAAAAAGCTTCTTTCTAGTTTTGAACGGAAGATATTTCCTTTTTCACCATAGCCCTTTATGGGCTTCCTAATATCACTTTGCCAATTCCACAAGAACAGACTTAGCGAAAGGCTTCTTGAAGGGAAAGATGCAACTCTGTGAGATGAATTAACACAACACAGAGCAGTTTCTCAGAAAGCTTCTTTCCAGTTTCGAACGGAAGATATTTCCTTTTTCACCATAGCCCTCTATGGGCTTCCAAATATCCCTTTGCCAATTCCACAAGAACAGCCTTAGCGAAAGGCTTCTTGAAGAGAAAGATGTAACTCTGTGAGATGAATTAACAGAACACAGAGCAGTTTCTCAGAAAGCTTCTTTCCAGTTTTGAACGGAAGATATTTCCTTTTTCACCATAGCCCTTTATGGGCTTCCTAATATAACTTTGCCAATTCCACAAGAACAGCCTTAGCGAAAGGCTTCTTGAAGAGAAAGATGTAACTCTGTGAGATGAATTAACAGAACACAGAGCCGTTTCTCAGAAAGCTTCTTTCCAGTTGTGAACTGAAGATATTTCCTTTTTCACCATAGCCCTTTATGGGCTTCCTAATATCACTTTGCTAATTCCACAAGAACAGCCTTAGCGAAAGGCTTCTTGAAGAGAAAGATGTAACTCTGTGAGATGAATTAACAGAACACAGAGCCGTTTCTCAGAAAGCTTTTTCCAGTTGTGAACTGAAGATATTTCCTTTTTCACCGTAGCCCTCTATGGGCTTCCAAATATCACTTTGTTAATTCCACAAGAACAGCCTTAGCGAAAGGCTTCTTGAAGAGAAAGATGTAACTCTGTGAGATGAATTAACAGAACACAGAGCCGTTTCTCAGAAAGCTTCTTCCAGTTTTGAACGGAAGATATTACATTTTTCACCATAGCCTCTATGGGCTTCCAAATATCCCTTGCCAATTCCACAAGAACAGCCTTAGCGAAAGGCTTCTTGAAGAGAAAGATGTAACTCTGTGAGATGAATTAACAGAACACAGAGCAGTTTCTCAGAAAGCTTCTTTCCAGTTTTGAACGGAAGATATTTCCTTTTTCACCATAGCCCTTTATGGGCTTCCTAATATAACTTTGCCAATTCCACAAGAACAGCCTTAGCGAAAGGCTTCTTGAAGAGAAAGATGTAACTCTGTGAGATGAATTAACAGAACACAGAGCAGTTTCTCAGAAAGCTTCTTTCCAGTTGTGAACTGAAGATATTTCCTTTTTCACCATAGCCCTCTATGGGCTTCCAAATATCACTTTGCCAATTCCACAAGAACACCTTAGCGAAGGTTTCTTGAAGGAAAGATGTAACTTTGTGAGATGAATTAACAGAACACAGAGCAGTTTCTCAGAAAGCTTCTTTCCGGTTTTGAACGGAAGATATTACATTTTTCACCATAGTCCTCTATTTGCTTCCAAATATCACTTTGCTAATTCCACAAGAACAGCCTTAGCGAAGGTTTCTTGAAGGAAAGATGTAACTCTGTGAGATGAATTAACAGAACACAGAGCAGTTTCTCAGAAAGCTTCTTTCCAATTTTGAACTGAAGATATTTTTTTTCACCGTAGCCTCTAAGGGTTTCCAAATATCACTTTGCCAATTCCACAAGAACACCTTAGCGAAAGGCTTCTTGAAGGAAAGATGTAACTCGGTGAGATGAATTAACAGAACACAGAGCAGTTTCTCAGAAAGCTTCTTTCCAGTTTTGAACGGAAGATATTTCCTTTTTCACCATTGCCCTCTATTTGCTTCCAAATATCCTTTGCCAATTCCACAAGAACAGCCTTAGCGAAAGGCTTCTTGAAGGAAAGATGTAACTCTGTGAGATGAATTAACAGAACACAGAGCACTTTCTCAGAAAGATCCTTTCCAGTTTTGAACGGAAGATATTTCCTTTTTCACCATAGCCCTCTATGGGCTTACAAATATCCCTTTGCCAATTCCACAAGAACATCCTTAGCGAAAGGCTTCTTGAGGGAAAGATGTAACTCTGTGAGATGAATTAACAGAACACAGAGCAGTTTCTCAGAAAGCTTCTTTCCAGTTTTGAACGGAAGATATTTCCTTTTCACCATAGCCCTCTATGGGCTTCCAAATATCCTTTGCTAATTCCACAAGAAAAGCCTTAGTGAAAGGCTTATTGAAGGAAAGATGTAACTCTGTGAGATGAATTAACAGAACACAGAGCAGTTTCTCAGAAAGCTTCTTTCCAGTTTTGAACGGAAGATATTTCCTTCTTCACCATAGCCCTCTATGGGCTTCCAAATATCACTTTGCCAATTCCACAAGAACAGCCTTAGTGAAAGGCTTCTTGAAGGGAAAGATGTAACTCTGTGAGATGAATTAACAGAACACAGAGCAGTTTCTCAGAAAGCTTCTTTCCACTTTTGAACGGAAGATATTTCCTTTTTCACCATTGCCCTCTATTGGCTTCCAAATATCCCTGTTCCAATTCCACAAGAACAGCCTTAGCGAAAGGCTTCATGAAGGGAAAGAGGTAACTCTGTGAGATGAATTAACAGAACACAGAGCAGTTTCTCAGAAAGCTTCTTTCCAGTTTTGAATGGAAGATATTTCCTTTTTCACCATAGCCTTCTATGGGCTTCCAAATATCCCTTTGCCAATTCCACAAGAACAGCCTTAGCGAAAGGCTTCTTGAAG
This sequence comes from Erythrocebus patas, assembly GCA_023783455.1. Taxonomy (NCBI): domain Eukaryota; kingdom Metazoa; phylum Chordata; class Mammalia; order Primates; family Cercopithecidae; genus Erythrocebus; species Erythrocebus patas. The sequence goes on along the minus strand of JAKFHT010004361.1, from coordinate 174,415 downwards.
GGAAAGATGTAACTCTGTGAGATGAATTAACAGAACAAAGAGCAGTTTCTCAGAAAGCTTCTTTCCGGTTTTGAACGGAAGATATTTCCTTTTTCACCATAGCCCTCTATTTGCTTCCAAATACCACTTTGCCAATTCCACAAGAACAGACTTAGCGAAAGGCTTCTTGAAGGAAAAGATGTAACTCTGTGAGATGAATTAACAGAACACAGAGCAGTTTCTCAGAAAGCCTCTTTCCAGTTTTGAACGGAAGATATTTCCTTTTTTACCATAGCCCTCTAGGGGTTTCCAAATATCCCTTTGCCAATTCTACAAGAACAACCTTAGCGAAAGGATTCTGGAAGGGAAAGATGTAACTCTGTGAGATGAATCAACAGAACACAGAGCAGTTTCTCAGAAAGCTTCTTTCCAGTTTTGAACGGAAGATATTTCCTTTTTCACCATAGCCCTCTAAGGGCTTCCAAATATCACTTTGCCAATTCCACAAGAACAGCCTTAGCGAAGAGCTTCTTGAAGGGAAAGATGTAACTCTGTGAGATGAATTAAAAGAACACAGAGCAGTTTCTAAGAAATCTTCTTTCCTGTTTTGTACGGAAGATATTTCCTTTTTCATCATAGCCCTCTATGGGCTTCCAAATATCCCTTTGCCAATTCCACAAGAACAACCTTAGCGAAAGGCTTCTTGAAGGGAAAGATGTAACTCTGTGAGATGAATTAACAGAACACAGAGCAGTTTCTCAGAAAGCTTCTTTCCAGTTTTGAACGGAAGATATTTCCTTTTTCACCATTGCCCTCTATTTGCTTCCAAATATCCCTTTGCCAATTCCACAAGAACAGCCTTAGCGAAAGGCTTCTTGAAGGGAAAGATGTAACTCTGTGAGATGAATTAACAGAACACAGAACAGTTTCTCAGAAAGCTTCTTTCCAGTTTTGAACGGAAGATAATTCCTTTTTCACCATAGCCCTCTATGGGCTTCCAAATATCCCTTTTCCAATTCCACAAGAACAGCCTTAGCGAAAGGCTTCTTGAAGGGAAAGATGTAACTCTGTGAGATGAATTAACAGAACACAGAGCAGTTTCTGAGAAAGCTTCTTTCCAGTTTTGAACGGAAGATATTTCCTTCTTCACGATAGAACTCTATGGGCTTCCAAATATCCCTTTGCCAATTCCACAAGAACAGCCTTAGCGAAAGGCTTCTTGAAGGGAAAGATGTAACTCTGTGAGATGAATTAACAGAACACAGAGCACATTCTCAGAAAGCTTCTTTCCAGTTTTGAACGGAAGATATTTTTTTTTTCACCATAGCCCTCTATGGGCTTCCAAACATTCCTTTGCCAACTCCACAAGAACAGCCTTAGGGAAAGGCTCCTTGAAGGGAAAGATGTAACTCTGTGAGATGAATTAACAGAACACAGAGCAGTTTCTCAGAAAGCTTCTTTCCAGTTTTGAACGGAAGATATTTCCTTTTTCACCATAGCCTCTATGTGCTTCCATATATCCCTTTGCCGATTCCACAAGAACAGCCTTAGCGAAAGGCTTCTTAGGAAAGATGTAACTCTGTGAGATGAATTAACAGAACACAGAGCAGTTTCTCAGAAAGCTTCTTTCCAGTTTTGAACGGAAGATGTCTCCTTTTTCACCATAGCCCTCTAAGGGCTTGCAAATATCACTTTGCCGATTCCACAAGAACAGCCTTAGCGAAAGGCTTCTTGAAGGGAAAGATGTAACTCTGTGAGATGAATTATCAGAACACAAAGCAGTTTCTCAGAAAGCCTCTTTCCTGTTTTTAACGGAAGATATTTCCTTTTTCACCATAGTCCTCTGTGGGCTTCCAAATATCACTTTGCCAATTCCACAAGAACAGGTTTAGCGAAAGGCTTCTTGAAGGGAAAGCTGTAACTCTGTGAGATGAACTATCAGAACACAAAGCAGTTTCTCAGAAAGCTTCTTTCCAGTTTTAAACGGAACATATTTCCTTTCACCATAGCCCTCTATGGGATTCCAAATATCACTTTGCCAATTCCACAAGAACAGCCTTAGCGAAAGGCTTCTAGAAGGGAAAGATATAACTCTGTGAGATGAATTACCAGAACACAGAGCAGTTTCTCATAATGCTTCTTTCCAGTTTTGAACTTAAGATATTTCCTTCTTCACCATAGCCCTCTATGGGCTTCCAAGTATCACTTTGTCAATTCCACAAGAACAGCCTTAGCGAAATGCTTCTTGAAAAGAAAGATGTAACTCTGTGAGATGAATTAACAGAACACAGAGCAGTTTCTCAGAAAGCTTCTTTCCAGTTTGGAACGGAAGATATTTCCTTCTTCACCATAGCCCTCTATGGGCTTCCAAGTATCACTTTGCCAATTCCACAAGAACAGCCTTAGCGAAAGGCTTCTTGACGGGAAAGATGTAACTCTGTGAGATGAATTAACAGAACACAGAGCAGTTTCTCAGAAAGCTTCTTTCCAGTTTTGAACGGAAGATATTTCCTTCTTCACCACAGCCCTCTATGGGCTTCCAAATATCCCTTTGCCAATTCCACAAGAACAGCCTTAGCGAAAGGCTTTGAAGGAAAGATGTAACTCTGTGAGATGAATTAACAGAACACAGAGCAGTTTTTCAGAAAGTTTCTTTCCAGTTTTGAACGGAAGATATTTCCTTCTTCACCATAGCCCTCTATGGGCTTAAAAATATCACTTTGCCAATTCCACAAGAACAGCCTTAGCGAAAGGCTTCTTGAAGGGAAAGATGTAACTCTGTGAGATGAATTAACAGAACACAGAGCAGTTTCTCAGAAAGCTTCTTTCCAGTTTTGAACGGAAGATATTTCCTTCTTCACCATAGCCCTCTATGGGCTTCCAAATATCACTTTGCCAATTCCACAAGAACAGCCTTAGCGAAGGCTTTTGAAGGAAAGATGTAACTCTGTGAGATGAATTAACAGAACACAGAGCAGTTTCTCAGAAAGCTTCTTTCCAGTTATGAACGGAAGATATTTCCTTTTTCACCATAGCCCTCTACGGGCTTCCAAATATCCCTTTGCCAATTCCACAAGAACAGGCTTAGCGATAGGCTTCTTGAAGGGAAAGATGTAACTCTGTGAGATGAATTAACAGAACACAGAGGAGTTTCTCAGAAAGCTTCTTTCAAGTTTTGAACGGAAGATATTTCCTTTTTCACCATAGCCCTTTATGGGCTTCCTAATATCACTTTGCCAATTCCACAACAAGTGCCTTTACGAAAGGCTTCTTGAAGGGAAAGATGTAACTCTGTGAGATGAATTAACAGAACACAGAGCAGTTTCTCAGAAAGCTTCTTTCCAGTTTTGAACGGAAGATATTTCCTTTTTCACCATAGGCCTCTATGGGCTTCCAAATATCCCTTTGCCAATTCCACAAGAACAACCTTAGCGAAAGGCTTCTTGAAGGGAAAGATGGAACTCTGTGATATGAATTAACAGAACACAGAGCAGTTTCTCAGAAAGCTTCTTTCCAGTTTTGAACTGAAGATATTTCCTTTTTAACCATAGCCCTTTATGGGCTTCCAAATATCCTTTGCCAATTCCACAAGAACAGCCTTAGCGAAAGGCTTCTTGAAGGAAAGATGTAACTCTGTGAGATGAATTAACAGAACACAGAGGAGTTTCTCAGAAAGCTTCTTTCCAGTTTTGAACGGAAGATATTTCCTTTTCACCATAGCCCTTTATGGGCTTCCTAATATCACTTTGCCAATTCCACAACAAGTGCCTTTACGAAAGGCTTCTTGAAGGGAAAGATGTAACTCTGTGAGATGAATTAACAGAACACAGAGCAGTTTCTCAGAAAGCTTCTTTCCAGTTTTGAACGGAAGATATTTCCTTTTTCACCATAGCCCTCTATGGGCTTCCAAATATCCCTTTGCCAATTCCACAAGAACAACCTTAGCGAAAGGCTTCTTGAAGGGAAAGATGGAACTCTGTGATATGAATTAACAGAACACAGAGCAGTTTCTCAGAAAGCTTCTTTCCAGTTTTGAACTGAAGATATTTCCTTTTTAACCATAGCCCTTTATGGGCTTCCAAATATCCCTTTGCCAATTACATAAGAACAGCCTTAGCGAACGGCTTCTTGAAGGGACAGATGTAACTCTGTGAGATGAGTTAACAGAACACAGAGTAGTTTCTCAGAAAGCTTCTTTCCAGTTTTGAACGGAAGATATTTCCTTTTTCACCATAGCCCTCTATGGGCTTCCAAATATCACTTTGCCAATTCCACAAGAACAGCCTTAGCCAAAGGCTTCTTGAAGGAAAAGATGTAACTCTGTGAGATGAATTAACAGAACACAGAGCAGTTTCTCAGAAAGCTTCTTTCCAGTTTTGAACGGAAGATATTTCCTTTTCACCATAGCCCTATGGGCTTCCAAATATCCCTTGCCAATTCCACAAGATCAGCCTTAGCGAAAGGCTTCTTGAAGGGAAAGATGTAACTTAGTGAGGTGAATAAACAGAACACAGAGCAGTTCCTCAGAAAGCTTCTTTCCAGTTTGGAACGGAAGATATTTCCTTTTCACCATAGCCCACTATGGGCTTCCAAATATCCTTTGCCAATTCTACAAGAACAACTTACTGAAAGGATTCTTGAAGGAAAGATGTGACTCTGTGAGATGAATTAACAGACCACAGAGCAGTTTCTCAGAAAGCTTCTTTCCAGTTTTCAACGGAAGATATTTCCTTTTCACCATAGCCCTCTAAGGGCTTCCAAATATCACTTTGTCAATTCCACAAGAACAGCCTTAGCGAAGGCTTCTTGAAGGAAAGATGTAACTCTGTGAGATGAATTAACAGAACACAGAGCAGTTTCTCAGAAAGCTTCTTTCCAGTTTTGAACGGAAGATATTTCCTTTTCACCATAGCCTCTGTGGGCTTCCAAATATCACTTTGCCAATTCCACAAGAACAGGTTTAGCGAAAGGCTTTTGAAGGGAAAGATGTAACTCTGTGAGATGAATTATCAGAACACAAAGCAGTTTCTCAGAAAGCTTCTTTCCAGTTTTGAACGGAAGATATTTCCTTTTCACCATAGCCTCTATGGGCTTCCAAATATCACTTTGCCAATTCCACAAGAACAGCCTTAGCGAAAGGCTTCTGAAGGGAAAGATGTAACTCTGTGAGATGAATTATCAGAACACAGAGCAGTTTCTCAGAAAGCTTCTTTCCAGTTTTGAACTTAAGATATTTCCTTCTTCACCATAGCCCTCTATGGGCTTCCAAATATCACTTTGTCAATTCCACAAGAACAGCCTTAGCGAAATGCTTCTTGAAGAAAGATGTAACTCTGTGAGATGAATTAACAGAACACAGAGCAGTTTCTCAGAAAGCTTCTTTCCAGTTTTGAACGGAAGATATTTCCTTCTTCACCATAGCCCTCTATGGGCTTCCAAGTATCACTTTGCCAATTCCACAAGAACAGCCTTAGCGAAAGGCTTCTTGAAGGGAAAGATGTAACTCTGTGAGATGAATTAACAGAACACAGAGCAGTTTCTCAGAAAGCTTCTTTCCAGTTTTGAACGGAAGATATTTCCTTCTTCACCACAGCCCTCTATGGGCTTCCAAATATCCCTTTGCCAATTCCACAAGAACAGCGTTAGCGAGAGGCTTCTTGAAGGGAAAGATGTAACTCTGTGAGATGAATTAACAGAACACAGAGCAGTTTTTCAGAAAGTTTCTTTCCAGTTTTGAACGGAAGATATTTCCTTCTTCACCATAGCCCTCTATGGGCTTAAAAATATCACTTTGCCAATTCCACAAGAACAGCCTTAGCGAAAGGCTTCTTGAAGGAAAGATGTAACCTGTGAGATGAATTAACAGAACACAGAGCAGTTTCTCAGAAAGCTTCTTTCCAGTTTTGAACGGAAGATATTTCCTTCACCATAGCCCTCTATGGGCTTCCAAATATCACTTTGCCAATTCCACAAGAACAGCCTTAGCGAAAGGCTTTGAAGGAAAGATGTAACTCTGTGAGATGAATTAACAGAACACAGAGCAGTTTCTCAGAAAGCTTCTTTCCAGTTTTGAACGGAAGATATTTTTTCACCATAGCCCTCTAGGGCTTCCAAATATCCTTTGCCAATTCCACAAGAACAGGCTTAGCGAAGGCTTCTTGAAGGAAAGATGTAACTCTGTGAGATGAATTAACAGAACACAGAGCAGTTTCTCAGAAAGCTTCTTTCAAGTTTTGAACGGAAGATATTTCCTTTTTCACCATAGCCCTTTATGGGCTTCCAAATATCACTTTGCCAATTCCACAAGAACAGCCTTACGAAAGGCTTTGAAGGGAAAGATGTAACTCTGTGAGATGAATTAACAGAACACAGAGCAGTTTCTCAGAAAGCTTCTTTCCAGTTTTGAACGGAAGATATTTCCTTTTTCACCATAGCCCTCTATGGGCTTCCAAATATCCCTTTGCCAATTCCACAAGAACAACCTTAGCGAAAGGCTTCTTGAAGGGAAAGATGTAACTCTGTGAGATGAATTAACAGAACACAGAGCAGTTTCTCAGAAAGCTTCTTTCCAGTTTTGAACTGAAGATATTTCCTTTTTAACCATAGCCCTTATGGGCTTCCAAATATCCCTTTGCCAATTCATAAGAACAGCCTTAGCGAACGGCTTCTTGAAGGGACAGATGTAACTCTGTGAGATGAATTAACAGAACACAGAGCAGTTTCTCAGAAAGCTTCTTTCCAGTTTTGAACGGAAGATATTTTTTCACCATAGCCCTCTATGGGCTTCCAAATATCACTTTGCTAATTCCACAAGAACAGCCTTAGCGAAAGGCTTCTTGAAGGAAAGATGTAACTCTGTGAGATGAATTAACAGAACACAGAGCAGTTTCTCAGAAAGCTTCTTTCCAGTTTTGAACGGAAGATATTTCCTTTTTCACCATAGCCCTCGATGGGCTTCCAAATGTCCGTTTGCCAATTCCACAAGATCAGCCTTAGCGAAAGGCTTCTTGAAGGGAAAGATGTAACTTAGTGAGGTGAATAAACAGAACACAGAGCAGTTCCTCAGAAAGCTTCTTTCCAGTTTGGAACGGAAGATATTTCCTTTTTCACCATAGCCCACTATGGGCTTCCAAGTATCCCTTTGCCAATTCTACAAGAACAACCTTACTGAAAGGATTCTTGAAGGGAAAGATGTGACTCTGTGAGATGAATTAACAGACCACAGAGCAGTTTCTCAGAAAGCTTCTTTCCAGTTTTCAACGGAAGATATTTCCTTTTTCACCATAGCCCTCTATGGGCTTCCAAATATCCTTTGCCAATTCCACAAGAACAGCCTTACGAAAGGCTTCTTGAAGAGAAAGAGGTAACTCTGTGAGATGAATTAACAGAACAGAGAGCAGTTTCTCACAATGCTTCTTTCCAGTTTTGAACGGAAGAGATTTACTTTTTCACCGTAGCCCTCTATGGGCTTCCAAATATCACTTTGCCAATTCCACAAGAACAGCCTTAGCGAAAGGCTTCTTGAAGGGAAAGGTGTAACTCTGTGAGTTGAATTAAGAGAACACAGAGCAGTTTCTCAGAAAGCTTCTTTCCAGTTTTCAAATGAAGATATTTCCTTTTTCACCATAGCCCTCTCTGGACTTCCACATATCACTTTGCAAATTCCAAAAGAACAGCCTTAGCGAAAGGCTTCTTGAAGGGAAACCTGAAACTCTGTGAGATGAATTAACAGAACACAGAGCAGTTTCTCAGAAAGCTTCTTTCCAGTTTTGAACTGAAGTTACTTCCTTTTTCACCATAGCCCTTTATGGGCTTCCAAATATCCCTTTGCGAATTCCACAAGAACAGCCTTAGCGAAAGGCTTCTTGAAGGGAAAGATGTAACTCTGTGAGATGAATTAACAGAACACAGAGCAGTTTCTCAGAAAGCTTCTTTCCAGTTTTGAACGGAAGATATTTCCTTTTTCATCATAACCCTCTATGGGCTTCGAAATATCCCTTTGCCAATTCCACAAGAACAACCTTAGCGAAAGGCTTCTTGAAGGGAAAGATGTAACTCTGTGAGATGAATTAACAGAACACAGAGCAGTTTCTAAGGAAGCTTCTTTCCGGTTTTGAACGGAAGATATTTGCTTTTTCACCATAGCCCTCTATTTGCTTCCAAATATCCCTTTGCCAATTCCACAAGAACAGCCTTAGCGAAAGGAGTCTTGAAGGGAAAGATGTAACTCTGTGAGATGAATTAAGAGAACACAGAGCAGTTTCTCAGAAAGCTTCTTTCCAGTTATGAACGGAAGATATTTCCTTTTTCACCGTAGCCCTCTACGGGCTTCCAAATATCCCTTTGCCAATTCCACAAGAACAGGCTTAGCGATAGGCTTCTTGAAGGGAAAGATGTAACTCTGTGAGATGAATTAACAGAACACAGAGGAGTTTCTCAGAAAGCTTCTTTCCAGTTTTGAACGGAAGATATTTCCTTTTTCACCATAGCCCTTTATGGGCTTCCTAATATCACTTTGCCAATTCCACAACAAGTGCCTTTACGAAAGGCTTCTTGAAGGGAAAGATGTAACTCTGTGAGATGAATTAACGGAACACAGAGCAGTTTCTCAGAAAGCTTCTTTCCAGTTTTGAACGGAAGTTATTTCCTTTTTCACCATAGCCCTTTATGGGCTTCCAAATTACCCTTTGCCAATTCCACAAGAACAGTCTTACCGAAAGGCTTCTTGAAGGGAAAGATGTAATTCTGTGAGGTGAATTAAGAGAACACAGAGCAGTTTCTCAGAAAGCTTCTTTCCAGTTTTCAACGGAAGATATTTCCTTTTTCACCATAGCCCTCTAAGGGCTTCCAAATATCCCTTTGACAATTCCACAAGAACAGCCTTAGCGAAAGGCTTCTTGAAGGGAAAGATGTGTCTCTGTGAGGTGAATTAACAGAACACAGAGCAGTTTCTCAGAAACCTTCTTTCCAGTTTTGAACGGAAGATATTTCCTTTTTCACCAGAGCCCTCTAAGTGCTTCCAAATATCCCTTTTCCAATTCCACAAGAACAGCCTTAGCGAAAGGCTTCTTGAAGGGAAAGATGTAACTCGGTGAGATGAATTAACAGAACACAGAGCCGTTTCTCAAAAGCTTCTTTCCAGTTTTCAACGGAAGATATTTCCTTTTTCACCATAGCCCTCTATGGGCTTCCAAATATACCTTTGCCAATTCCACAAGAATAACCTTAGCGAAAGGATTCTTGAAGGGAAAGATGTAACTCTGTGAGATGAATTAAAAAACACAGAGCAGTATCTCAGAAAGCTTCTTTCCAGTTTTGAAAGGAAGATGTTTACTTTTTCACCATAGCCCTCTGTGGGCTTCCAAATATCACTTTGCCAATTCCACAAGAACAGCCTTAGCGAAAGGCTTCTTGAAGGGAAAGATGTAACTCTGTGAGATGAATTAACAGAACACAGAGCAGTTTCTCAGAAAGCTTTTTCCAGTTTTGAACGGAAGATATTTCCTTTTCACCATAGCCTCTATGGGCTTCCAAATATCCCTTTGCCAATTCCACAAGAACAACCTTAGCGAAAGGCTTCTTGAAGGGAAAGATGTAACTCTGTGAGATGAATTAAAAGAACACAAAGCAGTTTCTCAGAAAGCTTCTTTCCAGTTTTGAACGGAAGATATTTCCTTTTTCACCATAGCCCTCTATGGGCTTCCAAGTATCCCCTTGCCAATTCCACAAGAACATCCTTAGCGAAAGGCTTCTTGAAGGGAAAGATGTAACTCTGTGATATGAATTAACAGAACACAGAGCAGTTTCTCAGAAAGCTTCCTTCCAGTTTTGAAAGGAAGATATTTCCTTTTTCACCGTAGCCCTCTATGGGTTACCAAATATCACTTTGCCAATTCCACAAGAACAGCCTTAGCGAAAGGCTTCTTAAAGGGAAAGATGTAAGTCTGTAAGATGAATTAACAGAACACAGAGCAGTTTCTCAGAAAGCTTCTTTCCAGTTTTGAAAGGAAGAGATTTCCTTTTTCACCGTAGCCCTCTATGGGCTTCCAAATATCACTTTGCCAATTCCACAAGAACAGCCTTAGCGAAGGGCTTCTTGAAGTGAAAGATGTAACTCTGTGAGATGAATTAACAGAACACAGAGCAGTTTCTCAGAAAGCTTCCTTCCAGTTTTGAACAAAAGATATTTCCTTTTTCACCATAGCCCTCTATGGGCTTCCAAATATCACTTTGCCAATTCCACAGGAACAGCCTTAGCGAAAGGCTTCTTGAAGGGAAAGATGTAACTCTGTGAGATGAATTAACAGAACACAGAGCAGTTTCTCAGAAAGCTTCTTTCCAGTTTTGAACAAAAGATATTTCCTTTTTCACCATAGCCCTCTATGGGCTTCCAAATATCCCTTTGCCAATACACAAGAACAACCTTAGCGAAAGGCTTCTTGAAGGGAAAGATGCAACTCTGTGAGATGAATTAACAGAACACAGAGCAGTTTCTCAGAAAGCTTCTTTCCAGTTTTGAACGGAAGATATTTCCTTTTTCACCATAGCCTTGTATGGGCTTCCAAATATCCCTTTGCCAATTCGAAAAGAACAGCCTTAGCGAAAGGCTTCTTGAAGTGAAAGATGTAACTCTGTGAGATGAATTAACAGAACACAGAGCAGTTTCTCAGAAAGCTTCTTTCCGGTTTTGAACAGAAGATATTTCCTTTTTCACCATAGCCCTCTAAGGGCTTCCAAATATCCCTTTGCCAATTCCACAACAACAGCCTTAGCGAAAGGCTTCTTGAAGGGAAAGATGTATCTCTGTTAGATGAATTAACAGAACACAGAGCAGTTTCTCAGAAAGCTTCTTTACAGTTTTGAACAGAACATATTTCCTTTTTCACCGTAGCCCTCTATGAGCTTCCAAATATCCCTTTGCCAATTCCAGAAGAACAGCCCTAGCGAAAGGCTTCTTGAAGGGAAAGATGTAACTCTGTGAGATGAATTAACAGACAACAGAGCAGTTTCTCAGAAAGCTTCTTTCCAGTTTTGAACGGAAGATATTTCCTTTTTCACCATAGCCCTCTATGGGCTTCCAAATATCCCTTTGCCAATTCCATAAGAACAACCTAAGCGAAAGGCTTCTTGAAGGTAAAGATGTAACTCTGTGAGATGAATTAAAAAACACAGAGCAGTTTCTCAGAAAGCTTCTTTCCAGTTTTGAACGGAAGATATTTACTTTTTCACCATAGCCCTCTATGGGCTTAAAAATATCACTTTGCCAATTCCACAAGAACAGCCTTAGTGAAAGGCTTCTTGAAGGGAAAGATGTAACTCTGTGAGATGAATTAACAGAACACAGAGCATTTTCTCAGAAAGCTTCTTTCCAGTTTTGAACGGAAGATATTTCCTTTTTCACCATAGCCCTCTATGGTCTTCCAAATATCCCTTTGCCAATTCCACAAGAACAACCTCAGCGAAAGGCTTCTTGAAGGGAAAGATGTAACTCTGTGGGTGAATTAACAGAACGCAGAGCAGTTTCTCAGAAAGCTTCTTTCCAGTTTTCAACGGAAGATATTTCCTTTTTCACCATAGCCCTCTAAGGGCTTCCAAAGATCCCTTTGCCAGTTCCACAAGAACAGCCTTAGAGAAAGGCTTCTTGAAGGGAAAGATGTAACTCTGTGAGATGAATTAACAGAACACAGAGCAGTTTCTCAGAAAGCTTCTTTCCAGTTTTGAACGGAAGATATTTCCTTTTTCATTATAGCCCTCTATGGGCTTCCAAATATCCCTTTGCCAATTCCAGAAGAACAACCTTAGCGAAAGGCTTCTTGAAGGGAAAGATGTAACTCTGTGACATGAATTAACAGAACACAGAGCAGTATCTCAAAAAGCTTCTTTCTAGTTTTGAACGGAAGATATTTCCTTTTTCACCATAGCCCTTTATGGGCTTCCTAATATCACTTTGCCAATTCCACAAGAACAGCCTTTGCGAAAGGCTTCTTGAAGGGAAAGATGTAACTCTGTGAGATGAATTAACACAACACAGAGCAGTTTCTCAGAAAGCTTCTTTCCAGTTTCGAACGGAAGATATTGCCTTTTTCACCATAGCCCTCTATGGGCTTCCAAATATCCCTTTGCCAATTCCACAAGAACAGCCTTAGCGAAAGGCTTCTTGAAGAGAAGATGTAACTCTGTGAGATGAATTAACAGAACACAGAGCAATTTCTCAGAAAGCTTCTTTCCAGTTTTGAACGGAAGATATTTCCTTTTTCACCATAGCCCTTTATGGGCTTCCTAATATAACTTTGCCAATTCCACAAGAACAGCCTTAGCGAAAGGCTTCTTGAAGAGAAAGATGTAACTCTGTGAGATGAATTAACAGAATACAGAGCAGTTTCTCAGAAAGCTTCTTTCCAGTTGTGAACTGAAGATATTTCCTTTTTCACCGTAGCCCTCTATGGGCTTCCAAATATCACTTTGCCAATTCCAAAAGAACACCTTAGCGAAAGGTTTCTTGAAGGGAAAGATGTAACTTTGTGAGATGAATTAACAGAACACAGAGCAGTTTCTCAGAAAGCTTCTTTCCGGTTTTGAACGGAAGATATTACATTTTTCACCATAGCCCTCTATTTGCTTCCAAATACCACTTTGCCAACTCCACAAGAACAGCCTTAGCGAAAGGCTTCTTGACGAGAAAGATGTAACTCTGTGAGATGAATTAACAGAACACAGAGCAGTTTCTCAGAAAGCTTCTTTCCAATTTTGAACTGAAGATATTTCCTTTTTCACCGTAGCCCTCTAAGGGTTTCCATATATCACTTTGCCAATTCCACAAGAACACCTTAGCGAAACGCTTCTTGAAGGGAAAGATGTAACTCTGTGAGATGAATTAACAGAACACAGAGCAGTTTCTCAGAAAGCTTCTTTCCGGTTTTGAACGGAAGATATTTCCTTTTTCACCATAGCCCTCTACTTGCTTCCAAATACCACTTTGCCAATTCCACAAGAACAGCCTTAGGGAAAGGCTTCTTGAAGAGAAAGATGTAACTCTGTGTGATGAATTAAGAGAACACAGAGCAGTTTCTCAGAAAGCTTCTTTGCAGTTTTGAACGGAAGATATATCCTTTTTCACCGTAGCCCTCTATGGGCTTCCAAAGATTCCTTTGCCAATTCCACAAGAACAGCCTTAGCGAAAGGCTTCTTGAAGGGAAAGATGTAACTCTGTGAGATGAATTAACAGAACACAGAGCAGTTGCTCAGAAAGCTTCTTTCCAGTTTTGAACGGAAGATATTTCCTTTTTCACAGTAGCCCTCTATGGGCTTCCAAATATCCCTTTACCAATTCCACAAGAACAACCTTAGCGAAAGGATACTTGAAGGGAAAGATGTAACTCTGTGAGATGAATTAACAGAACCCAGAGCAGTTTCTCAGAAAAGTTCTTTCCAGTTTTCAACGGAAGATATTTCCTGTTTCACCATAGCCCTCTAAGGGCTTCCAAATATCCCTTTGCCAATTCCACAAGAACAGCCTTAGCGAAAGGCTTCCTGAAGGAAAAGATGTAACTCTGTTACATGAATTAAAAGAACACAGAGCAGTTTCTCAGAAAGCTTCTTTCCAGTTTTGAACGGAAGATATTTCCTTTTTCACCATAGCCCTCTAAGGGCTTCCAAATATCCCTTTGCCAATTCCACAAGAACAGCCTTAGCGAAAGGCTTCTTGAAGGGAAAGATGTAACTCTGTGAGATGAATTAACAGAACAGAGAGCAGTTTCTCAGAAAGCTTCTTTCCTGTTTTCAACGTAAGATATTTCCTTTTTCACCATAGCCCTTTATGGGCTTCCTAATATCACTTTGCCAATTCCACAAGAACAGCCTTAGCGAAAGGCTTCTTGAAGGGAAAGATGTAACTCTGTTAGATGAATTAACACAACACAGAGCAGTTTCTCAGAAAGCTTCTTTCCAGTTTTGAACGGAAGATATTTCCTTTTTCACCGTAGCCCTCTATGGGCTTCCAAATATCACTTTGCCAATTCCACAGGAACAGCCTTAGCAAAGGCTTCTTGAAGGGAAAGATGTAACTCTGTGAGATGAATTAACAGAACACAGAGCAGTTTCTCAGAAAGCTTCTTTCTAGTTTTGAACGAAGATATTTCCTTTTTCACCGTAGCCTCTATTGGCTTCCAAATATCACTTTGCCAATTCCACAAGAACAGCCTTAGCGAAGGCTTCTTGAAGGAAAGATGTAACTCTGTGAGATGAATTAACAGAACACAGAGCAGTTTCTCAGAAAGCTTTTTTCCAGTTTTGAACGGAAGATATTTCCTTTTTCACCATAGCCCTCTATGGGCTTCCAAATATCCCTTGCCAATTCCACAAGAACAGCCTTAGCGAAAGGCTTCTTGAAGGAAAGATGTAACTCTGTGAGATGAATTAACAGAACACAGAGCAGTTTCTCAGAAAGCTTCTTTCCAGTTTTGAACGGAAGATATTTCCTTTTTCACAGTAGCCCTCTATGGGCTTCCAAATATCCCTTTACCAATTCCACAAGAACAACCTTAGCGAAAGGATACTTGAAGGGAAAGATGTAACTCTGTGAGATGAATTAACAGAACCCAGAGCAGTTTCTCAGAAAAGTTCTTTCCAGTTTTGAACAGAAGATATTTCCTGTTTCACCATAGCCCTCTAAGGGCTTCCAAATATCCCTTTGCCAATTCCACAAGAACAGCCTTAGCGAAAGGCTTCTTGAAGGGAAAGATGTATCTCTGTGAGATGAATTAAGAGAACACAGAGCAGTTTCTCAGAAAGCTTCTTTCCAATTTTGAACTGAAGATACTTCATTTTTCACCATAGCCCTCTATTTGCTTCCAAATACCACTTTGCCAATTCCACAAGAACAGCCTTAGCGAAAGGCTTCTTGACGAGAAAGATGTAACTCTGTGAGATGAATTAACAGAACACAGAGCAGTTTCTCAGAAAGCTTCTTTCCAATTTTGAACTGAAGATATTTCCTTTTTCACCATAGCCCTCTATTTGCTTCCAAATACCACTTTGCCAATTCCACAAGAACAGCCTTAGCGAAAGGCTTCTTGACGAGAAGGATGTAACTCTGTGAGATGAATTAACAGAACACAGAGCAGTTTCTCAGAAAGCTTCTTTACAGTTTTGAACGGAAGATATATCCTTTTTCACCGTAGTCTCTATGGGCTTCCAAAGATTCCTTTGCTAATTCCACAAGAACAACCTTAGCGAAAGGCTTCTTGAAGGAAAGATGTAACTCTGTGAGATGAATTAAGAGAACACAGAGCAGTTTCTCAGAAAGCTTCTTTCCAATTTTGAACTGAAGATATTTCCTTTTTCACCATAGCCCTCTATTTGCTTCCAAATACCACTTTGCCAATTCCACAAGAACAGCCTTAGCGAAAGGCTTCTTGAAGGAAAGATGTAACTCTGTGAGATGAATTAACAGAACACAGAGCAGTTTCTCAGAAAGCTTCTTTCCAATTTTGAACTGAAGATATTTCCTTTTTCACCATAGCCCTCTATTTGCTTCCAAATACCACTTTGCCAATTCCACAAGAACAGCCTTAGCGAAAGGCTTCTTGACGAGAAAGATGTAACTCTGTGAGATGAATTAACAGAACACAGAGCAGTTTCTCAGAAAGCTTTTTCCAATTTTGAACTGAAGATATTTCCTTTTCACCATAGCCCTCTATTTGCTTCCAAATACCACTTTGCCAATTCCACAAGAACAGCCTTAGCGAAAGGCTTCTTGACGAGAAGGATGTAACTCTGTGAGATGAATTAACAGAACACAGAGCAGTTTCTCAGAAAGCTTTTACAGTTTTGAACGGAAGATATATCCTTTTTCACCATAGCCCTCTATTGGCTTCCAAATACCACTTTGCCAATTCCACAAGAACAGCCTTAGCGAAAGGCTTCTTGAAGGGAAAGATGTAACTCTGTGAGATGAATTAACAGAACACAGAGCAGTTGCTCAGAAAGCTTCTTTCCAGTTTTGAACGGAAGATATTTCCTTTTCACAGTAGCCCTCTATGGGCTTCCAAATATCCTTTACCAATTCCACAAGAACAACCTTAGGAAAGGATACTTGAAGGGAAAGATGTAACTCTGTGAGATGAATTAACAGAACACAGAGCAGTTTCTCAGAAAAGTTCTTTACAGTTTTCAAGGGAAGATATTTCCTGTTTCACCATAGCCCTCTAAGGGCTTCCAAATATCCCTTGCCAATTCCACAAGAACAGCCTTAGCGAAAGGCTTCCTGAAGGAAAGATGTAACTCTGTGAGATGAATTAAAAGAACACAGAGCAGTTTCTCAGAAAGCTTCTTCCAGTTTTGAACGGAAGATATTTCCTTTTTCACCATAGCCCTCTAAGGGCTTCCAAATACCTTGCTAATTCCACAAGAACAGCCTTAGCGAAAGGCTTCTTGAAGGAAAGATGTAACTCTGTGAGATGAATTAGCAGAACACAGAGCAGTTTCTCAGAAAGCTTCTTTCCAGTTTTGAACGGAAGATATTTCTTTTTCAAAATAGCCCTATGGGCTTCCAAAGATTCCTTTGCCAATTCCACAAGAACAGCCTTAGCGAAAGGCTTCTTGAAGGGAAAGATGTAACTCTGTGAGATGAATTAACAGAACACAGAGCAGTTGCTCAGAAAGCTTCTTTCCAGTTTTGAACGGAAGATATTTCCTTTTTCACAGTAGCCCTCTATGGGCTTCCAAATATCCCTTTACCAATTCCACAAGAACAACCTTAGGGAAAGGATACTTGAAGGGAAAGATGTAACTCTGTGAGATGAATTAACAGAACCCAGAGCAGTTTCTCAGAAAAGTTCTTTACAGTTTTCAAGGGAAGATATTTCCTGTTTCACCATAGCCCTCTAAGGGCTTCCAAATATCCCTTTGCCAATTCCACAAGAACAGCCTTAGCGAAAGGCTTCCTGAAGGAAAAGATGTAACTCTGTGAGATGAATTAAAAGAACACAGAGCAGTTTCTCAGAAAGCTTCTTTCCAGTTTTGAACGGAAGATATTTTTCACCATAGCCCTCTAAGGGCTTCCAAATATACTTTGCTAATTCCACAAGAACAGCCTTAGCGAAAGGCTTTTGAAAGGAAAGATGTAACCTGTGAGATGAATTAGCAGAACACAGAGCAGTTTCTCAGAAAAGTTCTTTCCAGTTTTGAACGGAAGATATTTCTTTTTCAAAATAGCCCTCTATGGGCTTCCAAATATCCCTTGCCAATTCCACAAGAACAACCTTAGCGAAAGGCTTTTGAAGGGAAAGATGTAACTCTGTGAGATGAATTAACAGGACACAGAGCAGTTTCTCACAAAGGTTCTTTCCAGTTTTCAACGAAGATATTTCCTTTTTCACCATAGCCTCTATGGGCTTCCAAATATCCTTTGCCAATTCCACAAGAACAGCCTTAGCGAAGGCTTGAAGGAAAGATGTAACTCTGTGAGATGAATTAAGGGAACACACAGCAGTTTCTCAGAAAGCTTCTATCCAGTTTTGAACGGAAGATATTTCCTTTTCACCATAGCCCTCTATGGCCTTCCAAATATCTCTTTAATTCCACAAGAACAGCCTTAGCGAAAGGCTTTTGAAAGGAAAGATGTAACTCTGTGAGATGAATTAACAGAACACAGAGCAGTTTCTCAGAAAGATTCTTTCCAGTTTTGAGCGGAAGATATTTCTTTTCGCCATTGCCCTCTATGGGCTTCCAGATATCCCTTGCCAATTCCACAAGAACATCCTTAGCGAAAGACTTCTTGAAGGAAAGATGTAACTCTGTGACATGAATTAACAGAACACAGAGCAGTTTCTCAGAAAGCTTTTTCCAGTTTTGAACGGAAGATATTTCCTTTTCATCATAGCACTCTATGGGCTTCCAAATATCCTTTGCCAATTCCAAAAACAACCTTAGCGAAAGGCTTCTTGAAGGGAAAGATGTAACTCTGTGACATGAATTAACAGAACAGAGAGCAGTTTCTCAGAAAGCTTCTTTCCAGTTTTGAACGGAACATATTTCCTCTTCCACCATAGCCCTTTATGGGCTTCCTAATATCCCTTTGCCAATTCCACAAGAACACCCTTAGCGAAAGGCTTCTTGAAGGGAAAGATGTAACTCTGTGAGATGAATTAACAGAACACAGAGCAGTTTCTCAGAAAGCTTCTTTCCAATTTTGAACGGAAGATATTTCCTTTTTCACCATAGCCCTCTGTGCGCTTCCAAATATCCCTTTCCAATTCCACAAGAACAACCTTAGCGAAAGGCTTCTTGAAGGGAAAGATGTAACTCTGTGAGATGAATTAAAAGAACACAGAGCAGTTTCTCAAAAAGTTTCTTTCCAGTTTTCAACGGAATATATTTTTTCACCATAGCCCTCTATGGGCTTCCAAATACCACTTTGCCAATTCCACAAGAACAGCCTTAGCGAAAGGCTTCTTGAAGGGAAAGATGTAACTCTGTGAGATGAATTAACAGAACACAGAGCAGTTGCTCAGAAAGCTTCTTTCCAGTTTTGAACGGAAGATATTTCCTTTTCACAGTAGCCTCTATGGGCTTCCAAATATCCTTTACCAATTCCACAAGAACAACCTTAGGAAAGGATACTTGAAGGGAAAGATGTAACTCTGTGAGATGAATTAACAGAACCCAGAGCAGTTTCTCAGAAAAGTTCTTTCCAGTTTTCAAGGGAAGATATTTCCTGTTTCACCATAGCCCTCTAAGGGCTTCCAAATATCCCTTTGCCAATTCCACAAGAACAGCCTTAGCGAAAGGCTTCCTGAAGGAAAGATGTAACTCTGTGAGATGAATTAAAAGAACACAGAGCAGTTTCTCAGAAAGCTTCTTCCAGTTTTGAACGGAAGATATTTCCTTTTCACCATAGCCCTAAGGGCTTCCAAATATACTTTGCTAATTCCACAAGAACAGCCTTAGCGAAAGGCTTCTTGAAGGAAAGATGTAACTCTGTGAGATGAATTAAGAACACAGAGCAGTTTCTCAGAAAGCTTTTTCCAGTTTTGAACGGAAGATATTTTTTCAAAATAGCCCTCTATGGGCTTCCAAATATCCCTTTGCCAATTCCACAAGAACAACCTTAGCGAAAGGCTTCTTGAAGGAAAGATGTAACTCTGTGAGATGAATTAACAGGACACAGAGCAGTTTCTCACAAAGGTTCTTTCCAGTTTTCAACGGAAGATATTTCCTTTTCACCATAGCCCTCTATGGGCTTCCAAATATCCCTTTGCCAATTCCACAAGAACAGCCTTAGCGAAAGGCTTCTTGAAGGAAAGATGTAACTCTGTGAGATGAATTAAGGAACACAGAGCAGTTTCTCAGAAAGCTTCTATCCAGTTTTGAACGGAAGATATTTCCTTTTCACCATAGCCCTCTATGGGCTTCCAAATATCCCTTTGCCAATTCCACAAGAACAGCCTTAGCGAAAGGCTTCTTGAAGGAAAGATGTAACTCTGTGAGATGAATTAACAGAACACAGAGCAGTTTCTCAGAAAGATTCTTTCCAGTTTTGAACGGAAGATATTTCTTTTCACCATTGCCCTCTATGGGCTTCCAAATATCCCTTGCCAATTCCACAAGAACATCCTTAGCGAAAGACTTCTTGAAGGAAAGATGTAACTCTGTGACATGAATTAACAGAACACAGAGCAGTTTCTCAGAAAGCTTCTTTCCAGTTTTGAACGGAAGATATTTCCTTTTCACCATAGCCCTCTATGGGCTTCCAAATATCCTTTACCAATTCCACAAGAACAACCTTAGGAAAGGATACTTGAAGGGAAAGATGTAACTCTGTGAGATGAATTAACAGAACACAGAGCAGTTTCTCAGAAAAGTTCTTTACAGTTTTCAAGGGAAGATATTTCCTGTTTCACCATAGCCCTCTAAGGGCTTCCAAATATCCTTGCCAATTCCACAAGAACAGCCTTAGCGAAAGGCTTCCTGAAGGAAAGATGTAACTCTGTGAGATGAATTAAAAGAACACAGAGCAGTTTCTCAGAAAGCTTTTTCCAGTTTTGAACGGAAGATATTTCCTTTTTCACCATAGCCCTCTAAGGGCTTCCAAATATACCTTTGCCAATTCCACAAGAACAGCCTTAGCGAAAGGCTTCTTGAAAGGAAAGATGTAACTCTGTGAGATGAATTAGCAGAACACAGAGCAGTTTCTCAGAAAGCTTCTTTCCAGTTTTGAACGGAAGATATTTCCTTTTTCAAAATAGCCCTCTATGGGCTTCCAAATATCCCTTTGCCAATTCCACAAGAACAACCTTAGCGAAAGGCTTCTTGAAGGGAAAGATGTAACTCTGTGAGATGAATTAACAGGACACAGAGCAGTTTCTCACAAAGGTTCTTTCCAGTTTTCAACGGAAGATATTTCCTGTTTCACCATAGCCCTCTATGGGCTTCCAAATATCCCTTGCCAATTCCACAAGAACAGCCTTAGCGAAAGGCTTCCTGAAGGAAAGATGTAACTCTGTGAGATGAATTAAAAGAACACAGAGCAGTTTCTCAGAAAGCTTCTTTCCAGTTTTGAACGGAAGATATTTCCTTTTCACCATAGCCTCTATGGGCTTCCAAATATCCTTTGCCAATTCCACAAGAACAGCCTTAGCGAAAGGCTTCTTGAAGGAAAGATGTAACTCTGTGAGATGAATTAGCAGAACACAGAGCAGTTTCAGAAAGCTTCTTCCAGTTTTGAACGGAAGATATTTTTTCAAAATAGCCCTCTATGGCTTCCAAATATCCCTTTGCCAATTCCACAAGAACAGCCTTAGCGAAAGGCTTCTTGAAGGAAAGATGTAACTCTGTGAGATGAATTAACAGAACACAGAGCAGTTTCTCAGAAAAGTTCTTTCCAGTTTTCAACGAAGATATTTCCTTTTCACCATAGCCCTCTATGGCTTCCAAATATCCTTTACCAATTCCACAAGAACAGCCTTAGCGAAAGGCTTCTTGAAGGAAAGATGTAACCTGTGAGATGAATTAAGGGAACACACAGCAGTTTCTCAGAAAGCTTCTATCCAGTTTTGAACGGAAGATATTTCCTTTTCACCATAGCCCTCTATGGGCTTCCAAATATCCCTTTGCCAATTCCACAAGAACAGCCTTAGCGAAAGGCTTCTTGAAGGAAAGATGTAACTCTGTGAGATGAATTAACAGAACACAGAGCAGTTTCTCAGAAAGATTCTTTCCAGTTTTGAGCGGAAGATATTTCTTTTCACCATAGCCCTCTATGGGCTTCCAAATATCCTTTGCCAATTCCACAAGAACAGCCTTAGCGAAAGGCTTCTTGAAGGAAAGATGTAACTCTGTGACATGAATTAACAGAACACAGAGCAGTTTCTCAGAAAGCTTCTTTCCAGTTTTGAACGGAAGATATTTCCTTTTTCATCATAGCACTCTATGGGCTTCCAAATATCCCTTTGCCAATTCCAAAAAAACAACCTTAGCGAAAGGCTTCTTGAAGGGAAAGATGTAACTCTGTGACATGAATTAACAGAACACAGAGCAGTTTCTCAGAAAGCTTTTTCCAGTTTTGAACGGAACATATTTCCTCTTCCACCATAGCCCTTTATGGGCTTCCTAATATCCCTTTGCCAATTCCACAAGAACACCCTTAGCGAAAGGCTTCTTGAAGGGAAAGATGTAACTCTGTGAGATGAATTAACAGAACACAGAGCAGTTTCTCAGAAAGCTTCTTTCCAATTTTGAACGGAAGATATTTCCTTTTTCACCATAGCCCTCTGTGCGCTTCCAAATATCCCTTTCCAATTCCACAAGAACAACCTTAGCGAAAGGCTTCTTGAAGGGAAAGATGTAACTCTGTGAGATGAATTAAAAGAACACAGAGCAGTTTCTCAAAAAGTTTCTTTCCAGTTTTCAACGGAATATATTTCCTTTTTCACCATAGCCCTCTATGGGCTTCCAAATACCCCTTTGCCAATTCCACAAGAACAGCCTTAGCGAAAGGCCTCTTGAAGACAATGATGTAACTGTGTGAGATGAATTAACAGAACACAGAGCAGTTTCTCAGAAAGCTTCTTTCCAGTTTTCAACGTAAGGTATTACCCTTTTCACCATAGCCCTTTATGGGCTTCCTAATATCACTTTGCCAATTCCACAAGAACAGCCTTAGCGAAAGGCTTCTTGAAGTGAAAGATGTAACTCTGTGAGATGAATTAACAGAACACAGAGCAGTTTCTCAGAAAGCTTCTTTCCGGTTTTGAACAGAAGATATTTCCTTTTTCACCATAGCCCTCTAAGGGCTTCCAAATATCCCTTTGCCAATTCCACAAGAACAGCCTTAGCGAAAGGCTTCTTGAAGGGAAAGATGTATCTCTGTTAGATGAATTAACAGAACACAGAGCAGTTTCTCAGAAAGCTTCTTTCCAATTTTGAACTGAAGATATTTCATTTTTCACCATATCCCTCTATTTGCTTCCAAATACCACTTTGCCAATTCCACAAGAACAGCCTTAGCGAAAGGCTTCTTGACGAGAAAGATGTAACTCTGTGAGATGAATTAACAGAACACAGAGCAGTTTCTCAGAAAGCTTTTCAATTTTGAACTGAAGATATTTCTTTTCACCATAGCCCTCTATTTGCTTCCAAATACCACTTTGCCAATTCCACAAGAACAGCCTTAGCGAAAGGCTTCTTGACGAGAAAGATGTAACTCTGTGAGATGAATTAACAGAACACAGAGCAGTTTCTCAGAAAGCTTCTTTCCAATTTTGAACTGAAGATATTTCCTTTCACCGTAGCCTCTAAGGGCTTCCAAATATCACTTTGCCAATTCCACAAGAACACCTTAGCGAAAGGCTTCTTGAAGGGAAAGATGTAACTCTGTGAGATGAATTAACAGAACACAGAGCAGTTTCTCAGAAAGCTTCTTTCCAATTTTGAACGGAAGATATTTCCTTTTTCACCATAGCCCTCTGTGCGCTTCCAAATATCCCTTTCCAATTCCACAAGAACAACCTTAGCGAAAGGCTTCTTGAAGGAAAGATGTAACTCTGTGAGATGAATTAAAAGAACACAGAGCAGTTTCTCAGAAAGTTCTTTCCAGTTTTGAACGGAAGATATTTCCTTTTTCACCATAGCCCTCTATGGGCTTCCAAATACCCTTTGCCAATTCCACAAGAACAGCCTTAGCGAAAGGCTTTTGAAGGAAAGATGTAACTGTGTGAGATGAATTAACAGAACACAGAGCAGTTTCTCAGAAAGCTTTTTCCAGTTTTCAACGGAAGATATTTCCTTTTTCACCATAGCCCTTTATGGGCTTCCAAATATCCTTTGCCAATTCCACAAGAACAGCCTTAGCGAAAGGCTTTGAAGTGAAAGATGTAACTGTGAGATGAATTAACAGAACACAGAGCAGTTTCTCAGAAAGCTTCTTTCCAGTTTTGAACAGAAGATATTTTTTCACCATAGCCCTCTAAGGGCTTCCAAATATCACTTTGCCAATTCCACAAGAACAGCCTTAGCGAAAGGCTTCTTGAAGGGAAAGATGTAACTCTGTGAGATGAATTAACAGAACACAGAGCAGTTTCTCAGAAAGCTTCTTTCCAGTTTTGAACTGAAGATATTTCATTTTTCACCATATCCTCTATTTGCTTCCAAATACCACTTTGCTAATTCCACAAGAACAGCCTTAGCGAAAGGCTTCTTGAAGAAAGATGTAACTCTGTGAGATGAATTAACAGAACACAGAGCAGTTTCTCAGAAAGCTTCTTTTCAATTTTGAACTGAAGATATTTTTTTCACCATAGCCCTATTTGCTTCCAAATACCACTTTGCCAATTCCACAAGAACAGCCTTAGCGAAAGGCTTCTTGAAGAGAAAGATGTAACTCTGTGAGATGAATTAACAGAACACAGAGCAGTTTCTCAGAAAGCTTCTTTCCAATTTTGAACTGAAGATATTTTTTTCACCGTAGCCTCTAAGGGCTTCCAAATATCACTTTGCCAATTCCACAAGAACAGCCTTAGCGAAAGGCTTTTGAAGGAAAGATGTAACTCTGTGAGATGAATTAACAGAACACAGAGCAGTTTCTCAGAAAGCTTCTTTCCGGTTTTGAACGGAACGTATTTCCTTTTTCACCATAGCCCTCTATTTGCTTCCAAATACCACTTTGCCAATTCCACAAGAACAGCCTTAGCGAAACACTTCTTGAAGAGAAAGATGTAACTCTGTGAGATGAATTAACAGAACACAGAGCAGTTTCTCAGAAAGCTTCTTTTTGCAGTTTTGAACGGAAGATATTTCCTTTTTCACCATAGCCCTCTATTTGCTTCCAAATACCACTTTGCCAATTCCACAAGAACAGCCTTAGCGAAAGGCTTCTTGAAGGGAAAGATGTAACTCTGTGAGATGAATTAACAGAACACAGAGCAGTTTCTCAGAAAGCTTCTTTCCAGTTTTGAACGGAAGATATTTCCTTTTTCACAGTAGCCCTCTATGGGCTTCCAAATATCCTTTACCAATTCCACAAGAACAACCTTAGCGAAAGGCTTCTTGAAGGGAAAGATGTAACCTGTGAGATGAATTAACAGAACACAGAGCAGTTTCTCAGAAAAGTTCTTTCCAGTTTTCAAGGGAAGATATTTCCTGTTTCACCATAGCCTCTAAGGGCTTCCAAATATCCTTGCCAATTCCACAAGAACAGCCTTAGCGAAAGGCTTCCTGAAGGAAAGATGTAACTCTGTGAGATGAATTAAAAGAACACAGAGCAGTTTCTCAGAAAGCTTCTTTCCAGTTTTGAACGGAAGATATTTCCTTTTCACCATAGCCCTCTAAGGGCTTCCAAATATCCCTTTGCCAATTCCACAAGAACAGCCTTAGCGAAAGGCTTTGAAAGGAAAGATGTAACTCTGTGAGATGAATTAACAGAACACAGAGCAGTTTCTCAGAAAGCTTCTTCCAGTTTTCAACGAAGATATTTCCTTTTCACCATAGCTCTTATGGGCTTCCTATCACTTTGCCAATTCCACAAGAACAGCCTTAGCGAAAGGCTTGAAGGAAAGATGTAACCTGTTAGATGAATTAACAGAACACAGAGCAGTTTCTCAGAAAGCTACTTTCCAGTTTTGAACAAAGATATTTCCTTTTTCACCATAGCCCTCTATGGGCTTCCAAATATTACTTTGCCAATTCCACAAGAACAGCCTTAGCGAAAGGCTTCTTGAAGGGAAAGATGTAACTCTGTGAGATGAATTAACAGAACACAGAGCAATTTCTCAGAAAGCTTCTTTCTAGTTTTGAACGGAAGATATTTCCTTTTTCACCGTAGTCTCTATTGGCTTCCAAATATCACTTTGCCAATTCCACAAGAACAGCCTTAGCGAAAGGCTTCTTGAAAGGAAAGATGTAACTCTGTGAGATGAATTAACAGAACACAGAGCAGTTTGTCAGAAAGCTTCTTTCCAGTTTTGAACAAAGATATTTCCTTTTTCACCATAGCCTCCATGGGCTTCCAAATATCCTTTGCCAATTCCACAAGAACAGCCTTAGCGAAAGGCTTCTTGAAGGAAAGATGTAACTCTGTGAGATGAATTAACAGAACACAGAGCAGTTTCTCAGAAAGTTTCTTTCCAGTTTTGAACGGAAGATATTTCCTTTTTCACCATAGCCCTCTAAGGGCTTCCAAATATCCCTTTGCCAATTCCACAAGAACAGCCTTAGCGAAAGGCTTGAAGGAAAGATGTAACTCTGTGAGATGAATTAACAGAACACAGAGCAGTTTCTCAGAAAGCTTCTTCCAGTTTTCAACGGAAGATATTTTTTCACCATAGCCCCTATGGGCTTCCAAATATCCCTTTGCCAATTCCACAAGAACAGCCTTAGCGAAAGGCTTCTTGAAGGAAAGATGTAACTCTGTGAGATGAATTAACAGAACACAGAGCAGTTTCTCAGAAAGCTTCTTTCCAGTTTTGAACGGAAGATATTTCCTTTTTCACCATAGCCTCTATGGGCTTCCAAATATCCCTTTGCCAATTCCACAAGAACAGCCTTAGCTTAAAGGCTTGAAGGAAAGATGTAACTCTGTGAGATGAATTAACAGAACACAGAGCAGTTTCTCAGAAAGCTTCTTTCCAGTTTTGAACGAAGATATTTCCTTTTTCACCATAGCCCTCTATTGGCTTCCAAATATCCCTTTGCAAATTCCACAAGAACAGCCTTAGCGAAAGGCTTCTTGAAGGAAAGATGTAACTGTGAGATGAATTAACAGAACACAGAGCAGTTTGTCAGAAAGCTTCTTCCAGTTTTGAACAAAGATATTTTTTTCACCATAGCCTCTATGGGCTTCCAAATATCACTTTGCCAATTCCACAAGAACAGCCTTAGCGAAGGCTTCTTGAAGGAAAGATGCAACTCTGTGAGATGAATTAACAGAACAAAGAGCAGTTTCTCAGAAAGCTTTTTCCAGTTTTGAACGAAGATATTTTTTCACCATAGCCTCTCTATGGCTTCCAAATATCCTTTGCTAATTCCACAAGAACAGCCTTAGCTAAAGGCTTTTGAAGTGAAAGATGTAACTCTGTGAGATGAATTAACAGAACACAGAGCAGTTTCTCAGAAAGCTTCCTTCCAGTTTTGAACAGATGATATTTCCTTTTCACCATAGCCTCTAAGGGCTTCCAAATATCCTTTGCTAATTCCACAAGAACAGCCTTAGCGAAAGGCTTTTGAAGGGAAAGATGTTTGTCTGTGAGATGAATTAACAGAACACAGAGCAGTTTCTCAGAAAGCTTCTTTACAGTTTTGAACAGAACATATTTCCTTTTTCACCATAGCCCTCTATGGGCTTCCAAATATCACTTTGCCAATTCCAGAAGAACAGCCCTAGCGAAAGGCTTCTTGAAGGGAAAGATGTAACTCTGTGAGATGAATTAACAGAACACAGAGCAGTTTCTCAGAAAGCTTCTTTCCAGTTTTGAACGGAAGATATTTCCTTTTTCACCATAGCCCTCTATGGGCTTCCAAATATCCCTTTGCCAATTCCATAGGAACAACCTTAGCGAAAGGCTTCTTGAAGGGAAAAATGTAACTCTTTGAGATGAATTAACACACCACAGAGCAGTTTCTCAGAAAGCTTCCTTCCAGCTTTAAACGGAAGATATTTCCTTTTTCACGATAGCCCTCTATGGGCTTCCAAATATCACTTTGCCAATTCCACAAGAACAGCCTTAGGGAAAGGCTTCTTGAAGGGAAAGATGTAACTCTGTGAGATGAATTAACAGAACACAGAGCATTTTCTCAGAAAGGTTCTTTTCAGTTTTGAACGGAAGTTATTTCCTTTTTCACCATAGCCCTTTATGGGCTTCCAAATATCCCTTTGCCAATTCCACAAGAACAGCCTTAGCGAAAGGCTTTTGAAGGAAAGATGTTTGTCTGTGAGATGAATTAACAGAACACAGAGCAGTTTCTCAGAAAGCTTTTTCCAGTTTTGAACAGAAGATATTTCCTTTTTCACCATAGCCCTCTATGGGCTTCCAAATATCACTTTGCCAATTCCACAAGAACAGCCCTAGCGAAAGGCTTTTGAAGGGAAAGATGTAACTCTGTGAGATGAATTAACAGAACACAGAGCAGTTTCTCAGAAAGCTTCTTTCCAGTTTTGAACGGAAGATATTTTTTTTCACCATAGCCCTATGGGCTTCCAAATATCCTTTGCTAATTCCACAAGAACAACCTTAGCGAAAGGCTTTTGAAGGGAAAATGTAACTCTTTGAGATGAATTAACAGAACCACAGAGCAGTTTCTCAGAAAGCTTCCTTCCAGCTTTTGAACGGAAGATATTTCCTTTTTCACCATAGCCTCTATGGGCTTCCAAATATCCCTTTGCCAATTCCACAAGAACAGCCTTAGCGAAAGGCTTCTTGAAGGAAAGATGTAACTCTGTGAGATGAATTAACAGAACACAGAGCATTTTCTCAGAAAGGTTCTTTCCAGTTTTGAACGGAAGATATTTTTCACCATAGCCCTTATGGGCTTCCAAATATCCCTTTGCCAATTCCACAAGAACAACCTTAGCGAAAGGCTTTTGAAGGGAAAGATGTAACTCTGTGAGATGAATTAACAGAACACAGAGCAGTTTCTCAGAAAGCTTCTTTCCAGTTTTGAACGGAAGATATTTCCTTTTTCACCATAGCCCTCTATGGGCTTCCAAATATCCCTTTGCCAATTCCACAAGAACAGCCTTAGCGAAAGGATTCTTGAAGGGAAAGATGTAACTGTGAGATGAATTAACAGAACACAGAGCAGTTTCTCAGAAAGCTTCTTTCCAGTTTTGAACGGAAGATATTTCCTTTTTCACCATAGCCCTCTATGGGCTTCCAAATATCCCTTTGCCAATTCCACAAGAACAACCTTAGCCAAAGGCTTCATGAAGGGAAAGATGTAACTCTGTGAGATGAATTAACAGGACACAGAGCAGTTTCTCAAGCTTCTTTCCAGTTTTCAACGGAAGATATTTCCTTTTTCACCATAGCCCTCTATGGGCTTCCAAATATCACTTGCTAATTCCACAAGAACAGCCTTAGCGAAAGGCTTTTGAAGGAAAGATGTAACTCTGTGAGATGAATTAACAGAACACAGAGCAGTTTCAGAAAGCTTCTATCCAGTTTTGAACGGAAGATATTTCCTTTTTCACCATAGCCCTCTATGGGCTTCCAAATATCTTTGCCAATTCCACAAGAACAGCCTTAGCGAAAGACTTCTTGAAGGAAAGATGTAACTCTGTGAGATGAATTAACAGAACACAGAGCAGTTTCTCAGAAAGCTTTTTCCAGTTTTGAACGGAAGATATTTCCTTTTTCACCATAGCCTCTATGGGCTTCCAAATATCCTTTGCCAATTCCACAAGAACAGCCTTAGCGAAAGGCTTTTGAAGGAAAGATGTAACTCTGTGAGATGAATTAACAGAACACAGAGCAGTTTCTCAGAAAGCTTTATCCAGTTTTGAACGGAAGATATTTCCTTTTTCACCATAGCCCTCTATGGGCTTCCAAATATCTTTGCCAATTCCACAAGAACAGCCTTAGCGAAAGACTTCTTGAAGGAAAGATGTAACTCTGTGAGATGAATTAACAGAACACAGAGCAGTTTCTCAGAAAGCTTTTTCCAGTTTTGAACGGAAGATATTTCCTTTTTCACCATAGCCTCTATGGGCTTCCAAATATCCTTTGCTAATTCCACAAGAACAGCCTTAGCGAAAGGCTTTTGAAGGAAAGATGTAACTCTGTGAGATGAATTAACAGAACACAGAGCAGTTTCTCAGAAAGCTTTTTCCAGTTTTGAACGGAAGATATTTCCTTTTTCACCATAGCCCTCTAGGGTTTCCAAATATCCCTTTGCCAATTCCACAAGAACAACCTTAGCGAAAGGCTTCTTGAAGGAAAGATGTAACTCTGTGAGATGAATTAACAGAACACAGAGCAGTTTCTCATAAAGCTTCTTTCCAGTTTTGAACGGAAGATATTTCCTTTTTCACCATAGCCCTCTAAGGCTTCCAAATATCACTTTGCTAATTCCACAAGAACAGCCTTAGCGAAGAGCTTTGAAGGAAAGATGTAACCTGTGAGATGAATTAAAAGAACACAGAGCAGTTTCTAAGAAATCTTCTTTCCTGTTTTGTACGGAAGATATTTCCTTTTTCATCATAGCCCTCTATGGACTTCCAAATATCCCTTTGCCAATTCCACAAGAACAGCCTTAGCGAAGGCTTCTTGAAGGGAAAGATGTAACTCTGTGAGATGAATTAACAGAACACAGAGCAGTTTCTCAGAAAGCTTCTTTCCAGTTTTGAACGGAAGATATTTCCTTTTTCATCATAGCCCTCTATGGACTTCCAAATATCCCTTTGCCAATTCCACAAGAACAACCTTAGCGAAAGGCTTCTTGAAGGGAAAGATGTAACTCTGTGAGATGAATTAACAGAACACAGAGCAGTTTCTCAGAAAGCTTCTTTCCAGTTTTGAACGGAAGATATTTCCTTTTTCACCATTGCACTCTATTTGCTTCCAAATATCCCTTTGCCAATTCCACAAGAACAGCCTTAGCGAAAGGCTTCTTGAAGGGAAAGATGTAACTCTGTGAGATGAATTAACAGAACACAGAGCAGTTTCTCAGAAAGCTTCTTTCCAGTTTTGAACGGGAGATATTTCCTTTTTCACCATAGCCCTGTATGGGCTTCCTAATATCCCTTTGCCAATTCCACAAGAACAGCCTTAGCGAAAGGCTTCTTGTCGGGAAAGATGTAACTCTGTGAGATGAATTAACAGAACACAGAGCAGTTTCAGAAAGCTTTTTCCAGTTTTGAACGGAAGATATTTCCTTTTTCACCATAGCCCTCTATGGGCTTCCAAATATCCCTTTGCCAATTCCACAAGAGCATCCTTAGCGAAAGGCTTCTTGAAGGGAAAGATGTAACTCTGTTAGATGAATTAACAGAACACAGAGCAGTTTCTCAGAAAGCTTCTTTCCAGTTTTGAACGGAAGGTATTTCCTTTTTCACCATAGCCTCTATGGGCTTCCAAATATCCCTTTGCTAATTCCACAAGAACAGCCTTAGTGAAAGGCTTTTGAAGGAAAGATGTAACTCTGTGAGATGAATTAACAGAACACAGAGCAGTTTCTCAGAAAGCTTTTTCCAGTTTTGAACGGAGGATATTTCCTTCTTCACCATAGCCTCTATGGGCTTCCAAATATCACTTTGCCAATTCCACAAGAACAGCCTTAGTGAAAGGCTTTTGAAGGAAAGATGTAACTCTGTGAGATGAATTAACAGAACACAGAGCAGTTTCTCAGAAAGCTTTTTCCAGTTTTGAACGGAAGATATTTCCTTTTTCACCATTGCCCTCTTGGCTTCCAAATATCCCTTTGCCAATTCCACAAGAACAACCTTAGCGAAAGGCTTCTTGAAGGGAAAGATGTAACTCTGTGAGATGAATTAACAGAACACAGAGCAGTTTCTCAGAAAGCTTTTTCCAGTTTTGAACGGAAGATATTTCCTTTTTCACCATAGCCCTCTATGGGCTTCCAAATATCCTTTGCCAATTCCACAAGAACAGCCTTAGCGAAAGGCTTTTGAAGGAAAGATGTAACTCTGTGAGATGAATTAACAGAACACAGAGCAGTTTCAGAAAGCTTTTTCCAGTTTTGAACGGAAGATATTTTTTTTTTCACCATAGCCCCTATGGGCTTCCAAATATCCTTTGCTAATTCCACAAGAACAGCCTTAGTGAAAGGCTTTTGAAGGAAAGATGTAACTTGTGAGATGAATTAACAGAACACAGAGCAGTTTCTCAGAAAGCTTCTTTCCAGTTTTGAACGGAAGATATTTCCTTTTTCACCATAGCCTCTATGGGCTTCCAAATATCCCTTTGCCAATTCCACAAGAACAGCCTTAGCGAAAAGCTTCATGAAGGAAAGATGTAACTCTGTGAGATGAATTAACAGAACACAGAGCAGTTTCTCAGAAAGCTTCTTTCCAGTTTTGAACGGAAGATATTTCCTTTTTCACCATAGCCCTCTATGGGCTTCCAAATATCCCTTTGCCAATTCCACAAGAACAGCCTTAGTGAAAGGCTTCTTGAAGGAAAGATGTAACTCTGTGAGATGAATTAACAGAACACAGAGCAGTTTCTCAGAAAGCTTTTTCCAGTTTTGAACGGAAGATATTTCTTTTTTCACCATAGCCTCTATGGGCTTCCAAATATCCCTTTGCCAATTCCACAAGAACAGCCTTAGTGAAAGGCTTCTTGAAGGAAAGATGTAACTCTGAGATGAATTAACAGAACACAGAGCAGTTTCAGAAAGCTTCTTTCCAGTTTTGAACGGAAGATTTCCTTTTTCACCATAGCCCCTTCTATGGCTTCCAAATATCCCTTTGCTAATTCCACAAGAACAGCCTTAGTGAAAGGCTTTATGAAGGAAAGATGTAACTCTGTGAGATGAATTAACAGAACACAGAGCAGTTTCTCAGAAAGTTTTTCCAGTTTTGAACGGAAGATATTTCCTTTTTCACCATAGCCTATCTATGGGCTTCCAAATATCCCTTTGCCAATTCCACAAGAACAGCCTTAGCGAAAGGCTTCTTGAAGGGAAAGATGTAACTCTGTGAGATGAATTAACAGAACACAGAGCAGTTTCTCAGAAAGCTTCTTTCCAGTTTTGAACGGAAGATATTCCTTTTTTCACCATAGCCTCTATGGCTTCCAAATATCCCTTCCAATTCCACAAGAACAGCCTTAGCGAAAGGCTTTTGAAGGGAAAGATGTAACTCTGTGAGATGAACAGAACACAGAGCAGTTTCTCAGAAAGCTTCTTTCCAGTTTTGAACGGAAGATATTCCTTCTTCACCATAGCCTCTATGGGCTTCCAAATATCCTTTGCCAATTCCACAAGAACAGCCTTAGCGAAAGGCTTCTTGAAGGGAAAGATGTAACTCTGTGAGATGAATTAACAGAACACAGAGCAGTTTCTCAGAAAGCTTCTTCCAGTTTTGAACGGAAGATATTTCCTTCTCACCATAGCTTCTATATGGGCTTCCAAATATCCCTTTGCCAATTCCACAAGAACAGCCTTAGCGAAAGGCTTTTGAAGGGAAAGATGTAACTCTGTGAGATGAATTAACAGAACACAGAGCAGTTTCTCAGAAAGCTTCTTTCCAGTTTTGAACGGAAGATATTTCCTTTTTCACCATAGCCCTCTATGGGCTTCCAAATATCCTTGCCGATTCCACAAGAACAGCCTTAGCGAAAGGCTTCTTGAAGGAAAGATGTAACTGTGAGATGAATTAACAGAACACAGAGCAGTTTCTCAGAAAGCTTCTTTCCAGTTTTGAACGGAAGATATTTCCTTTTTCACCATAGCCTCTCATGGGCTTCCAAATATCACTTTGCCGAATTCCACAAGAACAGCCTTATAAAGGCTTTTGAAGGAAAGATGTAACTCTGTGAGATGAATTAACCAGAACACAAAGCAGTTTCTCAGAAAGCTCTTTCCAGTTTTGAACGGAAGATATTTCCTTTTTCACCATAGCCCTCTATGGGCTTCCAAATATCACTTGCCAATTCCACAAGAACAGGCTTAGCGAAAGGCTTCTTGAAGGGAAAGATGTAACTCTGTGAGATGAATTAACAGAACACAGAAGCAGTTTCTCAGAAAGCTTCTTTCCAGTTTTGAACGGAAGATATTTTTTTCACCATAGCCTCTATGGGCTTCCAAATATCACTTGTTAATTCCACAAGAACAGCCTTAGCGAAAGGCTTCTTGAAGGAAAGATATAACTCTGTGAGATGAATTAACAGAACACAGAGCAGTTTCTCAGAAAGTTTCTTTCCAGTTTTGAACGGAAGATATTTCCTTCTTTCACCATAGCCTCTATGGGCTTCCAAATATCACTTTGCCAATTCCACAAGAACAGCCTTAGCGAAAGGCTTCTTGAAGGGAAAGATGTAACTCTGTGAGATGAATTAACAGAACACAGAGCAGTTTCTCAGAAAAGTTCTTTCCAGTTTTGAACGGAAGATATTTCTTCTTCACCATAGCCCTCTATGGGCTTCCAAGTATCACTTTGCCAATTCCACAAGAACAGCCTTAGCGAAAGGCTTTTGAAGGAAAAGATGTAACTCTGTGAGATGAATTAACAGAACACAGAGCAGTTTCTCAGAAAGCTTCTTTCCAGTTTTGAACGGAAGATATTTCCTTCTTCACCATAGCCCTCATGGGCTTCCAAATATCCCTTTGCCAATTCCACAAGAACAGCCTTAGCGATGAGGCTTCTTGAAGGGAAAGATGTAACTCTGTGAGATGAATTAACAGAACACAGAGCAGTTTCTCAGAAAGCTTCTTTCCAGTTATGAACGGAAGATATTTCCTTTTTCACCATAGCCCTCATGGGCTTCCAAATATCCCTTTGCCAATTCCAGAAGAACAGGCTTAGCGAAAGGCTTCTTGAAGGGAAAGATGTAACTCTGTGAGATGAATTAACAGAACACAGAGCAGTTTCAGAAAGCTTCTTTCCAGTTTTGAACGGAAGATATTTTTCACCATAGCCCTCTATGGGCTTCCAAATATCCCTTTGCCAATTCCACAAGAACAACCTTAGCGAAAGGCTTCTTGAAGGGAAAGATGTAACTCTGTGAGATGAATTAACAGAACACAGAGCAGTTTCTCAGAAAGCTTCTTTCCAGTTTTGAACGGAAGATATTTCCTTTTTCACCATAGCCTCTATGGGCTTCCAAATATCCCTTTGCCAATTCCATAAGAACAGCCTTAGCGAAAGGCTTTTGAAGGGACAGATGTAACCTGTGAGATGAATTAACAGAACACAGAGCAGTTTCTCAGAAAGCTTCTTTCCAGTTTTGAACGGAAGATATTTCCTTTTTCACCATAGCCCTCTATGGGCTTCCAAATATCACTTTGCTAATTCCACAAGAACAGCCTTAGCCAAAGGCTTTTGAAGGAAAGATGTAACTCTGTGAGATGAATTAACAGAACACAGAGCAGTTTCTCAGAAAGCTTCTTTCCAGTTTTGAACGGAAGATATTTCCTTTTTCACCATAGCCCTTATGGGCTTCCAAATATCCCTTTAATTCCACAAGAACAGCCTTAGCGAAAGGCTTTTGAAGGAAAGATGTAACTAGTGAGATGAATTAACAGAACACAGAGCAGTTCTCAGAAAGCTTCTTCCAGTTTTGAACGGAAGATATTTCTTTTTCACCATAGCCTACTATGGGCTTCCAAATATCCTTTGCCAATTCCACAAGAACAGCCTTAGCGAAAGGATTCTTGAAGGAAAGATGTAACTCTGTGAGATGAATTAACAGAACACAGAGCAGTTTCTCAGAAAGCTTCTTTCCAGTTTTGAACGGAAGATATTTTTCACCATAGCCCTATGGGCTTCCAAATATCCCTTTGCCAATTCCACAAGAACAGCCATAGCGAAAAGGCTTCTTGAAGGAAAGATGTAACTCTGTGAGATGAATTAACAGAACAGAGCAGTTTCTCAAAGCTTCTTCCAGTTTTGAACGGAAGATTTTTTCACCATAGCCCTCTATGGGCTTCCAAATATCCCTTTGCTAATTCCACAAGAACAGCCTTAGCGAAAGGCTTCTGAAGGAAAGATGTAACTCTGTGAGATGAATTAACAGAACACAGAGCAGTTTCTCAGAAAGCTTCTTTCCAGTTTTCAACGGAAGATATTTTTTTTCACCATAGCCCTCTATGGCTTCCAAATATCCCTTTGCTAATTCCAAAAGAACAGCCTTAGAAGTTTAAAGGCTTCTTGAAGGGAAAGATGTAACTCGAGATGAATTAACAGAACACAGAGCGTTCTCAGAAAGCTTCTTTCCAGTTTTGAACGGAAGTTATTTCCTTTTTCACCATAGCCCTTTATGGGCTTCCAAATATCCCTTTGCCAATTCCACAAGAACAGCCTTAGCGAAAGGCTTTTGAAGGAAAGATGTAACTCTGTGAGATGAATTAACAGAACACAGAGCAGTTTCTCAGAAAGCTTCTTTCCAGTTTTGAACGGAAGATATTTCCTTTTTCACCATAGCCCTCTATGGGCTTCCAATATCCTTTGCCAATTCCACAAGAACAGCCTTAGCGAAAGGCTTCTTGAAGGGAAAGATGTAACTCTGTGAGATGAATTAACAGAACACAGAGCCGTTTCTCAGAAAGCTTCTTCCAGTTTTGAACGGAAGATATTTGCTTTTTCACCATAGCCCTCTTATGGGCTTCCAAATATCCTTTGCCAATTCCACAAGAACAGCCTTAGCGAAAGGAGTCTTTGAAGGGAAAGATGTAACTCTGTGAGATGAATTAAGAGAACACAGAGCAGTTTCTCAGAAAGCTTCTTTCCAGTTATGAACGGAAGATATTTCCTTTTTCACCATAGCCCTCTATGGGCTTCCAAATATCCCTTTGCCAATTCCACAAGAACAACCTTAGCGAAAGGCTTCTTGAAGGGAAAGATGTAACTCTGTGAGATGAATTAACAGAACACAGAGCAGTTTCTCAGAAAGCTTCTTCCAGTTTTGAACGGAAGATATTTCCTTTTTCACCATAGCCCTTTATGGGCTTCCAAATATCACTTTGCCAATTCCACAAGAACAGCCTTACGAAAGCTTCTTGAAGGAAAGATGTAACTCTGTGAGATGAATTAACAGAACACAGAGCAGTTTCTCAGAAAGCTTTTTCCAGTTTTGAACGGAAGTTATTTCCTTTTTCACCATAGCCCTTTATGGGCTTCCAAATATCCCTTGCCAATTCCACAAGAACAGTCTTAGCGAAAGGCTTCTTGAAGGGAAAGATGTAACTCTGTGAGATGAATTAAGAGAACACAGCAGTTTCTCAGAAAGCTTTTTCCAGTTTTGAACGGAAGATATTTCCTTTTTCACCATAGCCCTCTATGGGCTTCCAAATATCCCTTTGCCAATTCCACAAGAACAGCCTTAGCGAAAGGCTTTTGAAGGGAAAGATGTAACTCTGTGAGGATGAATTAACAGAACACAGAGCAGTTTCTCAGAAAGCTTCTTCCAGTTTTGAACGGAAGATATTTCCTTTTCACCAGAGCCCTCTATGGGCTTCCAAATATCCTTCCAATTCCACAAGAACAGCCTTACGAAAGTTTCTTGAAGGGAAAGATGTAACTGTGAGATGAATTAACAGAACACAGAGCAGTTTCAGAAAGCTTTTTCCAGTTTTGAACGGAAGATATTTCCTTTTTCACCATAGCCCCTATGGGCTTCCAAATATCCTTTGCACATTCCACAAGAACAGCCTTAGCGAAAGGATTCTTGAAGGGAAAGATGTAACTCTGTGAGATGAATTAACAGAACACAGAGCAGTATCTCAGAAAGCTTCTTTCCAGTTTTGAACGGAAGATATTTACTTTTTCACCATAGCCTCTATGGGCTTCCAAATATCACTTTGCCAATTCCACAAGAACAGCCTTAGCGAAAGGCTTTTGAAGGAAAGATGTAACTCTGTGAGATGAATTAACAGAACACAGAGCAGTTTCTCAGAAAGCTTCTTTCCAGTTTTGAACGGAAGATATTTCCTTTTTCACCATAGCCTCTATGGGCTTCCAAATATCCCTTTGCCAATTCCACAAGAACAACCTTAGAGAAAGGCTTCTTGAAGGAAAGATGTAACTCTGTGAGATGAATTAACAGAACACAGAGCAGTTTCTCAGAAAGCTTCTTTCCAGTTTTGAACGGAAGATATTTTTTCACCATAGCCCTCATGGGCTTCCAAATATCACTTGCCAATTCCACAAGAACATCCTTAGCGAAAGGCTTTTGAAGGAAAGATGTAACTCTGTGAGATGAATTAACAGAACACAGAGCAGTTTCTCAGAAAGCTTCTTCCACTTTTGAAAGGAAGATATTTCTTTTTCACCATAGCCCTCTATGGGTTCCAAATATCACTTTGCTAATTCCACAAGAACAGCCTTAGCGAAAGGCTTTTGAAGGGAAAGATGTAACTTCTGTGAGATGAATTAACAGAACACAGAGCAGTTTCTCAGAAAGTTTTTCCAGTTTTGAAAGGAAGAGATTTCCTTTTTCACCGTAGCCTCTATGGGCTTCCAAATATCACTTTGCCAATTCCACAAGAACAGCCTTAGCGAAGGCTTCTTGAAGTGAAAGATGTAACTCTGTGAGATGAATTAACAGAACACAGAGCAGTTTCTCAGAAAGCTTCCTTCCAGTTTTGAACAAAAGATATTTTTCACCATAGCCTCTATGGGCTTCCAAATATCACTTTGCCAATTCCACAAGAACAGCCTTAGCGAAAGGTTTTTGAAGGGAAAGATGTAACTCTGTGAGATGAATTAACAGAACACAGAGCAATTTCTCAGAAAGCTTCTTTCTAGTTTTGAACGGAAGATATTTCCTTTTTCACCGTAGCCTCTATGGCTTCCAAATATCACTTTGCCAATTCCACAAGAACAGCCTTAGCGACAGGCTTCTTGAAAGGAAAGATGTAACTCTGTGAGATGAATTAACAGAACACAGAGCAGTTTCTCAGAAAGCTTCTTTTCAGTTTTGAACAAAAGATATTTCCTTTTTCACCATAGCCCTCTATGGGCTTCCAAATATCCCTTTGCCAATTCCACAAGAACAACCTTAGCGAAAGGCTTTTGAAGGAAAGATGCAACTCTGTGAGATGAATTAACAGAACACAGAGCAGTTTCTCAGAAAGCTTCTTTCCAGTTTTGAACGGAAGATATTTCCTTTTTCACCATAGCCTTGTATGGGCTTCCAAATATCCCTTTGCCAATTCCACAAGAACAGCCTTAGCGAAAGGCTTCTTGAAGGGAAAGATGTAACTCTGTGAGATGAATTAACAGAACACAGAGCAGTTTCTCAGAAAGCTTCTTTCCAGTTTTGAACAGAAGATATTTTTTTTCACCATAGCCCTGTAAGGGCTTCCAAATATCCTTTGCCTAATTCCACAAGAACAGCCTTAGCGAAAGGCTTTTGAAGGAAAGATGTAACTCTGTTAGATGAATTAACAGAACACAGAGCAGTTTCTCAGAAAGCTTCTTTCCAGTTTTGAACAGAAGATATTTCCTTTTTCACCATAGCCTCTATGGGCTTCCAAATATCCTTTGCCAATTCCAGAAGAACAGCCTAGCGAAAGGCTTCTTGAAGGAAAGATGTAACCTGTGAGATGAATTAACAGAACAACAGAGCAGTTTCTCAGAAAGCTTCTTTCCAGTTTTGAACGGAAGATATTTCTTTTTTTCACCATAGCCTCTATGGGCTTCCAAATATCCTTTGCCAATTCCACAAGAACAGCCTTAGCGAAAGGCTTCTTGAAGGAAAGATGTAACCTGTGAGATGAATTAACAGAACACAGAGCATTTTCTCAGAAAGCTTCTTCCAGTTTTGAACGGAAGATATTTCCTTTTTCACCATAGCCCTCTATGGGCTTCCAAATATCCCTTGCCAATTCCACAAGAACAGCCTTAGAGAAAGGCTTTTGAAGGGAAAGATGTAACTCTGTGAGATGAATTAACAGAACACAGAGCAGTTTCTCAGAAAGCTTCTTTCCAGTTTTGAACGGAAGATATTTTTTTTCACCTTATAGCCTCTCTATGGGCTTCCAAATATCCTTTGCCAATTCCAGAAGAACAACCTTAGCGAAAGGCTTCTTGAAGGAAAGATGTAACTCTGTGAGATGAATTAACAGAACACAGAGCAGTTTCTCAAAAGCTTTTTCCAGTTTTGAACGGAAGATATTTCCTTTTTCACCATAGCCTCTATGGGCTTCCAAATATCACTTTGCCAATTCCACAAGAACAGCCTTTGGGAAAGGCTTCTTGAAGGGAAAGATGTAACTCTGTGGAGATGAATTAACAGAGCAGTTTCTCAGAAAGCTTCTTTCCAGTTTTGAACGGAAGATATTTCCTTTTTCACCATAGCCTCTATGGGCTTCCAAATATCCTTTGCCAATTTCCCAAGAACAGCCTTAGCGAAAGACTTCTTGAAGAGAAAGATGTAACTCTGTGAGATGAATTAACAGAACACAGAGCAGTTTCTCAGAAAGCTTCTTTCCAGTTTTGAACGGAAGATATTTCCTTTTTCACCATAGCCTTTATGGGCTTCCTAATATAACTTTGCTAATTCCACAAGAACAGCCTTAGCGAAAGGCTTCTTGAAGAGAAAGATGTAACTCTGTGAGATGAATTAACAGAATACAGAGCAGTTTCTCAGAAAGCTTTTTCCAGTTGTGAACTGAAGATATTTTTTCACCGTAGCCCTCTATGGGCTTCCAAATATCACTTTGCCAATTCCAAAAGAACACCTTAGCTGAAAGGTTTCTTGAAGGAAAGATGTAACTTTGTGAGATGAATTAACAGAACACAGAGCAGTTTCTCAGAAAGCTTTTTCCGGTTTTGAACGGAAGATATTACATTTTTCACCATAGCCCTCTATTTGCTTCCAAATACCACTTTGCTAACTCCACAAGAACAGCCTTAGCGAAGGCTTCTTGATTTAGAAAGATGTAACTCTGTGAGATGAATTAACAGAACACAGAGCAGTTTCTCAGAAAGCTTCTTTCCAATTTTGAACTGAAGATATTTCCTTTTTCACCGTAGAGTCTCTAAGGGTTTCCATATATCACTTTGCCAATTCCACAAGAACACCTTAGCGAAACGCTTTTGAAGGAAAGATGTAACTCTGTGAGATGAATTAACAGAACACAGAGCAGTTTCTCAGAAAGCTTCTTTCCGGTTTTGAACGGAAGATATTTCCTTTTCACCATAGCCCTCTACTTGCTTCCAAATACCACTTTGCCAATTCCACAAGAACAGCCTTAGGAAAGGCTTCTTGAAGAGAAAGATGTAACTCTGTGAGATGAATTAACAGAACACAGAGCAGTTTCTCAGAAAGCTTCTTTGCAGTTTTGAACGGAAGATATATCCTTTTCACCGTAGCCTCTATGGGCTTCCAAAGATTCCTTTGCTAATTCCACAAGAACAGCCTTAGCGAAAGGCTTCTTGAAGGAAAGATGTAACTCTGTGAGATGAATTAACAGAACACAGAGCAGTTGCTCAGAAAGCTTCTTTCCAGTTTTGAACGGAAGATATTTCCTTTTCACAGTAGCCCTCTATGGGCTTCCAAATATCCTTTACCAATTCCACAAGAACAACCTTAGCGAAAGGATACTTGAAGGAAAGATGTAACTCTGAGATGAATTAACAGAACCCAGAGCAGTTTCTCAGAAAAGTTCTTTCCAGTTTTCAACGGAAGATATTTCCTGTTTCACCATAGCCCTCTAAGGGCTTCCAAATATCCCTTTGCCAATTCCACAAGAACAGCCTTAGCGAAAGGCTTCCTTGAAGGAAAGATGTAACTCTGTGACATGAATTAAAAGAACACAGAGCAGTTTCTCAGAAAGTTTCTTTCCAGTTTTGAACAGAAGATATTTTTCACCATAGCCTCTATGGGCTTCCAAATATCCTTTGCCAATTCCACAAGAACAGCCTTAGCGAAAGGCTTGAAGGAAAGATGTAACTCTGTGAGATGAATTAACAGAACACAGAGCAGTTTCTCAGAAAGCTTCTTTCCTGTTTTCAACGTAAGATATTTCCTTTTTCACCATAGCCCTTTATGGGCTTCCTAATATCACTTTGCCAATTCCACAAGAACAGCCTTAGCGAAAGGCTTCTTGAAGGGAAAGATGTAACTCTGTTAGATGAATTAACACAACACAGAGCAGTTTCTCAGAAAGCTTCTTTCCAGTTTTGAACGGAAGATATTTCCTTTTTCACCGTAGCCCTCTATGGGCTTCCAAATATCACTTTGCCAATTCCACAGGAACAGCCTTAGCGAAAGGCTTCTTGAAGGGAAAGATGTAACTCTGTGAGATGAATTAACAGAACACAGAGCAATTTCTCAGAAAGCTTCTTTCTAGTTTTGAACGGAAGATATTTCCTTTTTCACCGTAGCCCTCTATTGGCTTCCAAATATCACTTTGCCAATTCCACAACAACAGCCTTAGCGAAAGGCTTCTTGAAAGGAAAGATGTAACTCTGTGAGATGAATTAACAGAACACAGAGCAGTTTCTCAGAAAGCTTCTTTCCAGTTTTGAACAAAAGATATTTCCTTTTTCACCATAGCCCTCTATGGGCTTCCAAATATCCCTTTGCCAATACACAAGAACAGCCTTAGCGAAAGGCTTCTTGAAGGGAAAGATGCAACTCTGTGAGATGAATTAACAGAACACAGAGCAGTTTCTCAGAAAGCTTCTTTCCAGTTTTGAACGGAAGATATTTCCTTTTTCACAGTAGCCCTCTATGGGCTTCCAAATATCCCTTTACCAATTCCACAAGAACAACCTTAGCGAAAGGATACTTGAAGGGAAAGATGTAACTCTGTGAGATGAATTAACAGAACCCAGAGCAGTTTCTCAGAAAAGTTCTTTCCAGTTTTGAACGGAAGATATTTCCTGTTTCACCATAGCCCTCTAAGGGCTTCCAAATATCCCTTTGCCAATTCCACAAGAACAGCCTTAGCGAAAGGCTTCTTGAAGGGAAAGATGTATCTCTGTGAGATGAATTAACAGAACACAGAGCAGTTTCTCAGAAAGCTTCTTTCCAATTTTGAACTGAAGATACTTCATTTTTCACCATAGACCTCTATTTGCTTCCAAATACCACTTTGCCAATTCCACAAGAACAGCCTTAGCGAAAGGCTTCTTGAAGGGAAAGATGTAACTCTGTGAGATGAATTAACAGAACACAGAGCAGTTTCTCAGAAAGCTTCTTTCCAATTTTGAACTGAAGATATTTCCTTTTTCACCATAGCCCTCTATTTGCTTCCAAATACCACTTTGCCAATTCCACAAGAACAGCCTTAGCGAAAGGCTTCTTGACGAGAAGGATGTAACTCTGTGAGATGAATTAACAGAACACAGAGCAGTTTCTCAGAAAGCTTCTTTACAGTTTTGAACGGAAGATATATCCTTTTTCACCGTAGCCCTCTATGGGCTTCCAAAGATTCCTTTGCCAATTCCACAAGAACAGCCTTAGCGAAAGGCTTCTTGAAGGGAAAGATGTAACTCTGTGAGATGAATTAACAGAACACAGAGCAGTTGCTCAGAAAGCTTCTTTCCAGTTTTGAACGGAAGATATTTCCTTTTTCACAGTAGCCCTCTATGGGCTTCCAAATATCCCTTTACCAATTCCACAAGAACAACCTTAGGGAAAGGATACTTGAAGGGAAAGATGTAACTCTGTGAGATGAATTAACAGAACCCAGAGCAGTTTCTCAGAAAAGTTCTTTACAGTTTTCAAGGAAGATATTTCCTGTTTCACCATAGCCCTCTAAGGGCTTCCAAATATCCTTTGCCAATTCCACAAGAACAGCCTTAGCGAAAGGCTTCCTGAAGGAAAGATGTAACTCTGTGAGATGAATTAAAAGAACACAGAGCAGTTTCTCAGAAAGCTTCTTTCCAGTTTTGAACGGAAGATATTTCCTTTTCACCATAGCCCTCTAAGGGCTTCCAAATACCTTTGCCAATTCCACAAGAACAGCCTTAGCGAAGGCTTCTTGAAAGGAAAGATGTAACTCTGTGAGATGAATTAGCAGAACACAGAGCAGTTTCTCAGAAAGCTTCTTTCCAGTTTTGAACGGAAGATATTTCCTTTTCAAAATAGCCCTCTATGGGCTTCCAAATATCCCTTTGCCAATTCCACAAGAACAACCTTAGCGAAAGGCTTTTGAAGGGAAAGATGTAACTCTGTGAGATGAATTAACAGGACACAGAGCAGTTTCTCGAAAGGTTCTTTCCAGTTTTCAACGGAAGATATTTCCTTTTCACCATAGCCCTCTATGGGCTTCCAAATATCCCTTTGCCAATTCCACAAGAACAGCCTTAGCGAAAGGCTTCTTGAAGGAAAAGATGTAACTCTGTGAGATGAATTAAGGGAACACACAGCAGTTTCTCAGAAAGCTTCTATCCAGTTTTGAACGGAAGATATTTCCTTTTTCACCATAGCCCTCTATGGCCTTCCAAATATCTCTTTGCCAATTCCACAAGAACAGCCTTAGCGAAAGGCTTCTTGAAAGGAAAGATGTAACTCTGTGAGATGAATTAACAGAACACAGAGCAGTTTCTCAGAAAGATTCTTTCCAGTTTTGAGCGGAAGATATTTCTTTTTCGCCATTGCCCTCTATGGGCTTCCAGATATCCCTTTGCCAATTCCACAAGAACATCCTTAGCGAAAGACTTCTTGAAGGGAAAGATGTAACTCTGTGACATGAATTAACAGAACACAGAGCAGTTTCTCAGAAAGCTTCTTTCCAGTTTTGAACGGAAGATATTTCCTTTTTCATCATAGCACTCTATGGGCTTCCAAATATCCCTTTGCCAATTCCAAAAAAACAACCTTAGCGAAAGGCTTCTTGAAGGGAAAGATGTAACTCTGTGACATGAATTAACAGAACAGAGAGCAGTTTCTCAGAAAGCTTCTTTCCAGTTTTGAACGGAACATATTTCCTCTTCCACCATAGCCCTTTATGGGCTTCCTAATATCCCTTTGCCAATTCCACAAGAACACCCTTAGCGAAAGGCTTCTTGAAGGGAAAGATGTAACTCTGTGAGATGAATTAACAGAACACAGAGCAGTTTCTCAGAAAGCTTCTTTCCAATTTTGAACGGAAGATATTTTCTTTTTCACCATAGCCCTCTGTGCGCTTCCAAATATCCCTTTCCAATTCCACAAGAACAACCTTAGCGAAAGGCTTTGAAGGAAAGATGTAACTCTGTGAGATGAATTAAAAGAACACAGAGCAGTTTCTCAAAAGTTTCTTTCCAGTTTTGAACGGAAGATATTTTTTTCACCATAGCCCTCTATGGGCTTCCAAATATCCCTTTGCTAATTCCACAAGAACAGCCTTAGCGAAAGGCCTCTTGAAGACAATGATGTAACTGTGTGAGATGAATTAACAGAACACAGAGCAGTTTCTCAGAAAGCTTCTTTCCAGTTTTCAACGTAAGGTATTACCCTTTTCACCATAGCCCTTTATGGGCTTCCTAATATCACTTTG
Organism: Erythrocebus patas; assembly: GCA_023783455.1. NCBI lineage: Eukaryota > Metazoa > Chordata > Mammalia > Primates > Cercopithecidae > Erythrocebus > Erythrocebus patas. The sequence goes on along the minus strand of JAKFHT010004361.1, from coordinate 129,832 downwards.
CCAATTCCACAAGAACAGCCTTAGCGAAAGGCTTCTTGAAGTGAAAGATGTAACTCTGTGAGATGAATTAACAGAACACAGAGCAGTTTCTCAGAAAGCTTCTTTCCGGTTTTGAACAGAAGATATTTCCTTTTTCACCATAGCCCTCTAAGGGCTTCCAAATATCCCTTTGCCAATTCCACAAGAACAGCCTTAGCGAAAGGCTTCTTGAAGGGAAAGATGTATCTCTGTTAGATGAATTAACAGAACACAGAGCAGTTTCTCAGAAAGCTTCTTTCCAATTTTGAACTGAAGATATTTCCTTTTTCACCATAGCCCTCTATTGGCTTCCAAATATCACTTTGCTAATTCCACAAGAACAGCCTTAGCGAAAGGCTTCTTGAAGAAAGATGTAACTCTGTGAGATGAATTAACAGAACACAGAGCAGTTTCTCAGAAAGCTTCTTTTCAATTTTGAACTGAAGATATTTTTTTCACCATAGCCCTCATTTGCTTCCAAATACCACTTTGCCAATTCCACAAGAACAGCCTTAGCGAAAGGCTTCTTGACGAGAAAGATGTAACTCTGTGAGATGAATTAACAGAACACAGAGCAGTTTCTCAGAAAGCTTCTTTCCAATTTTGAACTGAAGATATTTCCTTTTTCACCGTAGCCCTCTAAGGGCTTCCAAATATCACTTTGCCAATTCCACAAGAACACCTTAGCGAAAGGCTTCTTGAAGGGAAAGATGTAACTCTGTGAGATGAATTAACAGAACACAGAGCAGTTTCTCAGAAAGCTTCTTTCCGGTTTTGAACGGAACGTATTTCCTTTTTCACCATAGCCCTCTATTTGCTTCCAAATACCACTTTGCCAATTCCACAAGAACAGCCTTAGCGAAACACTTCTTGAAGAGAAAGATGTAACTCTGTGAGATGAATTAACAGAACACAGAGCAGTTTCTCAGAAAGCTTCTTGCAGTTTTGAACGGAAGATATATCCTTTTTTCACCGTAGTCTCTATGGGCTTCCAAAGATTCCTTTGCCAATTCCACAAGAACAGCCTTAGCGAAAGGCTTCTTGAAGGGAAAGATGTAACTCTGTGAGATGAATTAACAGAACACAGAGCAGTTGCTCAGAAAGCTTCTTTCCAGTTTTGAACGGAAGATATTTCCTTTTTCACAGTAGCCCTCTATGGGCTTCCAAATATCCCTTTACCAATTCCACAAGAACAACCTTAGCGAAAGGCTTCTTGAAGGGAAAGATGTAACTCTGTGAGATGAATTAACAGAACCCAGAGCAGTTTCTCAGAAAAGTTCTTTCCAGTTTTCAAGGGAAGATATTTCCTGTTTCACCATAGCCCTCTAAGGGCTTCCAAATATCCCTTTGCCAATTCCACAAGAACAGCCTTAGCGAAAGGCTTCCTGAAGGAAAAGATGTAACTCTGTGAGATGAATTAAAAGAACACAGAGCAGTTTCTCAGAAAGCTTCTTTCCAGTTTTGAACGGAAGATATTTCCTTTTTCACCATAGCCCTCTAAGGGCTTCCAAATATCCCTTTGCCAATTCCACAAGAACAGCCTTAGCGAAAGACTTCTTGAAAGGAAAGATGTAACTCTGTGAGATGAATTAACAGAACACAGAGCAGTTTCTCAGAAAGCTTCTTTCCAGTTTTCAACGTAAGATATTTCCTTTTCACCATAGCTCTTATGGGCTTCCTAATATCACTTTGCCAATTCCACAAGAACAGCCTTAGCGAAAGGCTTTGAAGGAAAGATGTAACCTGTTAGATGAATTAACAGAACACAGAGCAGTTTCTCAGAAAGCTACTTTCCAGTTTTGAACGAAAGATATTTCCTTTTTCACCATAGCCCTCTATGGGCTTCCAAATATACTTTGCTAATTCCACAAGAACAGCCTTAGCGAAAGGCTTCTTGAAGGGAAAGATGTAACCTGTGAGATGAATTAACAGAACACAGAGCAATTTCTCAGAAAGCTTCTTTCTAGTTTTGAACGGAAGATATTTCCTTTTTCACCGTAGTCTCTATTGGCTTCCAAATATCACTTTGCTAATTCCACAAGAACAGCCTTAGCGAAAGGCTTTGAAGGAAAGATGTAACTCTGTGAGATGAATTAACAGAACACAGAGCAGTTTGTCAGAAAGCTTCTTCCAGTTTTGAACAAAAGATATTTCCTTTTCACCATAGCCTCCATGGGCTTCCAAATATCCCTTTGCCAATACACAAGAACAACCTTAGCGAAAGGCTTCTTGAAGGGAAAGATGCAACTCTGTTAGATGAATTAACAGAACAAAGAGCAGTTTCTCAGAAAGCTTCTTTCCAGTTTTGAACGGAAGATATTTCCTTTTTCACCATAGCCTTCTATGGGATTCCAAGTATCCCTTTGCCAATTCCACAAGAACAGCCTTAGCGAAAGGCTTCTTGAAGTGAAAGATGTAACTCTGTGAGATGAATTCACAGAACACAGAGCAGTTTCTCAGAAAGCTTCCTTCCGGTTTTGAACAGATGATATTTCCTTTTTCACCATAGCCCTCTAAGGGCTTCCAAATATCCCTTTGCCAATTCCACAAGAACAGCCTTAGCGAAAGGCTTCTTGAAGGGAAAGATGTTTGTCTGTGAGATGAATTAACAGAACACAGAGCAGTTTCTCAGAAAGCTTCTTTACAGTTTTGAACAGAACATATTTCCTTTTTCACCATAGCCCTCTATGGGCTTCCAAATATCACTTTGCCAATTCCAGAAGAACAGCCCTAGCGAAAGGCTTCTTGAAGGGAAAGATGTAACTCTGTGAGATGAATTAACAGAACACAGAGCAGTTTCTCAGAAAGCTTCTTTCCAGTTTTGAACGGAAGATATTTCCTTTTCACCATAGCCCCTATGGGCTTCCAAATATCCCTTTGCCAATTCCATAGAACAACCTTAGCGAAAGGCTTCTTGAAGGGAAAAATGTAACTCTTTGAGATGAATTAACACACCACAGAGCAGTTTCTCAGAAAGCTTCCTTCCAGCTTTAAACGGAAGATATTTCCTTTTTCACGATAGCCCTCTATGGGCTTCCAAATATCACTTTGCCAATTCCACAAGAACAGCCTTAGGAAAGGCTTTTGAAGGAAAGATGTAACCTGTGAGATGAATTAACAGAACACAGAGCATTTTCTCAGAAAGGTTCTTTTCAGTTTTGAACGGAAGTTATTTCCTTTTTCACCATAGCCCTTTATGGGCTTCCAAATATCCCTTTGCCAATTCCACAAGAACAACCTTAGCGAAAGGCTTCTTGAAGGGAAGGATGTAACTCTGTGAGATGAATTAACAGAACACAGAGCAGTTTCTCAGAAAGCTTCTTTCCAGTTTTGAACGGAAGATATTTCCTTTTTCACCATAGCCCTCTAAGGGCTTCCAAATATCCCTTTGCCAATTCCACAAGAACAGCCTTAGCGAAAGGATTCTGGAAGGGAAAGATGTAACTCTGTGAGATGAATTAGCAGAACACAGAGCAGTTTCTCAGAAAGCTTCTTTCCAGTTTTGAACGGAAGATATTTCCTTTTTCAAAATAGCCCTCTATGGGCTTCCAAATATCCCTTTGCCAATTCCACAAGAACAACCTTAGCCAAAGGCTTCATGAAGGGAAAGATGTAACTCTGTGAGATGAATTAACAGGACACAGAGCAGTTTCTCACAAAGGTTCTTTCCAGTTTTCAACGGAAGATATTTCCTTTTTCACCATAGCCCTCTATGGGCTTCCAAATATCACTTTGCCAATTCCACAAGAACAGCCTTAGCGAAAGGCTTCTTGAAGGAAAAGATGTAACTCTGTGAGATGAATTAACAGAACACAGAGCAGTTTCTCAGAAAGCTTCTATCCAGTTTTGAACGGAAGATATTTCCTTTTTCACCATAGCCCTCTATGGGCTTCCAAATATCTCTTTGCCAATTCCACAAGAACAGCCTTAGCGAAAGACTTCTTGAAAGGAAAGATGTAACTCTGTGAGATGAATTAACAGAACACAGAGCAGTTTCTCAGAAAGCTTCTTTCCAGTTTTGAACGGAAGATATTTCCTTTTTCACCATAGCCCTCTAGGGGTTTCCAAATATCCCTTTGCCAATTCTACAAGAACAACCTTAGCGAAAGGATTCTGGAAGGGAAAGATGTAACTCTGTGAGATGAATTAACAGAACACAGAGCAGTTTCTCATAAAGCTTCTTTCCAGTTTTGAACGGAAGATATTTCCTTTTTCACCATAGCCCTCTAAGGGCTTCCAAATATCCCTTTGCCAATTCCACAAGAACAGCCTTAGCGAAAGGCTTTTGAAGGAAAGATGTAACTCTGTGAGATGAATTAAAAGAACACAGAGCAGTTTCTCAGAAAGCTTCTTTCCAGTTTTGAACGGAAGATATTTCCTTTTTCACCATAGCCCTCTATGGGCTTCCAAATATCCCTTTGCCAATTCCACAAGAACAACCTTAGCGAAAGGCTTTTGAAGGAAAGATGTAACTCTGTGAGATGAATTAACAGAACACAGAGCAGTTTCTCAGAAAGCTTCTTTCCAGTTTTGAACGGAAGATATTTCCTTTTTCACCATAGCCCTCTATTTGCTTCCAAATATCCCTTTGCCAATTCCACAAGAACAGCCTTAGCGAAAGGCTTCTTGAAGGGAAAGATGTAACTCTGTGAGATGAATTAACAGAACACAGAGCAGTTACTCAGAAAGCTTCTTCCAGTTTTGAACGGAAGATATTTCCTTTTTCACCATAGCCTCTATGGGCTTCCAAATATCCTTTGCTAATTCCACAAGAACAGCCTTAGCTTAAAGGCTTCTTGAAGGGAAAGATGTAACTCTGTGAGATGAATTAACAGAACACAGAGCAGTTTCTCAGAAAGCTTCTTTCCAGTTTTGAACGGAAGATATTTCCTTTTCACCATAGCCCTCTATGGGCTTCCAAATATCCCTTTGCCAATTCCACAAGAACATCCTTAGCGAAAGGCTTCTTGAAGGAAAGATGTAACTCTGTGAGATGAATTAACAGAACACAGAGCAGTTTCTCAGAAAGCTTCTTCCAGTTTTGAACGGAAGATATTTCCTTTTCACCATAGCCCTCTATGGGCTTCCAAATATCCCTTTGCCAATTCCACAAGAACAGCCTTAGCGAAAGGCTTTTGAAGGGAAAGATGTAACTCTGTGAGATGAATTAACAGAACACAGAGCAGTTTCTCAGAAAGCTTTTTCCAGTTTTGAACGGAGGATATTTTTTTTCACCATAGCCTCTATGGGCTTCCAAATATCACTTTGCCAATTCCACAAGAACAGCCTTAGTGAAAGGCTTTTGAAGGGAAAGATGTAACTCTGTGAGATGAATTAACAGAACACAGAGCAGTTTCTCAGAAAGTTTCTTTCCAGTTTTGAACGGAAGATATTTCCTTTTTCACCATAGCCCTCTATGGGCTTCCAAATATCCCTTTGCCAATTCCACAAGAACAGCCTTAGTGAAAGGCTTCTTGAAGGGAAAGATGTAACTCTGTGAGATGAATTAACAGAACACAGAGCAGTTTCTCAGAAAGCTTCTTTCCAGTTTTGAACGGAAGATATTTCCTTTTTCACCATAGCCTCTATGGGCTTCCAAATATCCCTTTGCTAATTCCACAAGAACAGCCTTAGCGAAAGGCTTCTTGAAGGAAAGATGTAACTCTGTGAGATGAATTAACAGAACACAGAGCAGTTTCTCAGAAAGCTTCTTCCAGTTTTGAACGGAAGATATTTCCTTTTTCACCATAGCCATCTATGGGCTTCCAAATATCCCTTTGCCAATTCCACAAGAACAGCCTTAGCGAAAGGCTTCTTGAAGGGAAAGATGTAACTCTGTGAGATGAATTAACAGAACACAGAGCAGTTTCTCAGAAAGCTTTTTCCAGTTTTGAACGGAAGATATTCCTTTTTTCACCATAGCCCTCTATGGCTTCCAAATATCCCTTTGCCAATTCCACAAGAACAGCCTTAGCGAAAGGCTTTGAAGGAAAGATGTAACTCTGTGAGATGAATTAACAGAACACAGAGCAGTTTCTCAGAAAGCTTTTTCCAGTTTTGAACGGAAGATATTTCCTTTTTCACCATAGCCTCTATGGGCTTCCAAATATCCTTTGCCAATTCCACAAGAACAGCCTTAGCGAAAGGCTTTGAAGGGAAAGATGTAACTCTGTGAGATGAATTAACAGAACACAGAGCAGTTTCTCAGAAAGTTTTTCCAGTTTTGAACGAAGATATTTCCTTTTTCACCATAGCCTCTATGGGCTTCCAAATATCCCTTTGCCAATTCCACAAGAACAGCCTTAGCGAAAGGCTTCTTGAAGGAAAGATGTAACTCTGTGAGATGAATTAACAGAACACAGAGCAGTTTCTCAGAAAGCTTCTTTCCAGTTTTGAACGGAAGATATTTCCTTTTTCACCATAGCCTCTATGGGCTTCCAATATCACTTGCCGATTCCACAAGAACAGCCTTAGCGAAAGGCTTCTTGAAGGAAAGATGTAACTCTGTGAGATGAATTAACAGAACACAAAGCAGTTTCTCAGAAAGTTTCTTTCCAGTTTTGAACGGAAGATATTTCCTTTTTCACCATAGCCTCTATGGGCTTCCAAATATCACTTTGCCAATTCCACAAGAACAGCCTTAGCGAAAGGCTTCTTGAAGGAAAGATGTAACTCTGTGAGATGAATAACAGAACACAGCAGTTTCTCAGAAAGCTTCTTTCCAGTTTTAAACGGAAGATATTTCCTTTTTCACCATAGCCCTCTATGGGCTTCCAAATATCACTTTGCCAATTCCACAAGAACAGCCTTAGCGAAAGGCTTCTTGAAGGGAAAGATGTAACTCTGTGAGATGAATTAACAGAACACAGAGCAGTTTCTCAGAAAGCTTCTTTCCAGTTTTGAACGGAAGATATTTCCTTTTCACCATAGCCTCTATGGGCTTCCAAATATCACTTTGCCAATTCCACAAGAACAGCCTTAGCGAAAGGCTTCTTGAAGGAAAGATGTAACTCTGTGAGATGAATTAACAGAACACAGAGCAGTTTCTCAGAAAGCTTTTTCCAGTTTTGAACGGAAGATATTTTCTTCACCATAGCCTCTATGGGCTTCCAAGTATCACTTTGCCAATTCCACAAGAACAGCCTTAGTGAAAGGCTTCTTGAAGGGAAAGATGTAACCTGTGAGATGAATTAACAGAACACAGAGCAGTTTCTCAGAAAGCTTCTCTTTCCAGTTTTGAACGGAAGATATTTTCTTCACCATAGCCTCTATGGGCTTCCAAAAATATCACTTTGCCAATTCCACAAGAACAGCCTTAGCGAAAGGCTTCTTGAAGGGAAAGATGTAACTCTGTGAGATGAATTAACAGAACACAGAGCAGTTTCTCAGAAAGCTTCTTCCAGTTTTGAACGGAAGATATTTCCTTCTTCACCATAGCCCTCTATGGGCTTCCAAATATCACTTTGCCAATTCCACAAGAACAGCCTTAGCGAAAGGCTTTTGAAGGGAAAGATGTAACTCTGTGAGATGAATTAACAGAACACAGAGCAGTTTCTCAGAAAGCTTCTTTCCAGTTATGAACGGAAGATATTTTTCACCATAGCCCACGGGCTTCCAAATATCCCTTTGCCAATTCCACAAGAACAGGCTTTAGCGATAGGCTTTTGAAGGGAAAGATGTAACTCTGTGAGATGAATTAACAGAACACAGAGGAGTTTCTCAGAAAGCTTTTTCCAGTTTTGAACGGAAGATATTTCCTTTTTCACCATAGCCCTTATGGGCTTCCTAATATCACTTTGCCAATTCCACAACAAGTGCCTTTACGAAAGGCTTCTTGAAGGGAAAGATGTAACTCTGTGAGATGAATTAACAGAACACAGAGCAGTTTTCAGAAAGCTTCTTTCCAGTTTTGAACGGAAGATATTTCCTTTTTCACCATAGCCCTATGGGCTTCCAAATATCCCTTGCCAATTCCACAAGAACAACCTTAGCGAAAGGCTTCTTGAAGGGAAAGATGTAACTCTGTGATATGAATTAACAGAACACAGAGCAGTTTCTCAGAAAGCTTCTTTCCAGTTTTGAACTGAAGATATTTCCTTAACCATAGCCCTTTATGGGCTTCCAAATATCCCTTTGCCAATTACATAAGAACAGCCTTAGCGAAAGGCTTTGAAGGGACAGATGTAACTCTGTGAGATGAATTAACAGAACACAGAGCAGTTTCTCAGAAAGCTTCTTTCCAGTTTTGAACGGAAGATATTTCCTTTTCACCATAGCCCTCTATGGGCTTCCAAATATCACTTTGCTAATTCCACAAGAACAGCCTTAGCCAAAGGCTTCTTGAAGGAAAGATGTAACTCTGTGAGATGAATTAACAGAACACAGAGCAGTTTCTCAGAAAGCTTCTTTCCAGTTTTGAACGGAAGATATTTCCTTTTCACCATAGCCCTATGGGCTTCCAAATATCCTTTGCCAATTCCACAAGAACAGCCTTAGCGAAAGGTTTCTTGAAGGAAAGATGTAACTCTGTGAGGTGAATTAACAGAACACAGAGCAGTTTCTCAGAAAGCTTCTTTCCAGTTTTGAACGGAAGATATTTTTCACCATAGCCCTCTATGGGCTTCCAAATATCCTTTGCCAATTCCACAAGAACAACCTTAGCGAAAGGATTCTGAAGGAAAGATGTAACTCTGTGAGATGAATTAACAGAACCACAGAGCAGTTTCTCAGAAAGCTTCTTCCAGTTTTGAACGGAAGATATTTCCTTTTCACCATAGCCCTCTAAGGGCTTCCAAATATCCTTTGCCAATTCCACAAGAACAGCCTTAGCGAAAGGCTTCTTGAAGAGAAAGATGTAACTCTGTGAGATGAATTATCAGAACAGAGAGCAGTTTCTCAGAAAGCTTCTTTCCAGTTTTGAACGGAAGATATTTCCTTTTTCACCATAGCCTCTATGGGCTTCCAAATATCCCTTTGCCAATTCCACAAGAACAGCCTTAGCGAAAGGCTTCTTGAAGGGAAACATGTAACTCTGTGAGATGAATAAAGAGAACACAGAGCAGGTTCACAGAAAGCTTCTTTCCAGTTTTCAACGGAAGATATTTCCTTTTTCACCATAGCCCTCTATGGGCTTCCAAATATCACTTTGCCAATTCCAAAAGAACAGCCTTAGCGAAAGGCTTCTTGAAGGGAAAGATGTAACTCTGTGAGATGAATTAACAGAACACAGAGCAGTTTCTCAGAAAGCTTCTTCCAGTTTTGAACGGAAGATATTTCCTTTTTCACCATAGCCCTTTATGGGCTTCCAAATATCCTTTGCTAATTCCACAAGAACAGCCTTAGCGAAAGGCTTGAAGGAAAGATGTAACTCTGTGAGATGAATTAACAGAACACAGAGCAGTTTCTCAGAAAGCTTCTTTCCAGTTTTGAACGGAAGATATTTCCTTTTTCACCATAGCCCTCTATGGGCTTCCAAATATCCTTTGCCAATTCCACAAGAACAGCCTTAGCGAAAGGCTTCTTGAAGGGAAAGATGTAACTCTGTGAGATGAATTAACAGAACACAGAGCAGTTTCTCAGAAAGCTTCTTTCCAGTTTTGAACGGAAGATATTTGCTTTTTCACCATAGCCCTCTATTTGCTTCCAAATATCCCTTTGCCAATTCCACAAGAACAGCCTTAGCGAAAGGAGTCTTGAAGGGAAAGATGTAACTCTGTGAGATGAATTAAGAGAACACAGAGCAGTTTCTCAGAAAGCTTCTTTCCAGTTTTGAACGGAAGATATTTCCTTTTTCACCGTAGCCCTCTACGGGCTTCCAAATATCCCTTTGCCAATTCCACAAGAACAGGCTTAGCGAAAGGCTTCTTGAAGGGAAAGATGTAACTCTGTGAGATGAATTAACAGAACACAGAGCAGTTTCTCAGAAAGCTTCTTTCCAGTTTTGAACGGAAGATATTTCCTTTTTCACCATAGCCCTTTATGGGCTTCCTAATATCCTTTGCCAATTCCACAAGAACAGCCTTTACGAAAGGCTTCTTGAAGGAAAGATGTAACTCTGTGAGATGAATTAACGGAACACAGAGCAGTTTCTCAGAAAGCTTCTTTCCAGTTTTGAACGGAAGTTATTTCCTTTTTCACCATAGCCCTTTATGGGCTTCCAAATTACCCTTTGCCAATTCCACAAGAACAGTCTTACGAAAGGCTTCTTGAAGGGAAAGATGTAATTCTGTGAGATGAATTAAGAGAACACAGAGCAGTTTCTCAGAAAGTTTCTTTCCAGTTTTGAACGGAAGATATTTCCTTTTTCACCATAGCCTCTATTTGCTTCCAAATATCCTTTACCAATTCCACAAGAACAGCCTTAGCGAAAGGCTTTTGAAGGGAAAGATGTGTCTCTGTGAGGTGAATTAACAGAACACAGAGCAGTTTCTCAGAAACCTTCTTTCCAGTTTTGAACGGAAGATATTTCCTTTTCACCAGAGCCCTCTAAGTGCTTCCAAATATCCTTTTCCAATTCCACAAGAACAGCCTTAGCGAAAGGCTTCTTGAAGGGAAAGATGTAACTGTGAGATGAATTAACAGAACACAGAGCAGTTTCTCAAAAGCTTTTTCCAGTTTTCAACGGAAGATATTTTTTTTCACCATAGCCCCTATGGGCTTCCAAATATCCTTTGCCAATTCCACAAGAATAACCTTAGCGAAAGGATTCTTGAAGGGAAAGATGTAACTCTGTGAGATGAATTAAAAGAACACAGAGCAGTATCTCAGAAAGCTTCTTCCAGTTTTGAACGGAAGATATTTCTTTTTCACCATAGCCCTCTATGGGCTTCCAAATATCACTTTGCCAATTCCACAAGAACAGCCTTAGCGAAAGGCTTTTGAAGGGAAAGATGTAACTCTGTGAGATGAATTAACAGAACACAGAGCAGTTTCTCAGAAAGCTTCTTTCCAGTTTTGAACGGAAGATATTTCCTTTTTCACCATAGCCCTCTATGGGCTTCCAAATATCCTTTGCCAATTCCACAAGAACAACCTTAGCGAAAGGCTTTTGAAGGGAAAGATGTAACTCTGTGAGATGAATTAACAGAACAGAGCAGTTTCTCAGAAAGCTTCTTCCAGTTTTGAACGGAAGATATTTCCTTTTCACCATAGCCCTCTATGGGCTTCCAAATATCCCTTGCCAATTCCACAAGAACATCCTTAGCGAAAGGCTTTTGAAGGGAAAGATGTAACTGTGAGATGAATTAACAGAACACAGAGCAGTTTCTCAGAAAGCTTCCTTCCACTTTTGAAAGGAAGATATTTCCTTTTCACCATAGCCCTCTATGGGTTACCAAATATCACTTTGCCAATTCCACAAGAACAGCCTTAGCGAAAGGCTTTTGAAGGAAAGATGTAAGTCTGTAAGATGAATTAACAGAACACAGAGCAGTTTCTCAGAAAGCTTCTTTCCAGTTTTGAAAGGAAGAGATTTCCTTTTCACCAGAGCCCTCTATGGGCTTCCAAATATCACTTTGCCAATTCCACAAGAACAGCCTTAGCGAAGGCTTCTTGAAGTGAAAGATGTAACTCTGTGAGATGAATTAACAGAACACAGAGCAGTTTCTCAGAAAGCTTCCTTCCAGTTTTGAACAAAAGATATTTCCTTTTTCACCATAGCCTCTATGGGCTTCCAAATATCACTTTGCTAATTCCACAAGAACAGCCTTAGCGAAAGGCTTTGAAGGAAAGATGTAACTCTGTGAGATGAATTAACAGAACACAGAGCAGTTTCTCAGAAAGCTTCTTTCCAGTTTTGAACGGAAGATATTTCCTTTTTCACCATAGCCCTATGGGCTTCCAAATATCACTTGCTAATTCCACAAGAACAGCCTTAGCGACAGGCTTCTTGAAGGAAAGATGTAACTCTGTGAGATGAATTAACAGAACACAGAGCAGTTTCTCAGAAAGTTTCTTTCCAGTTTTGAACAAAAGATATTTCCTTTTTCACCATAGCCCTCTATGGGCTTCCAAATATCCCTTTGCCAATACACAAGAACAACCTTAGCGAAAGGCTTCTTGAAGGGAAAGATGCAACTCTGTGAGATGAATTAACAGAACACAGAGCAGTTTCTCAGAAAGCTTCTTTCCAGTTTTGAACGGAAGATATTTCCTTTTTCACCATAGCCTTGTATGGGCTTCCAAATATCCCTTTGCCAATTCCACAAGAACAGCCTTAGCGAAAGGCTTTGAAGTGAAAGATGTAACTCTGTGAGATGAATTAACAGAACACAGAGCAGTTTCTCAGAAAGCTTTTTCCAGTTTTGAACAGAAGATATTTTTTTCACCATAGCCCTGTAAGGGCTTCCAAATATCCTTTGCCTATTCCACAAGAACAGCCTTAGCGAAAGGCTTCTTGAAGGAAAGATGTATCTCTGTTAGATGAATTAACAGAACACAGAGCAGTTTCTCAGAAAGCTTCTTTACAGTTTTGAACAGAAGATATTTCCTTTTTCACCATAGCCTCTATGAGCTTCCAAATATCACTTGCCAATTCCAGAAGAACAGCCTTAGCGAAAGGCTTTTGAAGGAAAGATGTAACTCTGTGAGATGAATTAACAGACAACAGAGCAGTTTCTCAGAAAGCTTTTTCCAGTTTTGAACGGAAGATATTTACTTTTTTCACCATAGCCCTCTATGGGCTTAAAAATATCACTTTGCCAATTCCACAAGAACAGCCTTAGTGAAAGGCTTTGAAGGAAAGATGTAACTCTGTGAGATGAATTAACAGAACACAGAGCATTTTCTCAGAAAGCTTCTTTCCAGTTTTGAACGGAAGATATTTTTTTCACCATAGCCCTCTAAGGGCTTCCAAAGATCCCTTTGCCAATTCCACAAGAACAGCCTTAGAGAAAGGCTTCTTGAAGGGAAAGATGTAACTCTGTGAGATGAATTAACAGACAACAGAGCAGTTTCTCAGAAAGCTTCTTTCCAGTTTTGAACGGAAGATATTTCCTTTTTCACCATAGCCCTCTATGGGCTTCCAAATATCCTTGCCAATTCCAGAAGAACAACCTTAGCGAAAGGTTTTGAAGGGAAAGATGTAACTCTGTGACATGAATTAACAGAACACAGAGCAGTTTCTCAGAAAGCTTTTTCCAGTTTTGAACGGAAGATATTTTTTCACCATAGCCCTTTATGGGCTTCCAAATATCCTTTGCCAATTCCACAAGAACAGCCTTTGGGAAAGGCTTCTTGAAGGGAAAGATGTAACTCTGTGAGATGAATTAACACAACACAGAGCAGTTTCTCAGAAAGCTTCTTTCCAGTTTCGAACGGAAGATATTTTTTTCACCATAGCCTCTATGGGCTTCCAAATATCCCTTTGCCAATTTCACAAGAACAGCCTTAGCGAAAGACTTCTTGAAGAGAAAGATGTAACTCTGTGAGATGAATTAACAGAACACAGAGCAGTTTCTCAGAAAGCTTCTTTCCAGTTTTGAACGGAAGATATTTTTTTTCACCATAGCCCTTTATGGGCTTCCAAATATCTTTGCCAATTCCACAAGAACAGCCTTAGCGAAAGGCTTTGAAGAGAAAGATGTAACTCTGTGAGATGAATTAACAGAACACAGAGCAGTTTCTCAGAAAGCTTCTTTCCAGTTTTGAACGGAAGATATTTCCTTTTTCACCATAGCCCTCTACTTGCTTCCAAATACCACTTTGCCAATTCCACAAGAACAGCCTTAGGGAAAGGCTTCTTGAAGAGAAAGATGTAACCTGTGTGATGAATTAACAGAACACAGAGCAGTTTCTCAGAAAGCTTCTTTGCAGTTTTGAACGGAAGATATATCCTTTTTCACCGTAGCCCTCTATGGGCTTCCAAATATCCTTTGCTAATTCCACAAGAACAGCCTTAGCGAAAGGCTTCTTGAAGGAAAGATGTAACTCTGTGAGATGAATTAACAGAACACAGAGCAGTTCTCAGAAAGCTTCTTTCCAGTTTTGAACGGAAGATATTTCCTTTTTCACAGTAGCCTCTATGGGCTTCCAAATATCCCTTTACCAATTCCACAAGAACAACCTTAGCGAAAGGATACTTGAAGGAAAGATGTAACTCTCTGAGATGAATTAACAGAACCCAGAGCAGTTTCTCAGAAAAGTTCTTTCCAGTTTTGAACGGAAGATATTTCCTGTTTCACCATAGCCTCTAAGGGCTTCCAAATATCCCTTTGCCAATTCCACAAGAACAGCCTTAGCGAAAGGCTTCCTGAAGGAAAGATGTAACTCTGTGACATGAATTAAAGAACACAGAGCAGTTTCTCAGAAAGCTTCTTTCCAGTTTTGAACAGAAGATATTTTTCACCATAGCCTCTATGGGCTTCCAAATATCCCTTTGCCAATTCCACAAGAACAGCCTTAGCGAAGGCTTCTTGAAGGAAAGATGTAACTCTGTGAGATGAATTAACAGAACACAGAGCAGTTTCTCAGAAAGCTTCTTTCCTGTTTTCAACGTAAGATATTTCCTTTTTCACCATAGCCCTTTATGGGCTTCCTAATATCACTTTGCCAATTCCACAAGAACAGCCTTAGCGAAAGGCTTCTTGAAGGAAAGATGTAACTCTGTTAGATGAATTAACAGAACACAGAGCAGTTTCTCAGAAAGCTTCTTTCCAGTTTTGAACGGAAGATATTTCCTTTTTCACCGTAGCCCTCTATTGGCTTCCAAATATCACTTTGCCAATTCCACAACAGCCTTAGCGAAAGGCTTCTTGAAGGAAAGATGTAACTCTGAGATGAATTAACAGAACACAGAGCAGTTTCTCAGAAAGCTTCTTCCAGTTTTGAACAAAAGATATTTCCTTTTCACCATAGCCCTCTATGGGCTTCCAAATATCCCTTTGCCAATACACAAGAACAGCCTTAGCGAAAGGCTTCTTGAAGGGAAAGATGCAACTCTGTGAGATGAATTAACAGAACACAGAGCAGTTTCTCAGAAAGCTTCTTTCCAGTTTTGAACGGAAGATATTTCCTTTTTCACAGTAGCCCTCTATGGGCTTCCAAATATCCCTTTACCAATTCCACAAGAACAACCTTAGCGAAAGGATACTTGAAGGGAAAGATGTAACTCTGTGAGATGAATTAACAGAACCCAGAGCAGTTTCTCAGAAAAGTTCTTTCCAGTTTTGAACGAAGATATTTCCTTTTTCACCATAGCCCTCTGGGCTTCCAAATATCACTTTGCTAATTCCACAAGAACAGCCTTAGCGAAAGGCTTCTTGAAGGAAAGATGTATCTCTGTGAGATGAATTAACAGAACACAGAGCAGTTTCTCAGAAAGCTTCTTTCCAATTTTGAACTGAAGATACTTCATTTTTCACCATAGACCTCTATTTGCTTCCAAATACCACTTTGCCAATTCCACAAGAACAGCCTTAGCAAAGGCTTGAAGAGAAAGATGTAACTCTGTGAGATGAATTAACAGAACACAGAGCAGTTTCTCAGAAAGCTTCTTTCCAATTTTGAACTGAAGATATTTCCTTTTTCACCATAGCCTCTATTTGCTTCCAAATACCACTTTGCCAATTCCACAAGAACAGCCTTAGCGAAAGGCTTCTTGAAGGAAAGATGTAACTCTGTGAGATGAATTAACAGAACACAGAGCAGTTGCTCAGAAAGCTTCTTTCCAGTTTTGAACGGAAGATATTTCCTTTTTCACAGTAGCCCTCTATGGGCTTCCAAATATCCCTTTACCAATTCCACAAGAACAACCATAGGGAAAGGATACTTGAAGGGAAAGATGTAACTCTGTGAGATGAATTAACAGAACCCAGAGCAGTTTCTCAGAAAAGTTCCTTCCAGTTTTCAAGGGAAGATATTTCCTGTTTCACCATAGCCCTCTAAGGGCTTCCAAATATCCCTTTGCCAATTCCACAAGAACAGCCTTAGCGAAAGGCTTCCTGAAGGAAAAGATGTAACTCTGTGAGATGAATTAAAAGAACACAGAGCAGTTTCTCAGAAAGCTTCTTCCAGTTTTGAACGGAAGATATTTTTTCACCATAGCCCTCTAAGGGCTTCCAAATATCCTTTGCCAATTCCACAAGAACAGCCTTAGCGAAAGGCTTCTTGAAGGAAAGATGTAACTCTGTGAGATGAATTAACAGAACACAGAGCAGTTTGTCAGAAAGCTTCTTTTCAGTTTTGAACAAAAGATATTTCCTTTTCACCATAGCCCTCTATGGGCTTCCAAATATCCTTTGCCAATTCCACAAGAACAACCTTAGCGAAAGGCTTCTTGAAGGAAAGATGCAACTCTGTTAGATGAATTAACAGAACACAGAGCAGTTTCTCAGAAAGCTTCCTTCCAGTTTTGAACGGAAGATATTTCCTTTTCACCATAGCCTCTATGGGCTTCCAAATATCCTTTGCCAATTCCACAAGAACAGCCTTAGCGAAAGGCTTTGAAGTGAAAGATGTAACTCTGTGAGATGAATTAACAGAACACAGAGCAGTTTCTCAGAAAGCTTCTTTCCAGTTTTGAACAGAAGATATTTCCTTTTCACCATAGCCTCTAAGGGCTTCCAAATATCCTTTGCCAATTCCACAAGAACAGCCTTAGCGAAAGGCTTTTTGAAGGAAAGATGTCTGTGAGATGAATTAACAGAACACAGAGCAGTTTCTCAGAAAGCTTCTTTACAGTTTTGAACAGAACATATTTCCTTTTTCACAGTAGCCCTCTATGAGCTTCCAAATATACTTTGCCAATTCCAGAAGAACAGCCCTAGCGAAAGGCTTCTTGAAGGAAAGATGTAACTCCGTGAGATGAATTAACAGAACACAGAGCAGTTTCTCAGAAAGCTTCTTTCCAATTTTGAACTGAAGATATTTCCTTTTTCACCGTAGCCCTCTAAGGGTTTCCATATATCACTTTGCCAATTCCACAAGAACACCTTAGCGAAAGGCTTCTTGAAGGGAAATATGTAACTCGGTGAGATGAATTAACAGAACACAGAGCAGTTTCTCAGAAAGCTTCTTTCCGGTTTTGAACGGAAGATATTTCCTTTTTCACCATAGCCCTCTATTTGCTTCCAAATACCACTTTGCCAATTCCACAAGAACAGCCTTAGCGAAAGGCTTCTTGAAGAGAAAGATGTAACTCTGTGAGATGAATTAACAGAACACAGAGCAGTTTCTCAGAAAGCTTCTTTGCAGTTTTGAACGGAAGATATATCCTTTTTCACCATAGCCCTCTATGGGCTTCCAAATATCACTTTGCCAATTCCACAAGAACAGCCTTAGCGAAAGGCTTCTTGAAGGAAAGATGTAACTCTGTGAGATGAATTAACAGAACAGAGCAGTTTCTCAGAAAAGTTCTTTCCAGTTTTCAACGGAAGATATTTCCTTTTCACCATAGCCCTTTATGGGCTTCCAAATATCACTTTGCCAATTCCACAAGAACAGCCTTAGCGAAAGGCTTCTTGAAGGAAAGATGTAACTCTGTGAGATGAATTAACAGAACACAGAGCAGTTTCTCAGAAAGCTTCTTTCCAGTTTTGAATGGAAGATATTTCCTTTTCACCATAGCCCTCTATGGGCTTCCAAATATCACTTTGCCAATTCCACAAGAACAGCCTTAGCGAAAGGCTTCTTGAAGGAAAGATGTAACTCTGTGAGATGAATTAACAGAACACAGAGCAATTTCTCAGAAAGCTTCTTTCCGGTTTTGAACGGAAGATATTTCCTTTTTCACCATAGCCCTCTATTTGCTTCCAAATACCACTTTGCCAATTCCACAAGAACAGCCTTAGCGAAAGGCTTCTTGAAGAGAAAGATGTAACTCTGTGAGATGAATTAACAGAACACAGAGCAGTTTCTCAGAAAGCTTCTTTGCAGTTTTGAACGGAAGATATATCCTTTTTCACCGTAGCCCTCTATGGGCTTCCAAAGATCACTTTGCCAATTCCAGAAGAACAGCCTTAGCGAAAGGATACTTAAGGGAAAGAAGTAACTCTGTGAGATGAATTAACAGAACCCAGAGCAATTTCTCAGAAAAGTTCTTTCCAGTTTTCAACGGAAGATATTTCCTGTTTCACCATAGCCCTCTAAGGGCTTCCAAATATCCCTTTGCCAATTCCACAAGAACAGCCTTAGCGAAAGGCTTCCTGAAGGAAAAGATGTAACTCTGTTAGATGAATTAACAGAACACAGAGCAGTTTCTCAGAAAGCTTCTTTCCAGTTTTGAACGGAAGATATTTCCTTTTTCACCATAGCCCTCTATGGGCTTCCAAATATCACTTTGCCAATTCCACAGGAACAGCCTTAGCGAAAGGCTTCTTGAAGGGAAAGATGTAACTCTGTGAGATGAATTAACAGAACACAGAGCAATTTCTCAGAAAGCTTCTTTCTAGTTTTGAACGGAAGATATTTCCTTTTTCACCTTAGCCCTCTATTGGCTTCCAAATATCACTTTGCCAATTCCACAAGAACAGCCTTAGCGAAAGGCTTCTTAAAGGGAAAGATGTAAGTCTGTAAGATGAATTAACAGAACAGAGAGCAGTTTCTCAGAAAGCTTCTTTCCAGTTTTGAAAGGAAGAGATTTCCTTTTTCACCGTAGCCCTCTATGGGCTTCCAAATATCACTTTGCCAATTCCACAAGAACAGCCTTAGCGAAGGGCTTCTTGAAGGGAAAGATGTAACTCTGTTAGATGAATTAACAGAACACAGAGCAGTTTCTCAAAAAGCTTCTTTCTAGTTTTGAACGGAAGATATTTCCTTTTTCACCATAGCCCTTTATGGGCTTCCTAATATCACTTTGCCAATTCCACAAGAACAGCCTTAGCGAAAGACTTCTTGAAGGGAAAGATGCAACTCTGTGAGATGAATTAACACAACACAGAGCAGTTTCTCAGAAAGCTTCTTTCCAGTTTCGAACGGAAGATATTTCCTTTTTCACCATAGCCCTCTATGGGATTCCAAATATCACTTTGCCAATTCCACAAGAACAGCCTTAGCTAAAGGCTTCTTGAAGAGAAAGATGTAACTCTGTGAGATGAATTAACAGAACACAGAGCAGTTTCTCAGAAAACTTCTTTCCAGTTTTGAACGGAAGATATTTCCTTTTTCATTATAGCCCTCTATGGGCTTCCAAATATCCCTTTGCCAATTCCACAAGAACAACCTTAGCGAAAGGCTTCTTGAAGGAAAGATGTAACTCTGTGACATGAATTAACAGAACACAGAGCAGTTTCTCAAAAGCTTCTTTCCAGTTTTGAACGGAAGATATTTCCTTTTTCACCATAGCCCTTTATGGGCTTCCTAATATCACTTTGCCAATTCCACAAGAACAGCCTTAGCGAAAGGCTTCTTGAAGGAAAGATGTAACTCCGTGAGATGAATTAACAGAACACAGAGCAGTTTCTCAGAAAGATTCTTTCCAGTTTTGAACGGAAGATATTTCCTTTTTCACCATAGCCTCTATGGGCTTCCAAATATCCGCTTGTCAATTCCACAAGAACAACCTTAGCGAAAGGATTCTGAAGGGAAAGATGTAACTCTGTGAGTTGATTTAGCAGAACACAGAGCAGTTTCTCAGAAAGCTTCTTTCCAGTTTTGAACGGAAGATATTTCCTTTTTCAAAATAGCCCTCTATGGGCTTCCAAATATCCTTGCCAATTCCAGAAGAACAACCTTAGCGAAAGGCTTCTTGAAGGGAAAGATGTAACTCTGTGAGATGAATTAAAGAACACAGAGCAGTTTCTCAAAAACTTCTTTCCAGTTTTGAACAGAAGATATTTCCTTTTTCACCATAGCCCTCTATGGGCTTCCAAATATCCTTTGCCAATTCCACAAGAACAGCCTTAGCGAAAGGCTTCTTGAAGAGAAAGATGTAACTCTGTTAGATGAATTAACAGAACACAGAGCAGTTTCTCAGAAAGCTTCCTTCCAGTTTTGAAAGGAAGATATTTCCTTTTTACCGTAGCCCTCTATGGGCTTCCAAATATCCTTGCCAATTCCACAAGAACAGCCTTAGCGAAGGCTTCTTGAAGGGAAAGATGTAAGTCTGTAAGATGAATTAACAGAACACAGAGCAGTTTCTCAGAAAGCTTCTTTCCAGTTTTGAAAGGAAGAGATTTCCTTTTTCACCGTAGCCCTCTATGGGCTTCCAAATATCACTTTGCCAATTCCACAAGAACAGCCTTAGCGAAGGCTTTGAAGGGAAAGATGTAACTCTGTTAGATGAATTAACAGAACACAGAGCAGTTTCTCAGAAAGCTTCCTTCCAGTTTTGAACGGAAGATATTTCCTTTTTCACCATAGCCCTCTATGGGCTTCCAAATATCACTTTGCCAATTCCACAGGAACAGCCTTAGCGAAAGGCTTCTTGAAGGGAAAGATGTAACTCTGTGAGATGAATTAACAGAACACAGAGCAGTTTCTCAGAAAGCTTCTTTGCAGTTTTGAACAAAAGATATTTCCTTTTTCACCATAGCCCTCTATGGGCTTCCAAATATCCCTTTGCCAATACACAAGAACAACCTTAGCGAAAGGCTTCTTGAGGGGAAAGATGCAACTCTGTGAGATGAATTAACAGAACACAGAGCAGTTTCTCAGAAAGCTTCTTTCCGGTTTTGAACAGAAGATATTTCCTTTTTCACCATAGCCCTCTAAGGGCTTCCAAATATCCCTTTGCCAATACACAAGAACAACCTTAGCGAAAGGCTTCTTGAGGGAAAGATGCAACTCTGTGAGATGAATTAACAGAACACAGAGCAGTTTCTCAGAAAGCTTCTTCCAGTTTTGAACGGAAGATATTTCCTTTTTCACCATAGCCCTCTATGGGCTTCCAAATATCCTTTGCCAATTCCACAAGAACAGCCTTAGCGAAAGGCTTCTTGAAGGGAAAGATGTATCTCTGTTAGATGAATTAACAGAACACAGAGCAGTTTCTCAGAAAGCTTCTTTACAGTTTTGAACAGAACATATTTCCTTTTTCACCGTAGCCCTCTATGAGCTTCCAAATATCCCTTTCCAATTCCACAAGAACAGCCTAGCGAAAGGCTTCTTGAAGGAAAGATGTAACTCTGTGAGATGAATTAACAGAACACAGAGCAGTTTCTCAGAAAGCTTCTTTCCAGTTTTGAACGGAAGATATTTCCTTTTTCACCATAGCCCTCTATGGGCTTCCAAATATCCTTTGCCAATTCCACAAGAACAACCTAGCGAAAGGCTTGAAGGAAAGATATAACTCTTTGAGATGAATTAACAGAACACAGAGAAGTTTCTCAGAAAGCTTCTTCCAGTTTTAAACGGAAGATATTTCCTTTTCACGACCATAGCCCTCTATGGGCTTCCAAATATCACTTTGCCAATTCCACAAGAACAGCCTTAGCGAAAGGCTTCTTGAAGGGAAAGATGTAACTCTGTGAGATGAATTAAAAACACAGAGCAGTTTCTCAGAAAGCTTCTTTCCAGTTTTGAACGGAAGATATTTCCTTTTTCACCATAGCCTCTGCGGGCTTCCAAATATCACTTTGCCAATTCCAGAAGAACAGCCTTAGCGAAAGGCTTCTTGAAGGGAAAGATGTAACTCTGTGAGATGAATTAACAGAACACAGAGCAGTTTCTCAGAAAGCTTCTTTCCAGTTTTGAACGGAAGATATTTCCTTTTTCACCATAGCCCTCTGGGCTTCCAAATATCCTTTGCCAATTCCACAAGAACAACCTCAGCGAAAGGCTTCTTGAAGGAAAGATGTAACTCTGTGGGATGAATTAACAGAACACAGAGCAGTTTCTCGAAAGCTTCTTTCCAGTTTTCAACGGAAGATATTTCCTTTTTCACCATAGCCCTCTAAGGGCTTCCAAAGATCCCTTTGCCAATTCCAGAAGAACAGCCTTAGCGAAAGGATTCTGGAAGGGAAAGATGTAACTCTGTGAGATGAATTAACAGAACACAGAGCAGTTTCTCAGAAAGCTTCTTTCCAGTTTTGAACGGAAGATATTTCCTTTTTCAAAATAGCCCTCTATGGGCTTCCAAATATCCCTTTGCCAATTCCACAAGAACAACCTTAGCGAAAGGCTTCTTGAAGGAAAGATGTAACTCTGTGAGATGAATTAACAGGACACAGAGCAGTTTCTCAGAAAGCTTCTTTCCAGTTTTGAACGGAAGATATTTCCTTTTTCACCATAGCCCTCTATGGGCTTCCAAATATCCTTTGCCAATTCCACAAGAACATCCTTAGCGAAAGGCTTCTTGAAGGAAAGATGTAACTCTGTGAGATGAATTAAGAGAACACAGAGCAGTTTCTCAGAAAGCTTCTATCCAGTTTTGAGCGGAAGATATTTCCTTTTTCACCATAGCCCTCTATGGGCTTCCAAATATCCTTTGCCAATTCCACAAGAACATCCTTAGCGAAAGACTTCTTGAAGGAAAGATGTAACTCTGTGACATGAATTAACAGAACACAGAGCAGTTTCTCAGAAAGCTTCTTTCCAGTTTTGAACGGAAGATATTTCCTTTTCATCATAGCACTCTATGGGCTTCCAAATATCCTTTGCCAATTCCAAAAACAACCTTAGCGAAAGGCTTCTTGAAGGGAAAGATGTAACTCTGTGACATGAATTAACAGAACAGAGAGCAGTTTCTCAGAAAGCTTCTTTCCAGTTTTGAACGGAACATATTTCCTCTTCCACCATAGCCCTTTATGGGCTTCCTAATATCCTTTGCCAATTCCACAAGAACACCTTAGCGAAAGGCTTTGAAGGGAAAGATGTAACTCTCTGAGATGAATTAACAGAACACAGAGCAGTTTCTCAGAAAGCTTCTTTCCAATTTTGAACGGAAGATATTTTCTTTTTCACCATAGCCCTCTGTGCGCTTCCAAATATCCCTTTCCAATTCCACAAGAACAACCTTAGCGAAAGGCTTCTTGAAGGGAAAGATGTAACTCTGTGAGATGAATTAAAAGAACACAGAGCAGTTTCTCAAAAAGCTTCTTTCCAGTTTTCAACGGAATATATTTCCTTTTTCACCATAGCCCTCTATGGGCTTCCAAATACCCCTTTGCCAATTCCACAAGAACAGCCGTAGCGAAAGGCCTCTTGAAGACAAAGATGTAACTGTGTGAGATGAATTAACAGAACACAGAGCAGTTTCTCAGAAAGCTTCTTTCCAGTTTTCAACGTAAGGTATTACCCTTTTACCATAGCCCTTTATGGGCTTCCTAATATCACTTTGCCAATTCCACAAGAACAGCCTTAGCGAAAGGCTTCTTGAAGTGAAAGATGTAACTCTGTGAGATGAATTAACAGAACACAGAGCAGTTTCTCAGAAAGCTTCTTTCCGGTTTTGAACAGAAGATATTTCCTTTTTCACCATAGCCCTCTAAGGGCTTCCAAATATCCCTTTGCCAGTTCCACAAGAACAGCCTTAGCGAAAGGCTTCTTGAAGGGAAAGATGTATCTCTGTTAGATGAATTAACAGAACACAGAGCAGTTTCTCAGAAAGCTTCTTTCCAATTTTGAACTGAAGATATTTCATTTTTCACCATATCCCTCTATTTGCTTCCAAATACCACTTTGCCAATTCCACAAGAACAGCCTTAGCGAAAGGCTTCTTGACGAGAAAGATGTAACTCTGTGAGATGAATTAACAGAACACAGAGCAGTTTCTCAGAAAGCTTCTTTTCAATTTTGAACTGAAGATATTTCCTTTTTCACCATAGCCCTCTATTTGCTTCCAAATACCACTTTGCCAATTCCACAAGAACAGCCTTAGCGAAAGGCTTCTTGACGAGAAAGATGTAACTCTGTGAGATGAATTAACAGAACACAGAGCAGTTTCTCAGAAAGCTTCTTTCCAATTTTGAACTGAAGATATTTCCTTTTTCACCGTAGCCCTCTAAGGGCTTCCAAATATCACTTTGCCAATTCCACAAGAACACCTTAGCGAAAGGCTTCTTGAAGGGAAAGATGTAACTCTGTGAGATGAATTAACAGAACACAGAGCAGTTTCTTAGAAAGCTTCTTTCCGGTTTTGAACGGAAGATATTTCCTTTTTCACCATAGCCCTCTATTTGCTTCCAAATACCACTTTGCCAATTCCACAAGAACAGCCTTAGCGAAACACTTCTTGAAGAGAAAGATGTAACTCTGTGAGATGAATTAACAGAACACAGAGCAGTTTCTCAGAAAGCTTCTTTGCAGTTTTGAACGGAAGATATATCCTTTTTCACCGTAGCCCTCTATGGGCTTCCAAAGATTCCTTTGCCAATTCCACAAGAACAGCCTTAGCGAAAGGCTTCTTGAAGGGAAAGATGTAACTCTGTGAGATGAAATAACAGAACACAGAGCAGTTGCTCAGAAAGCTTCTTTCCAGTTTTGAACGGAAGATATTTCCTTTTTCACAGTAGCCCTCTATGGGCTTCCAAATATCCCTTTACCAATTCCACAAGAACAACCTTAGCGAAAGGATACTTGAAGGGAAAGATGTAACTCTGTGAGATGAATTAACAGAACCCAGAGCAGTTTCTCAGAAAAGTTCTTTCCAGTTTTCAAGGGAAGATATTTCCTGTTTCACCATAGCCCTCTAAGGGCTTCCAAATATCCTTGCCAATTCCACAAGAACAGCCTTAGCGAAAGGCTTCCTGAAGGAAAGATGTAACTCTGTGAGATGAATTAAAAGAACACAGAGCAGTTTCTCAGAAAGCTTCTTTCCAGTTTTGAACGGAAGATATTTCCTTTTTCACCATAGCCCTCTAAGGGCTTCCAAATATCCCTTTGCCAATTCCACAAGAACAGCCTTAGCGAAAGGCTTCTTGAAAGGAAAGATGTAACTCTGTGAGATGAATTAACAGAACACAGAGCAGTTTCTCAGAAAGCTTCTTTCCAGTTTTCAACGTAAGATATTTCCTTTTTCACCATAGCTCTTTATGGGCTTCCTAATATCACTTTGCCAATTCCACAAGAACAGCCTTAGCGAAAGGCTTCTTGAAGGGAAAGATGTAACTCTGTTAGATGAATTAACAGAACACAGAGCAGTTTCTCAGAAAGCTACTTTCCAGTTTTGAACGAAAGATATTTCCTTTTTCACCATAGCCCTCTATGGGCTTCCAAATATTACTTTGCCAATTCCACAAGAACAGCCTTAGCGAAAGGCTTCTTGAAGGGAAAGATGTAACTCTGTGAGATGAATTAACAGAACACAGAGCAATTTCTCAGAAAGCTTCTTTCTAGTTTTGAACGGAAGATATTTCCTTTTTCACCGTAGCCCTCTATTGGCTTCCAAATATCACTTTGCCAATTCCACAAGAACAGCCTTAGCGAAAGGCTTCTTGAAAGGAAAGATGTAACTCTGTGAGATGAATTAACAGAACACAGAGCAGTTTGTCAGAAAGCTTCTTTCCAGTTTTGAACAAAAGATATTTCCTTTTTCACCATAGCCCTCTATGGGCTTCCAAATATCCCTTTGCCAATACACAAGAACAACCTTAGCGAAAGGCTTCTTGAAGGGAAAGATGCAACTCTGTTAGATGAATTAACAGAACAAAGAGCAGTTTCTCAGAAAGCTTCTTTCCAGTTTTGAACGGAAGATATTTTCTTTTTCACCATAGCCTTCTATGGGCTTCCAAGTATCCCTTTGCCAATTCCACAAGAACAGCCTTAGCGAAAGTCTTCTTGAAGTGAAAGATGTAACTCTGTGAGATGAATTAACAGAACACAGAGCAGTTTCTCAGAAAGCTTCTTTCCAGTTTTGAACTGAGGATATTTCCTTTTTCACCATAGCCCTCTATGGGCTTCCAAATATCCCTTTGCCATTTCCATAAGAACAACCTTAGCGAAAGGCTTCTTGAAGGGAAAAATGTAACTCTTTGAGATGAATTAACAGACCACAGAGCAGTTTCTCAGAAAGCTTCCTTCCAGCTTTAAACGGAAGATATTTCCTTTTTCACGATAGCCCTCTATGGGCTTCCAAATATCACTTTGCCAATTCCACAAGAACAGCCTTAGGGAAAGGCTTCTTGAAGGGAAAGATGTAACTCTGTGAGATGAATTAACAGAACACAGAGCATTTTCTCAGAAAGGTTCTTTTCAGTTTTGAACGGAAGTTATTTCCTTTTTCACCATAGCCCTTTATGGGCTTCCAAATATCCCTTTGCCAATTCCACAAGAACAACCTTAGCGAAAGGCTTCTTGAAGGGAAGGATGTAACTCTGTGAGATGAATTAACAGAACACAGAGCAGTTTCTCAGAAAGCTTCTTTCCAGTTTTGAACGGAAGATATTTCCTTTTTCACCATAGCCCTCTAAGGGCTTCCAAATATCCCTTTGCCAATTCCACAAGAACAGCCTTAGCGAAAGGATTCTGGAAGGGAAAGATGTAACTCTGTGAGATGAATTAGCAGAACACAGAGCCGTTTCTCAGAAAGCTTCTTTCCAGTTTTGAACGGAAGATATTTCCTTTTTCAAAATAGCCCTCTATGGGCTTCCAAATATCCCTTTGCCAATTCCACAAGAACAACCTTAGCGAAAGGCTTCTTGAAGGGAAAGATGTAACTCTGTGAGATGAATTAACAGGACACAGAGCAGTTTCTCACAAAGGTTCTTTCCAGTTTTCAACGGAAGATATTTCCTTTTTCACCATAGCCCTCTATGGGCTTCCAAATATCCCTTTGCCAATTCCACAAGAACAGCCTTAGCGAAAGGCTTCTTGAAGGAAAAGATGTAACTCTGTGAGATGAATTAAGAGAACACAGAGCAGTTTCTCAGAAAGCTTCTATCCAGTTTTGAACGGAAGATATTTCCTTTTTCACCATAGCCCTCTATGGGCTTCCAAATATCCCTTTGCCAATTCCACAAGAACAGCCTTAGCGAAAGGCTTCTTGAAAGGAAAGATGTAACTCTGTGAGATGAATTAACAGAACACAGAGCAATTTCTCAGAAAGATTCTTTCCAGTTTTGAGCGGAAGATATTTCTTTTTCGCCATGGCCCTCCATGGGGTTCCAAATATCCCTTTGCCAATTCCACAAGAACATCCTTAGCGAAAGACTTCTTGAAGGGAAAGATGTAACTCTGTGACATGAATTAACAGAACACAGAGCTGTTTCTCAGAAAGCTTCTTTCCAGTTTTGAACGGAAGATATTTCCGTTTTCATCATAGCACTCTATGGGCTTCCAAATATCCCTTTGCCAATTCCAAAAAAACAACCTTAGCGAAAGGCTTCTTGAAGGGAAAGATGTAACTCTGTGAGATGAATTAAAAGAACACAGAGCAGTTTCTCAAAAAGCTTCTTTCCAGTTTTCAACGGAATATATTTCCTTTTTCACCATAGACCTCTATGGGCTTCCAAATACCCCTTTGCCAATTCCACAAGAACAGCCTTAGCGAAAGGCCTCTTGAAGACAAAGATGTAACTGTGTGAGATGAATTAACAGAACACAGAGCAGTTTCTCAGAAAGCTTCTTTCCAGTTTTCAACGTAAGGTATTACCCATTTCACCATAGCCCTTTATGGGCTTCCAAATATCACTTTGCCAATTCCACAAGAACACCTTAGCGAAAGGCTTCTTGAAGGGAAAGATGTAACTCTGTGAGATGAATTAACAGAACACAGAGCAGTTTCTCAGAAAGCTTCTTTCCGGTTTTGAACGGAAGATACTTCCTTTTTCACCATAGCCCTCTATTTGCTTCCAAATACCACTTTGCCAATTCCACAAGAACAGCCTAATCGAAAGGCTTCTTGAAGAGAAAGATGTAACTCTGTGAGATGAATTAACAGAACACAGAGCAGTTTCTCAGAAAGCTTCTTTCCAGTTTTGAACTGAAGATATATCCTTTTTCACCATAGCCCTCTATGGGATTCCAAATATCACTTTGCGAATTCCACAAGAACACCCTTAGCGAAAGGCTTCTTGAAGGGAAAGATGTAACTCTGTGAGATGAATTAAAATAAAACAGAGCAGTTTCTCAAAAAGCTTCTTTCGAGTTTTCAACGTAAGGTATTACCCTTTTCACCATAGCCCTTTATGGGCTTCCTAATATCACTTTGCCAATTCCACAAGAACATCCTTAGCGAAAGGCTTCTTGAAGGGAAAGATGTAACTCTGTGAGATGAATTAACAGACCACATAGCAGTTTCTCAGAAAGCTTCTTTCCAGTTTTGAATGGAAGATATTTCCTTTTTCACCATAGCCCTCTATGGGCTTCCAAATATCACTTTGCCAATTCCACAAGAACAGCCTTAGCTAAAGGCTTCTTGAAGGGAAAGATGGAACTCTGTGAGATGAATTAACAGAACACAGAGCAATTTCTCAGAAAGCTTCTTTCCAGTTTTGAACGGAAGATATTTCCTTTTTCACCATAGTCCTCTAAGGGCTTCCAAATATCCCTTTGCCAATTCCACAAGAACAGCCTTAGCGAAAGGCTTCTTGAAGGGAAAGATGTAACTCTGTGAGATGAATTAACAGAACACAGAGCAGTTTCTCAGAAAGCTTCTTTCCAGTTTTGAACGGAAGATATTTCCTTTTTCATCATAGCCCTCTATGGGCTTCCATATATCCCTTTGCCAATTCCACAAGAACAGCCTTAGCGAAAGGCTTCTTGAAGGGAAAGATGTAACTCTGTGAGATGAATTAACAGAACACAGAGCAGTTTCTCAAAAAGCTTCTTCCAGTTTTGAACGGAAGCTATTTCCTTTTTCACCGTAGCCCTCTAAGGGTTTCCAAATATCACTATGCCAATTCCACAAGACCAGCCTTAGCGAAAGGCTTCTTGAAGGGAAAGATGTAACTCTGTCATATGAATTAACAGAACACCGAGCAGTTTCTCAGAAAGCTTCTTTCCAGTTTTGAACGGAAGATATTTCCTTTTTCACCATAGCCCACTATGGGCTTCCGAATATCACTTTGCCAATTCCACAAGAACACCTTAGCGAAAGGCTTCTTGAAGGGAAAGATGTAACTCTGTGAGATGAATTAACAGAACACAGAGCAGTTTCTCAGAAAGCTTCTTTCCAATTTTGAACAGAAGATATTTCCTTTTTCACCACAGCCCTCTATGGGCTTCCAAGTATCACTTTGCCAATTCCACAAGAACAACCTTAGCGAAAGGATTCTTGAAGGAAAGATGTAACTCTGTGAGATGAATTAACAGAACACAGAGCAGTTTCTCAGAAAGCTTCTTTCCAGTTTTGAACGGAAGTTATTTCCTTTTTCACCATAGCCCTCTAAGGGCTTCCAAATATCCCTTTTCCAATTCCACAAGAACAGCCTTAGCGAAAGACTTCTTGAAGGGAAAGATGTAACTCTGTGAGATGAATTAACAGAACACAGAGCAATTTCTCAGAAAGCTTCTTTCCAGTTTTGAACGGAAGATATTTCCTTTATCATCATAGCACTCTATGGGCTTCCAAATATCCCTTTGCCAATTCCACAAGAACAACCTTAGCGAAACGCTTCTTCAAGGGAAAGATGTAACTCTGTGACATGAATTAACAGAACACAGAGCAGTTTCTCAGAAAGCTTCTTTCCAGTTTTGAACGGAAGATATTTCATTTTTCACCATAGCACTTTATGGGCTTCCTAATATCCTTTTGCCAATTCCACAAGAACACCCTTAGCGTAAGGCTTCTTGAAGGGAAAGATGTAACTCTGTGAGATGAATTAACAGAACACAGAGCAGTTTCTCAGAAAGCTTCTTTCCAGTTTTGAACGGAAGATATTTCCTTTTTCACCGTAGCCCTCTATGGGCTTCCAAATATCCCTTTGCCAATTCCACAAGAACCACCTTAGCGAAAGGATTCTTGAAGGGAAAGATGTAACTCTGTGAGATGAATTAACAGAACACAAAGCAGTTTCTCAGAAAGCTTCTTTCCAGTTTTCAACGGAAGATATTTCCTTTTTCACCATAGCCCTTTATGGGCTTCCAAATATCCCGTTGCCAATTCCACAAGAACAGCCTTAGCGAAAGGCTTCTTGAAGGGAAAGGTGTAACTCTGTGAGATCAATTAACAGAACACAGAGCAAGTTTCTATGAAAGCTTCTTTCCGGTTTTGAACGGAAGATATTTCCTTTTTCACCATAGCCCTTTATGGGCTTCCTAATATCACTTTGCCAATTCCACAAGAACAGCCTTAGCGAAAGGCTTCTTGAAGGGAAAGATGTAACTCCGTGAGATGAATTAACAGAACACAGAGCAGTTTCTCAGAAAGATTCTTTCCAGTTTTGAACGGAAGATATTTCCTTTTTCACCATAGCCCTCTATGGGCTTCCAAATATCCGTTTGTCAATTCCACAAGAACAACCTTAGCGAAAGGATTCTGGAAGGGAAAGATGTAACTCTGTGAGTTGATTTAGCAGAACACAGAGCAGTTTCTCAGAAAGCTTCTTTCCAGTTTTGAACGGAAGATATTTCCTTTTTCAAAATAGCCCTCTATGGGCTTCCAAATATCCCTTTGCCAATTCCAGAAGAACAACCTTAGCGAAAGGCTTCTTGAAGGGAAAGATGTAACTCTGTGAGATGAATTAAAAGAACACAGAGCAGTTTCTCAAAAACTTCTTTCCAGTTTTCAACCAAGATATTTCCTTTTTCACCATAGCCCCTATGGGCTTCCAAATATCCTTGCCAAT
This sequence comes from Erythrocebus patas, assembly GCA_023783455.1. Taxonomy (NCBI): domain Eukaryota; kingdom Metazoa; phylum Chordata; class Mammalia; order Primates; family Cercopithecidae; genus Erythrocebus; species Erythrocebus patas. The sequence goes on along the minus strand of JAKFHT010004361.1, from coordinate 99,215 downwards.
TCCACAAGAACAGCCTTAGCGAAAGGCTTCTTGAAGAGAAAGATATAACTGTGTGAGATGAATTAACAGAAGTCAGAGCAGTTTCTCAGAAAGCTTCTTTCCAGTTTTGAACGGAAGATATTTCCTTTTTCACCATAGCCCCCTATGGGCTTTCTAATATCCCTTTGCCAATTCCACAAGAACACCCTTAGCGAAAGGCTTCTTGAAGGGAAAGGTGCAACTCTGTGAGATCAATTAACAGAACACAGAGAAAGTTTCTATGAAAGCTTCTTTCCGGTTTTGAACGGAAGATATTTCCTTTTTCACCATAGCCTTTTATGGGCTTCCTAATATCACTTTGCCAATTCCACAACAACAGCCTTAGCGAAAGGCTTCTTGAAGGGAAAGATGTAACTCTGTGAGATGAATTAAGAGAACACAGAGCATTTTCTCAGAAAGCTTCTTTCCAGTTTTGAACGGAAGATATTTCCTTTTTCACCATAGCCCTCTATGGCTTCCAAATATCCCTTTGCCAATTCCACAAGAACACCTTAGCGAAAGGCTTTGAAGGAAAGATGTAACTCTGTGGGTGAATTAACAGAACGCAGAGCAGTTTCTCAGAAAGCTTCTTTCCAGTTTTCAACGGAAGATATTTCCTTTTTCACCATAGCCCTCTAAGGGCTTCCAAAGATCCTTTGCCAATTCCAGAAGAACAGCCTTAGCGAAAGGATTCTTGAAGGAAAGATGTAACTCTGTGAGATGAATTAGCAGAACACAGAGCAGTTTCTCAAGCTTCTTTCCAGTTTTGAACGGAAGATATTTCCTTTTTCAAAATAGCCCTCTATGGGCTTCCAAATATCCTTGCCAATTCCACAAGAACAACCTTAGCGAAAGGCTTCTTGAAGGAAAGATGTAACTCTGTGAGATGAATTAACAGGACACAGAGCAGTTTCTCACAAAGGTTCTTTCCAGTTTTCAACGGAAGATATTTCCTTTTTCACCATAGCCCTCTATGGGCTTCCAAATATCCTTTGCCAATTCCACAAGAACAGCCTTAGCGAAGGCTTCTTGAAGGAAAGATGTAACTCTGTGAGATGAATTAAGAGAACACAGAGCAGTTTCTCAGAAAGCTTCTATGCAGTTTTGAACGGAAGATATTTCCTTTTTCACCATAGCCCTCTATGGGCTTCCAAATATCTCTTTGCCAATTCCACAAGAACAGCCTTAGCGAAAGGCTTCTTGAAGGAAAAGATGTAACTCTGTGAGATGAATTAACAGAACACAGAGCAGTTTCTCAGAAAGATTCTTTCCAGTTTTGAGCGGAAGATATTTCTTTTTCGCCATTGCCCTCTATGGGCTTCCAAATATCCCTTTGCCAATTCCACAAGAACATCCTTAGCGAAAGACTTCTTGAAGGGAAAGATGTAACTCTGTGACATGAATTAACAGAACACAGAGCAGTTTCTCAGAAAGCTTCTTTCCAGTTTTGAGCGGAAGATATTTCCTTTTCATCATAGCACTCTATGGGCTTCCAAATATCCTTTGCCAATTCCAAAAAAACAACCTTAGCGAAAGGCTTCTTGAAGGGAAAGATGTAACTCTGTGACATGAATTAACAGAACAGAGAGCAGTTTCTCAAGCTTCTTTCCAGTTTTGAACGGAACATATTTCCTCTTCCACCATAGCCCTTTATGGGCTTCCTAATATCCTTTGCCAATTCCACAAGAACACCCTTAGCGAAGGCTTCTTGAAGGGAAAGATGTAACTCTGTGAGATGAATTAACAGAACACAGAGCAGTTTCTCAAGCTTCTTTCCAGTTTTGAGCGGAAGATATTTCCTTTTCACCATAGCCCTCTGTGCGCTTCCAAATATCCCTTTCCAATTCCACAAGAACAACCTTAGCGAAGGCTTCTTGAAGGGAAAGATGTAACTCTGTGAGATGAATTAAAAGAACACAGAGCAGTTTCTCAAAAGCTTCTTTCCAGTTTTCAACGGAATATATTTCCTTTTTCACCATAGCCCTCTATGGGCTTCCAAATACCCTTTGCCAATTCCACAAGAACAGCCTTAGCGAAAGGCCTCTTGAAGACAAAGATGTAACTGTGTGAGATGAATTAACAGAACACAGAGCAGTTTCTCAGAAAGCTTCTTTCCAGTTTTGAACTGAAGATATTTCCTTTTCACCATAGCCCTTTATGGGCTTCCTAATATCACTTTGCCAATTCCACAAGAACAGCCTTAGCGAAAGGCTTCTTGAAGTGAAAGATGTAACTCTGTGAGATGAATTAACAGAACACAGAGCAGTTTCTCAGAAAGCTTCTTTCCAGTTTTGAACTGAAGATATTTCCTTTTCACCATAGCCCTCTAAGGGCTTCCAAATATCCTTTGCCAGTTCCACAAGAACAGCCTTAGCGAAAGGCTTCTTGAAGGGAAAGATGTATCTCTGTTAGATGAATTAACAGAACACAGAGCAGTTTCTCAGAAAGCTTCTTTCCAATTTTGAACTGAAGATATTTCATTTTTCACCATATCCCTCTATTTGCTTCCAAATACCACTTTGCCAATTCCACAAGAACAGCCTTAGCGAAAGGCTTCTTGAAGAGAAAGATGTAACTCTGTGAGATGAATTAACAGAACACAGAGCAGTTTCTCAGAAAGCTTCTTTTCAATTTTGAACTGAAGATATTTCCTTTTTCACCATATCCCTCTATTTGCTTCCAAATACCACTTTGCCAATTCCACAAGAACAGCCTTAGCGAAAGGCTTCTTGAAGAGAAAGATGTAACTCTGTGAGATGAATTAACAGAACACAGAGCAGTTTCTCAGAAAGCTTCTTTTCAATTTTGAACTGAAGATATTTCCTTTTCACCATAGCCCTCTATTTGCTTCCAAATACCACTTTGCCAATTCCACAAGAACAGCCTTAGCGAAAGGCTTCTTGACGAGAAAGATGTAACTCTGTGAGATGAATTAACAGAACACAGAGCAGTTTCTCAGAAAGCTTCTTTTCAATTTTGAACTGAAGATATTTCCTTTTCACCATAGCCCTATTTGCTTCCAAATACCACTTTGCCAATTCCACAAGAACAGCCTTAGCGAAAGGCTTCTTGACGGAAAGATGTAACTCTGTGAGATGAATTAACAGAACACAGAGCAGTTTCTCAGAAAGCTTCTTTCCAATTTTGAACTGAAGATATTTCCTTTTCACCATAGCCCTCTAAGGGCTTCCAAATATCACTTTGCCAATTCCACAAGAACACCTTAGCGAAGGCTTCTTGAAGGAAAGATGTAACTCTGTGAGATGAATTAACAGAACACAGAGCAGTTTCTCAGAAAGCTTCTTTCCAGTTTTGAGCGGAAGATATTTCCTTTTCACCATAGCCCTCTATTTGCTTCCAAATACCACTTTGCCAATTCCACAAGAACAGCCTTAGCGAAACACTTCTTGAAGAGAAAGATGTAACTCTGTGAGATGAATTAACAGAACACAGAGCAGTTTCTCAGAAAGCTTCTTTGCAGTTTTGAGCGGAAGATATATCCTTTTTCACCGTAGCCCTCTATGGGCTTCCAAAGATTCCTTTGCCAATTCCACAAGAACAGCCTTAGCGAAGGCTTCTTGAAGGGAAAGATGTAACTCTGTGAGATGAATTAACAGAACACAGAGCAGTTTCTCAAGCTTCTTTCCAGTTTTGAGCGGAAGATATTTCCTTTTCACAGTAGCCCTCTATGGGCTTCCAAATATCCCTTTACCAATTCCACAAGAACAACCTTAGCGAAAGGATACTTGAAGGAAAGATGTAACTCTGTGAGATGAATTAACAGAACCCAGAGCAGTTTCTCAGAAAAGTTCTTTCCAGTTTTCAAGGGAAGATATTTCCTGTTTCACCATAGCCCTCTAAGGGCTTCCAAATATCCTTTGCCAATTCCACAAGAACAGCCTTAGCGAAGGCTTCCTGAAGGAAAGATGTAACTCTGTGAGATGAATTAAAAGAACACAGAGCAGTTTCTCAGAAAGCTTCTTTCCAGTTTTGAGCGGAAGATATTTCCTTTTCACCATAGCCCTCTAAGGGCTTCCAAATATCCTTTGCCAATTCCACAAGAACAGCCTTAGCGAAGGCTTCTTGAAGGAAAGATGTAACTCTGTGAGATGAATTAACAGAACACAGAGCAGTTTCTCAGAAAGCTTCTTTCCAGTTTTCAACGTAAGATATTTCCTTTTTCACCATAGCTCTTTATGGGCTTCCTAATATCACTTTGCCAATTCCACAAGAACAGCCTTAGCGAAAGGCTTCTTGAAGGGAAAGATGTAACTCTGTTAGATGAATTAACAGAACACAGAGCAGTTTCTCAGAAAGCTACTTTCCAGTTTTGAACGAAAGATATTTCCTTTTTCACCATAGCCCTCTATGGGCTTCCAAATATTACTTTGCCAATTCCACAAGAACAGCCTTAGCGAAAGGCTTCTTGAAGGGAAAGATGTAACTCTGTGAGATGAATTAACAGAACACAGAGCAATTTCTCAGAAAGCTTCTTTCTAGTTTTGAACGGAAGATATTTCCTTTTCACCATAGCCCTCTATTGGCTTCCAAATATCACTTTGCCAATTCCACAAGAACAGCCTTAGCGAAAGGCTTCTTGAAAGGAAAGATGTAACTCTGTGAGATGAATTAACAGAACACAGAGCAGTTTGTCAGAAAGCTTCTTTCCAGTTTTGAACAAAAGATATTTCCTTTTTCACCATAGCCCTCTATGGGCTTCCAAATATCCCTTTGCCAATACACAAGAACAACCTTAGCGAAAGGCTTCTTGAAGGGAAAGATGCAACTCTGTTAGATGAATTAACAGAACAAAGAGCAGTTTCTCAGAAAGCTTCTTTCCAGTTTTGAACGGAAGATATTTCCTTTTTCACCATAGCCTTCTATGGGCTTCCAAGTATCCCTTTGCCAATTCCACAAGAACAGCCTTAGCGAAAGTCTTCTTGAAGTGAAAGATGTAACTCTGTGAGATGAATTAACAGAACACAGAGCAGTTTCTCAGAAAGCTTCTTTCCAGTTTTGAACTGAGGATATTTCCTTTTTCACCATAGCCCTCTATGGGCTTCCAAATATCCCTTTGCCATTTCCATAAGAACAACCTTAGCGAAAGGCTTCTTGAAGGGAAAAATGTAACTCTTTGAGATGAATTAACAGACCACAGAGCAGTTTCTCAGAAAGCTTCCTTCCAGCTTTAAACGGAAGATATTTCCTTTTTCACGATAGCCCTCTATGGGCTTCCAAATATCACTTTGCCAATTCCACAAGAACAGCCTTAGGGAAAGGCTTCTTGAAGGGAAAGATGTAACTCTGTGAGATGAATTAACAGAACACAGAGCATTTTCTCAGAAAGGTTCTTTTCAGTTTTGAACGGAAGTTATTTCCTTTTTCACCATAGCCCTTTATGGGCTTCCAAATATCCCTTTGCCAATTCCACAAGAACAACCTTAGCGAAGGCTTCTTGAAGGGAAGGATGTAACTCTGTGAGATGAATTAACAGAACACAGAGCAGTTTCTCAGAAAGCTTCTTTCCAGTTTTGAACGGAAGATATTTCCTTTTCACCATAGCCCTCTAAGGGCTTCCAAATATCCTTTGCCAATTCCACAAGAACAGCCTTAGCGAAAGGATTCTGGAAGGAAAGATGTAACTCTGTGAGATGAATTAGCAGAACACAGAGCCGTTTCTCAGAAAGCTTCTTTCCAGTTTTGAGCGGAAGATATTTCCTTTTTCAAAATAGCCCTCTATGGGCTTCCAAATATCCTTTGCCAATTCCACAAGAACAACCTTAGCGAAAGGCTTCTTGAAGGGAAAGATGTAACTCTGTGAGATGAATTAACAGGACACAGAGCAGTTTCTCAGAACGGTTCTTTCCAGTTTTCAACGGAAGATATTTCCTTTTCACCATAGCCTCTATGGGCTTCCAAATATCCTTTGCCAATTCCACAAGAACAGCCTTAGCGAAAGGCTTCTTGAAGGAAAGATGTAACTCTGTGAGATGAATTAAGAGAACACAGAGCAGTTTCTCAGAAAGCTTCTATCCAGTTTTGAACGGAAGATATTTCCTTTTTCACCATAGCCCTCTATGGGCTTCCAAATATCTCTTTGCCAATTCCACAAGAACAGCCTTAGCGAAAGGCTTCTTGAAAGGAAAGATGTAACTCTGTGAGATGAATTAACAGAACACAGAGCAATTTCTCAGAAAGATTCTTTCCAGTTTTGAGCGGAAGATATTTCTTTTCACCATGGCCCTCCATGGGGTTCCAAATATCCCTTTGCCAATTCCACAAGAACATCCTTAGCGAAAGACTTCTTGAAGGGAAAGATGTAACTCTGTGACATGAATTAACAGAACACAGAGCTGTTTCTCAGAAAGCTTCTTTCCAGTTTTGAACGGAAGATATTTCCTTTTCACCATAGCCCTCTATGGGCTTCCAAATATCCCTTTGCCAATTCCAAAAACAACCTTAGCGAAAGGCTTCTTGAAGGGAAAGATGTAACTCTGTGAGATGAATTAAAAGAACACAGAGCAGTTTCTCAAAAAGCTTCTTTCCAGTTTTCAACGGAAGATATTTCCTTTTCACCATAGCCCTCTATGGGCTTCCAAATACCCTTTGCCAATTCCACAAGAACAGCCTTAGCGAAAGGCTTCTTGAAGAGAAAGATGTAACTGTGTGAGATGAATTAACAGAACACAGAGCAGTTTCTCAGAAAGCTTCTTTCCAGTTTTGAACGGAAGGTATTTCCTTTTCACCATAGCCCTTTATGGGCTTCCAAATATCACTTTGCCAATTCCACAAGAACACCTTAGCGAAAGGCTTCTTGAAGGAAAGATGTAACTCTGTGAGATGAATTAACAGAACACAGAGCAGTTTCTCAGAAAGCTTCTTTCCGGTTTTGAACGGAAGATACTTCCTTTTTCACCATAGCCCTCTATTTGCTTCCAAATACCACTTTGCCAATTCCACAAGAACAGCCTAATCGAAAGGCTTCTTGAAGAGAAAGATGTAACTCTGTGAGATGAATTAACAGAACACAGAGCAGTTTCTCAGAAAGCTTCTTTCCAGTTTTGAACTGAAGATATATCCTTTTTCACCATAGCCCTCTATGGGATTCCAAATATCACTTTGCGAATTCCACAAGAACACCCTTAGCGAAAGGCTTCTTGAAGGGAAAGATGTAACTCTGTGAGATGAATTAAAATAACACAGAGCAGTTTCTCAAAAGCTTCTTTCCAGTTTTGAACGGAAGGTATTTCCTTTTCACCATAGCCCTTTATGGGCTTCCTAATATCACTTTGCCAATTCCACAAGAACATCCTTAGCGAAGGCTTCTTGAAGGAAAGATGTAACTCTGTGAGATGAATTAACAGACCACATAGCAGTTTCTCAGAAAGCTTCTTTCCAGTTTTGAATGGAAGATATTTCCTTTTCACCATAGCCCTCTATGGGCTTCCAAATATCACTTTGCCAATTCCACAAGAACAGCCTTAGCTAAAGGCTTCTTGAAGGAAAGATGGAACTCTGTGAGATGAATTAACAGAACACAGAGCAATTTCTCAGAAAGCTTCTTTCCAGTTTTGAACGGAAGATATTTCACCATAGTCCTCTAAGGGCTTCCAAATATCCCTTTGCCAATTCCACAAGAACAGCCTTAGCGAAAGGCTTCTTGAAGGGAAAGATGTAACTCTGTGAGATGAATTAACAGAACACAGAGCAGTTTCTCAGAAAGCTTCTTTCCAGTTTTGAACGGAAGATATTTCCTTTTTCATCATAGCCCTCTATGGGCTTCCAAATATCCTTTGCCAATTCCACAAGAACAGCCTTAGCGAAGGCTTCTTGAAGGAAAGATGTAACTCTGTGAGATGAATTAACAGAACACAGAGCAGTTTCTCAAAAAGCTTCTTCCAGTTTTGAACGGAAGCTATTTCCTTTTTCACCGTAGCCCTCTAAGGGTTTCCAAATATCACTATGCCAATTCCACAAGACCAGCCTTAGCGAAAGGCTTCTTGAAGGGAAAGATGTAACTCTGTCATATGAATTAACAGAACACCGAGCAGTTTCTCAGAAAGCTTCTTTCCAGTTTTGAGCGGAAGATATTTCCTTTTTCACCATAGCCCTATGGGCTTCCTAATATCACTTTGCCAATTCCACAAGAACAGCCTTAGCGAAAGGCTTCTTGAAGGGAAAGATGTAACTCTGTGAGATGAATTAACAGAACACAGAGCAGTTTCTCAGAAAGCTTCTTTCCAATTTTGAACAGAAGATATTTCCTTTTTCACCACAGCCCTCTATGGGCTTCCAAGTATCACTTTGCCAATTCCACAAGAACAACCTTAGCGAAAGGATTCTTGAAGGAAAGATGTAACTCTGTGAGATGAATTAGCAGAACACAGAGCCGTTTCTCAGAAAGCTTCTTTCCAGTTTTGAACGGAAGATATTTCCTTTTTCACCATAGCCCTCTAAGGGCTTCCAAATATCCCTTTTCCAATTCCACAAGAACAGCCTTAGCGAAAGACTTCTTGAAGGGAAAGATGTAACTCTGTGAGATGAATTAACAGAACACAGAGCAATTTCTCAGAAAGCTTCTTTCCAGTTTTGAACGGAAGATATTTCCTTTATCATCATAGCACTCTATGGGCTTCCAAATATCCCTTTGCCAATTCCACAAGAACAACCTTAGCGAAGGCTTCTTGAAGGGAAAGATGTAACTCTGTGACATGAATTAACAGAACACAGAGCAGTTTCTCAGAAAGCTTCTTTCCAGTTTTGAACGGAAGATATTTCCTTTTCACCATAGCACTTTATGGGCTTCCTAATATCCTTTGCCAATTCCACAAGAACACCCTTAGCGTAAGGCTTCTTGAAGGGAAAGATGTAACTCTGTGAGATGAATTAACAGAACACAGAGCAGTTTCTCAGAAAGCTTCTTTCCAGTTTTGAACGGAAGATATTTCCTTTTCACCGTAGCCCTCTATGGGCTTCCAAATATCCCTTTGCCAATTCCACAAGAACCACCTTAGCGAAAGGATTCTTGAAGGGAAAGATGTAACTCTGTGAGATGAATTAACAGAACACAAAGCAGTTTCTCAGAAAGCTTCTTTCCAGTTTTCAACGGAAGATATTTCCTTTTTCACCATAGCCCTTTATGGGCTTCCAAATATCCCGTTGCCAATTCCACAAGAACAGCCTTAGCGAAAGGCTTCTTGAAGGGAAAGGTGTAACTCTGTGAGATCAATTAACAGAACACAGAGCAAGTTTCTCAGAAAGCTTCTTTCCAGTTTTGAACGGAAGATATTTCCTTTTTCACCATAGCCCTTTATGGGCTTCCTAATATCACTTTGCCAATTCCACAAGAACAGCCTTAGCGAAAGGCTTCTTGAAGGGAAAGATGTAACTCCGTGAGATGAATTAACAGAACACAGAGCAGTTTCTCAGAAAGATTCTTTCCAGTTTTGAACGGAAGATATTTCCTTTTTCACCATAGCCCTCTATGGGCTTCCAAATATCCGTTTGTCAATTCCACAAGAACAACCTTAGCGAAAGGATTCTGGAAGGGAAAGATGTAACTCTGTGAGTTGATTTAGCAGAACACAGAGCAGTTTCTCAGAAAGCTTCTTTCCAGTTTTGAACGGAAGATATTTCCTTTTTCAAAATAGCCCTCTATGGGCTTCCAAATATCCCTTTGCCAATTCCACAAGAACAACCTTAGCGAAAGGCTTCTTGAAGGGAAAGATGTAACTCTGTGAGATGAATTAACAGGACACAGAGCAGTTTCTCCAAGGTTCTTTCCAGTTTTCAACGGAAGATATTTCCTTTTCACCATAGCCCTCTATGGGCTTCCAAATATCCTTTGCCAATTCCACAAGAACAGCCTTAGCGAAAGGCTTCTTGAAGGAAAGATGTAACTCTGTGAGATGAATTAAGAGAACACAGAGCAGTTTCTCAGAAAGCTTCTATCCAGTTTTGAACGGAAGATATTTCCTTTTTCACCATAGCCCTCTATGGGCTTCCAAATATCCCTTTGCCAATTCCACAAGAACAGCCTTAGCGAAAGGCTTCTTGAAAGGAAAGATGTAACTCTGTGAGATGAATTAACAGAACACAGAGCAATTTCTCAGAAAGATTCTTTCCAGTTTTGAGCGGAAGATATTTCTTTTTCGCCATGGCCCTCCATGGGGTTCCAAATATCCCTTTGCCAATTCCACAAGAACATCCTTAGCGAAAGACTTCTTGAAGGGAAAGATGTAACTCTGTGACATGAATTAACAGAACACAGAGCTGTTTCTCAGAAAGCTTCTTTCCAGTTTTGAACGGAAGATATTTCCTTTTTCATCATAGCACTCTATGGGCTTCCAAATATCCCTTTGCCAATTCCAAAAAAACAACCTTAGCGAAAGGCTTCTTGAAGGGAAAGATGTAACTCTGTGAGATGAATTAAAAGAACACAGAGCAGTTTCTCAAAAAGCTTCTTTCCAGTTTTCAACGGAATATATTTCCTTTTTCACCATAGACCTCTATGGGCTTCCAAATACCCCTTTGCCAATTCCACAAGAACAGCCTTAGCGAAAGGCCTCTTGAAGACAAAAATGTAACTGTGTGAGATGAATTAACAGAACACAGAGCAGTTTCTCAGAAAGCTTCTTTCCAGTTTTCAACGTAAGGTATTACCCATTTCACCATAGCCCTTTATGGGCTTCCAAATATCACTTTGCCAATTCCACAAGAACACCTTAGCGAAAGGCTTCTTGAAGGGAAAGATGTAACTCTGTGAGATGAATTAACAGAACACAGAGCAGTTTCTCAGAAAGCTTCTTTCCGGTTTTGAACGGAAGATACTTCCTTTTTCACCATAGCCCTCTATTTGCTTCCAAATACCACTTTGCCAATTCCACAAGAACAGCCTAATCGAAAGGCTTCTTGAAGAGAAAGATGTAACTCTGTGAGATGAATTAACAGAACACAGAGCAGTTTCTCAGAAAGCTTCTTTCCAGTTTTGAACTGAAGATATATCCTTTTTCACCATAGCCCTCTATGGGATTCCAAATATCACTTTGCGAATTCCACAAGAACATCCTTAGCGAAAGGCTTCTTGAAGGGAAAGATGTAACTCTGTGAGATGAATTAAAATAAAACAGAGCAGTTTCTCAAAAAGCTTCTTTCGAGTTTTCAACGTAAGGTATTACCCTTTTCACCATAGCCCTTTATGGGCTTCCTAATATCACTTTGCCAATTCCACAAGAACATCCTTAGCGAAAGGCTTCTTGAAGGGAAAGATGTAACTCTGTGAGATGAATTAACAGACCACATAGCAGTTTCTCAGAAAGCTTCTTTCCAGTTTTGAATGGAAGATATTTCCTTTTTCACCATAGCCCTCTATGGGCTTCCAAATATCACTTTGCCAATTCCACAAGAACAGCCTTAGCTAAAGGCTTCTTGAAGGAAAGATGGAACTCTGTGAGATGAATTAACAGAACACAGAGCAATTTCTCAAGCTTCTTTCCAGTTTTGAACGGAAGATATTTCCTTTTCACCATAGTCCTCTAAGGGCTTCCAAATATCCTTTGCCAATTCCACAAGAACAGCCTTAGCGAAAGGCTTCTTGAAGGAAAGATGTAACTCTGTGAGATGAATTAACAGAACACAGAGCAGTTTCTCAGAAAGCTTCTTTCCAGTTTTGAACGGAAGATATTTCCTTTTTCATCATAGCCCTCTATGGGCTTCCATATATCCTTTGCAATTCCACAAGAACAGCCTTAGCGAAGGCTTCTTGAAGGGAAAGATGTAACTCTGTGAGATGAATTAACAGAACACAGAGCAGTTTCTCAAAAAGCTTCTTCCAGTTTTGAACGGAAGCTATTTCCTTTTTCACCGTAGCCCTCTAAGGGTTTCCAAATATCACTATGCCAATTCCACAAGACCAGCCTTAGCGAAAGGCTTCTTGAAGGGAAAGATGTAACTCTGTCATATGAATTAACAGAACACCGAGCAGTTTCTCAGAAAGCTTCTTTCCAGTTTTGAACGGAAGATATTTCCTTTTTCACCATAGCCCACTATGGGCTTCCGAATATCACTTTGCCAATTCCACAAGAACAGCTTTAGTGCAAGGCTCCTTGAAGGGAAAGATGTAACTCTGTGAGATGAATTAACAGAACACAGAGCAGTTTCTCAGAAAGCTTCTTTCCAATTTTGAACAGAAGATATTTCCTTTTTCACCACAGCCCTCTATGGGCTTCCAAGTATCACTTTGCCAATTCCACAAGAACAACCTTAGCGAAAGGATTCTTGAAGGAAAGATGTAACTCTGTGAGATGAATTAACAGAACACAGAGCAGTTTCTCAGAAAGCTTCTTTCCAGTTTTGAACGGAAGTTATTTCCTTTTTCACCATAGCCCTCTAAGGGCTTCCAAATATCCCTTTTCCAATTCCACAAGAACAGCCTTAGCGAAAGACTTCTTGAAGGGAAAGATGTAACTCTGTGAGATGAATTAACAGAACACAGAGCAATTTCTCAGAAAGCTTCTTTCCAGTTTTGAACGGAAGATATTTCCTTTATCATCATAGCACTCTATGGGCTTCCAAATATCCTTGCCAATTCCACAAGAACAACCTTAGCGGCTTCTTCAAGGGAAAGATGTAACTCTGTGACATGAATTAACAGAACACAGAGCAGTTTCTCAGAAAGCTTCTTTCCAGTTTTGACGGAAGATATTTCATTTTTCACCATAGCACTTATGGGCTTCCTAATATCCTTTGCCAATTCCACAAGAACACCCTTAGCGTAAGGCTTCTGGAAGGGAAAGATGTAACTCTGTGAGATGAATTAACAGAACACAGAGCAGTTTCTCAGAAAGCTTCTTTCCAGTTTTGAACGGAAGATATTTCCTTTTTCACCGTAGCCCTCTATGGGCTTCCAAATATCCCTTTGCCAATTCCACAAGAACCACCTTAGCGAAAGGATTCTTGAAGGAAAGATGTAACTCTGTGAGATGAATTAACAGAACACAAGCAGTTTCTCAAGCTTCTTTCCAGTTTTCAACGGAAGATATTTCCTTTTCACCATAGCCCTTTATGGGCTTCCAAATATCCTTTGCCAATTCCACAAGAACAGCCTTAGCGAAGGCTTCTTGAAGGAAAGATGTAACTCTGTGAGATCAATTAACAGAACACAGAGCAAGTTTCTATGAAAGCTTCTTTCCGGTTTTGACGGAAGATATTTCCTTTTCACCATAGCCCTTTATGGGCTTCCTAATATCACTTTGCCAATTCCACAAGAACAGCCTTAGCGAAAGGCTTCTTGAAGGAAAGATGTAACTCCGTGAGATGAATTAACAGAACACAGAGCAGTTTCTCAGAAAGATTCTTTCCAGTTTTGAACGGAAGATATTTCCTTTTCACCATAGCCTCTATGGGCTTCCAAATATCCGTTTGTCAATTCCACAAGAACAACCTTAGCGAAAGGATTCTGGAAGGGAAAGATGTAACTCTGTGAGTTGATTTAGCAGAACACAGAGCAGTTTCTCAGAAAGCTTCTTTCCAGTTTTGAACGGAAGATATTTCCTTTTTCAAAATAGCCCTCTATGGGCTTCCAAATATCCCTTTGCCAATTCCAGAAGAACAACCTTAGCGAAAGGCTTCTTGAAGGGAAAGATGTAACTCTGTGAGATGAATTAAAAGAACACAGAGCAGTTTCTCAAAAAACTTCTTTCCAGTTTTCAACCGAAGATATTTCCTTTTTCACCATAGCGCTCTATGGGCTTCCAAATACCCCTTTGCCAATTCCACAAGAACAGCCTTAGCGAAAGGCTTCTTGAAGAGAAAGATATAACTGTGTGAGATGAATTAACAGAAGTCAGAGCAGTTTCTCAGAAAGCTTCTTTCCAGTTTTGAACGGAAGATATTTCCTTTTTCACCATAGCCCCCTATGGGCTTTCTAATATCCCTTTGCCAATTCCACAAGAACACCCTTAGCGAAAGGCTTCTTGAAGGGAAAGGTGCAACTCTGTGAGATCAATTAACAGAACACAGAGAAAGTTTCTATGAAAGCTTCTTTCCGGTTTTGAACGGAAGATATTTCCTTTTTCACCATAGCCTTTTATGGGCTTCCTAATATCACTTTGCCAATTCCACAACAACAGCCTTAGCGAAAGGCTTCTTGAAGGGAAAGATGTAACTCTGTGAGATGAATTAAGAGAACACAGAGCAGTTTCTCAGAAAGCTTCTTTCCAGTTTTGAACGGAAGATATTTCCATTTTCACCATAGCCCCCTATGGGCTTCCTAATATCCCTTTGCCAATTCCACAAGAACACCCTTAGCGAAAGGCTTCTTGAAGGGAAAGATGTAACTCTGTGGGATGAATTAAAAACACAGAGCAGTTTCTCAGAAAGCTTCTTTCCAATTTTGAACGGAAGTTACTTCCTTTTTCACCATAGCCATTTATGGGCTTCCAAATATCCTTTGCCAATTCCACAAGAACAGTCTTAGCGAAAGGCTTCTTGAAGGAAAGATGTAACTCTGTGAGGTGAATTAACAGAACACAGAGCAGTTTCTCAGAAAGCTTCTTTCCAGTTTTGAACGGAAGATATTTCCTTTTTCACCATAGCCCTCTATGGGCTTCCAAATATCCGTTTGCCAATTCCACAAGAACAACCTTAGCGAAAGGCTTTGAAGGAAAGATGTAACTCTGTGAGATGAATTAAAAGAACACAGAGCAGTTTCTCAAAAACTTCTTTCCAGTTTTCAACGGAAGATATTTCCTTTTCACCATAGCGCTCTATGGGCTTCCAAATATCCCTTGCCAATTCCACAAGAACAGCCTTAGCGAAAGGCTTCTTGAAGAGAAAGATATAACTGTGTGAGATGAATTAACAGAAGTCAGAGCAGTTTCTCAGAAAGCTTCTTTCCAGTTTTGAACGGAAGATATTTCCTTTTCACCATAGCCCCTATGGGCTTCCTAATATCCTTTGCCAATTCCACAAGAACACCCTTAGCGAAAGGCTTCTTGAAGGGAAAGGTGCAACTCTGTGAGATCAATTAACAGAACACAGAGAAAGTTTCTATGAAAGCTTCTTTCCAGTTTTGAACGGAAGATATTTCCTTTTCACCATAGCCCCTATGGGCTTTCTAATATCCCTTTGCCAATTCCACAAGAACACCCTTAGCGAAAGGCTTTGAAGGGAAAGGTGCAACTCTGTGAGATCAATTAACAGAACACAGAGAAAGTTTCTATGAAAGCTTCTTTCCGGTTTTGAACGGAAGATATTTCCTTTTCACCATAGCCCTTTATGGGCTTCCTAATATCACTTTGCCAATTCCACAACAACAGCCTTAGCGAAAGGCTTCTTGAAGGGAAAGATGTAACTCTGTGAGATGAATTAAGAGAACACAGAGCAGTTTCTCAGAAAGCTTCTTTCCAGTTTTGAACGGAAGATATTTCCATTTTCACCATAGCCCCCTATGGGCTTCCTAATATCCCTTTGCCAATTCCACAAGAACACCCTTAGCGAAAGGCTTCTTGAAGGGAAAGATGTAACTCTGTGGGATGAATTAAAAAACACAGAGCAGTTTCTCAGAAAGCTTCTTTCCAATTTTGAACGGAAGTTACTTCCTTTTTCACCATAGCCATTTATGGGCTTCCAAATATCCCTTTGCCAATTCCACAAGAACAGTCTTAGCGAAAGGCTTCTTGAAGGGAAAGATGTAACTCTGTGAGGTGAATTAACAGAACACAGAGCAGTTTCTCAGAAAGCTTCTTTCCAGTTTTGAACGGAAGATATTTCCTTTTTCACCATAGCCCTCTATGGGCTTCCAAATATCCGTTTGCCAATTCCACAAGAACAACCTTAGCGAAAGGTTTCTGGAAGGGAAAGATGTAACTCTGTGAGATGATTTAGCAGAAGACAGAGCAGTTTCTCAGAAAGCTTCTTTCCAGTTTTGAACGGAAGATACTTCCTTTTTCAAAATAGCCCTCTATGGGCTTCCAAATATCCCTTTGCCAATTCCACAAGAACAACCTTACCGAAAGGCTTCTTGAAGGGAAAGATGTAACTCTGTGAGATGAATTAAAAGAACACAGAGCAGTTTCTCAAAAAGCTTCTTTCCAGTTTTGAACGGCAGATATTTTCTTTTTCACCATAGCCCTGTATGGCCTCCAAATACCCCTTTGCCAATTCCACAAGAACAGCCTTAGCGAAAGGCTTCTTGAAGAGAAAGATATAACTGTGTGAGATGAATTAACAGAACTCAGAGCAGTTTCTCAGAAAGTTTCTTTCCAGTTTTGAACGGAAGATATTTCCTTTTTCACCATAGCCCCCTATGGGCTTCCTAATATCCCTTTGCCAATTCCACAAGAACACCCTTAGCGAAAGGCTTCTTGAAGGGAAAGATGTAACTCTGTGAGATGAATTAAAAAACACAGAGCAGTTTCTCAGAAAGCTTCTTTCCAATTTTGAACGGAAGTTACTTCCTTTTTCACCATAGCCATTTATGGGCTTCCAAATATCCCTTTGCCAATTCCACAAGAACAGTCTTAGCGAAAGGCTTCTTGAAGGGAAAGATGTAACTCTGTGAGGTGAATTAACAGAACACAGAGCAGTTTCTCAGAAAGCTTCTTTCCAGTTTTGAACGGAAGATATTTCCTCTTTCACCATAGCCCTCTAAGTGCTTCCAAATATCCCTTTGCCAATTCCACAAGAACAGCCTTAGCGAAAGGCTTCTTGAAGGGAAAGATGTAACTCGGTGAGATGAATTAACAGAACACAGAGCCGTTTCTCAGAAAGCTTCTTTCCAGTTTTCAACGGAAGATATTTCCTTTTTCACCGTAGCCCTCTAGGGGCTTCCAAATATCACTTTGCCAATTCCACAAGACCAGCCTTAGCGAAAGGATTCTTGAAGGGAAAGATGTAACTCTGTGAGATGAATTAAAGGCCACAGAGCAGTTTCTCAGAAAGCTTCTTTCCAGTTTTGAACGGAAGATATTTCCTTTTTCATCATGGCCCTCTAAGGGCTTCCAAATATCCCTCTGCCAATTCCACAAGAACAGCCTTAGCGAAAGGCTTCTTGAAGGGAATGATGTAGCTCTGTGAGATGAATTAACAGAACACAGAGCAGTTTCTCAGAAAGCTTCTTTCCAGTTTTGAACGGAAGGTATTTCCTTTTTCACAGTAGCCCTCTATGGGCTTCCAAATATCCCTTTGCCAATTCCACAAGAACAACCTTAGCGAAAGCATACTTGAAGGGAAAGATGTAACTCTGTGAGATGAATTAACAGAACCCAGAGCAGTTTCTCAGAACGGTTCTTTCCAGTTTTCAACGGAAGATATTTCCTGTTTCACCATAGCCCTCTAAGGGCTTCCAAATATCCCTTTGCCAATTCCACAAGAACAGCCTTAGCGAAAGGCTTCTTGAAGGAAAAGATGTAACTCTGTGAGATGAATTAAAAGAACACAGAGCAGTTTCTCAGAAAGCTTCTTTCCAGTTTTGAACGGAAGATATTTCCTTTTTCACCATAGCCCTCTAAGGGCTTCCAAATATCCCTTTGCCAATTCCACAAGAACAGCCTTAACGAAAGGCTTCTTGAAGGGAAAGATGTAACTCTGTGAGATGAATTAACAGAACACAGAGCAGTTTCTCAGAAAGCTTCTTTCCAGTTTTCAACGTAAGATATTACCTTTTTCACCATAGCCCTTTATGGGCTTCCTAATATCACTTTGCCAATTCCACAAGAACATCCTTAGCGAAAGGCTTCTTGACGGGAAAGATGTAACTCTGTGAGATGAATTAACAGAACCCAGAGCAGTTTCTCAGAAAGCTTCTTTCCAGTTTTGAACGGAAGATATTTCCTTTTTCACCATAGCCCTCTATGGGCTTCCAAATATCACTTTGCCATTCCACAAGAACACCTTAGCGAAAGGCTTCTTGAAGGGAATGATGTAACTCTGTGAGATGAATTAGCAGAACACAGAGCAGTTTCTCAGAAAGCTTCTTTCCAGTTTTGAGCGGAAGATATTTCCTTTTCACCATAGCCCTCTATGGGCTTCCAAATATCACTTTGCCAATTCCACAAGAACAGCCTTAGCGAAAGGCTTCTTGAAGAGAAAGATGTAACTCTGTGAGATGAATTAAAATAACACAGAGCAGTTTCTCAGAAAGCTTCTTTCCAGTTTTGAACGGAAGATATTTCCTTTTTCAAAATAGCCCTCTATGGGCTTCCAAATATCACTTTGCCAATTCCACAAGAACAGCCTTAGCGAAAGGCTTGAAGGAAAGATGTAACTCTGTGAGATGAATTAACAGAACACAGAGCAGTTTCTCAGAAAGCTTCTTTCCAGTTTTCAACGTAAGATATTACCTTTTTCACCATAGCCCTTTATGGGCTTCCTAATATCACTTTGCCAATTCCACAAGAACATCCTTAGCGAAAGGCTTTGAAGGGACAGATGTAACTCTGTGAGATGAATTAACAGAACACAGAGCAGTTTCTCAGAAAGCTTCTTCCAGTTTTGAACGGAAGATATCCTTTTCACCATAGCCCTCTATGGGCTTCCAAATATCACTTTGCCAATTCCACAAGAACAGCCTTAGCGAAAGGCTTCTGAAGGAAAGATGTAACTCTGTGAGATGAATTAACAGACCACAGAGCAGTTTCTCAGAAAGCTTCTTTCCACTTTTGAACGGAAGATATTTCCTTTTCATCATGGCCCTCTATGGGCTTTAGAATATCCCTTTGCCAATTCCAGAAGAACAACCTTAGCGAAAGGCTTCTGAAGGAAAGATGTAACTCTGTGACATGAATTAACAGAACACAGAGCAGTTTCTCAAAAAGCTTTTTTCCAGTTTTGAACGGAAGATATTTCCTTTTTCACCATAGCCCTCTAAGGGCTTCCGAATATCCCTTTGCCAATTCCACAAGAACAGCCTTAGCGAAAGGCTTCTTGAAGAGAAAGATGTAACTCTGTGAGATGAATTAACAGAACACAGAGCAGTTTTTCAGAAAGCTTCTTTCCAGTTTTGAACGGAAGATATTTCCTTTTTCATTATAGCCCTTTATGGGCTTCCTAATATAACTTTGCCAATTCCACAAGAACAGCCTTAGCGAAAGGCTTCTTGAAGAGAAAGATGTAACTGTGTGAGATGAATTAACAGAACACAGAGCAGTTTCTCAGAAAGCTTTTTCCAGTTTTGAACTGAAGATATTTCCTTTTTCACCATAGCCCTCTATGGGCTTCCAAATATCACTTTGCCAATTCCACAAGAACACCTTAGCGAAAGGCTTCTTGAAGGGAAAGATGTAACTCTGTGAGATGAATTAGCAGAACACAGAGCAGTTTCTCAGAAAGCTTCTTTCCGGTTTTGAACGGAAGATATTTCCTTTTTCACCATAGCCCTCTATTTGCTTCCAAATACCACTTTGCCAATTCCACAAGAACAGCCTTAGCTAAAGGCTTCTTGAAGAGAAAGATGTAACTCTGTGAGATGAATTAAAATAACACAGAGCAGTTTCTCAGAAAGCTTCTTTCCAGTTTTGAACGGAAGATATTTCCTTTTTCAAAATAGCCCTCTATGGGCTTCCAAATATCACTTTGCCAATTCCACAAGAACAGCCTTAGCGAAAGGCTTCTTGAAGGGAATGATGTAACTCTGTGAGATGAATTAACTGAACACAGAGCAGTTTCTCAGAAAGCTTCTTCCAGTTTTGAACGGAAGGTATTTTTTTTCACAGTAGCCTCTATGGGCTTCCAAATATCCCTTGCCAATTCCACAAGAACAACCTTAGCGAAAGGATACTTGAAGGAAAGATGTAACTCTGTGAGATGAATTAACAGAACCCAGAGCAGTTTCTCAGAACGGTTCTTTCCAGTTTTCAACGGAAGATATTTCCTGTTTCACCATAGCCCTCTATGGGCTTCCAAATATCACTTTGCCAATTCCACAAGAACAGCCTTAGCGAAAGGCTTCTTGAAGGGAATGATGTAACTCTGTGAGATGAATTAACTGAACACAGAGCAGTTTCTGAAAGCTTCTTTCCAGTTTTGAACGGAAGGTATTTTTTTTTCACAGTAGCCCTCTATGGGCTTCCAAATATCACTTGCCAATTCCACAAGAACAACCTTAGCGAAAGGATACTTGAAGGGAAAGATGTAACTCTGTGAGATGAATTAACAGAACCCAGAGCAGTTTCTCAGAACGGTTCTTTCCAGTTTTCAACGGAAGATATTTCCTGTTTCACCATAGCCCTCTAAGGGCTTCCAAATATCCTTTGCCAATTCCACAAGAACAGCCTTAGCGAAAGGCTTCTTGAAGCAAAAGGTGTAACTCTGTGAGATGAATTAAAAGAACACAGAGCAGTTTCTCAGAAAGCTTCTTTCCAGTTTTGAACGGAAGATATTTCCTTTTTCACCATAGCCCTTTATGGGCTTCCAAATATCCTTTGCTAATTCCACAAGAACAGCCTTAGCAAAGGCTTCTTGAAGAGAAAGATGTAACTCTGTGAGATGAATTAACAGAACACAGAGCAGTTTCTCAGAAAGCTTCTTTCCAGTTTTGAACTGAAGATATTTCCTTTTTCACCATAGCCTTCTATGGGCTTCCAAATATCACTTTGCCAATTCCACAAGAACACCTTAGCGAAAGGATTCTTGAAGGGAAAGATGTAACTCTGTGAGATGAATTAACAGAACACAGAGCAGTTTCTCAGAAAGCTTCTTTCCAGTTTTGAACGGAAGGTATTTCCTTTTTCACAGTAGCTCTCTATGGGCTTCCAAATATCCCTTTGCCAATTCCACAAGAACAACCTTAGCGAAAGGATACTTGAAGGGAAAGATGTAACTCTGTGAGATGAATTAACAGAACCCAGAGCAGTTTCTCAGAACGGTTCTTTCCAGTTTTCAACGGAAGATATTTCCTGTTTCACCATAGCCCTCTAAGGGCTTCCAAATATCCCTTTGCCAATTCCACAAGAACAGCCTTAGCGAAAGGCTTCTTGAAGCAAAAGATGTAACTCTGTGAGATGAATTAAAAGAACACAGAGCAGTTTCTCGGAAAGCTTCTTTCCAGTTTTGAACGAAAGATATTTCCTTTTTCACCATAGCCCCCTATAGGCTTCCTAATATCCCTTTGCCAATTCCACAAGAACACCCTTAGGGAAAGGCTTCTTGAAGGGAAAGGTGTAACTCTGTGAGATCAATTAACAGAACACAGAGCAAGTTTCTATGAAAGCTTCTTTCCGGTTTTGAACGGAAGATATTTCCTTTTTCACCATAGCCCTTTATGGGCTTCCTAATATCACTTTGCCAATTCCACATAAACAGCCTTAGCGAAAGGCTTCTTGAAGGGAAAGATGTAACTCTGTGAGATGAATTAAGAGAACACAGAGCAGTTTCTCAGAAAGCTTCTTTCCAGTTTTGAACGGAAGATATTTCCTTTTTCACCATAGCCCCTATGGGCTTCCTAATATCCTTTGCCAATTCCACAAGAACACCCTTAGCAAAGGCTTCTTGAAGGAAAGATGTAACTCTGTGAGATGAATTAAAAACACAGAGCAGTTTCTCAGAAAGCTTCTTTCCAATTTTGAACGGAAGTTACCTTTTTCACCATAGCCATTTATGGGCTTCCAAATATCCTTTGCTAATTCCACAAGAACAGTCTTAGCGAAAGGCTTCTTGAAGGGAAAGATGTAACTCTGTGAGGTGAATTAACAGAACACAGAGCAGTTTCTCAGAAAGCTTCTTTCCAGTTTTGAACGGAAGATATTTCCTTTTTCATCATAGCCCTCTAAGTGCTTCCAAATATCCCTTTGCCAATTCCACAAGAACAGCCTTAGCGAAAGGCTTCTTGAAGGGAAAGATTTAACTCGGTGAGATGAATTAACAGAACACAGAGCCGTTTCTCAGAAAGCTTCTTTCCAGTTTTCAAAGGAAGATATTTCCTTTTTCACCGTAGCCCTCTATGGGCTTCCAAATATCCCTTTGCCAATTCCACAAGAACAGCCTTAGCGAAAGGCTTCTTGAAGAGAAAGATGTAACTCTGTGAGATGAATTAAAATAACTCAGAGCAGTTTCTCAGAAAGCTTCTTTCCAGTTTTGAACGGAAGATATTTCCTTTTTCAAAATAGCCCTCTATGGGCTTCCAAATATCACTTTGCCAATTCCACAAGAACAGCCTTAGCGAAAGGCTTCTTGAAGGGAATGATGTAACTCTGTGAGATGAATTAACAGAACACAGAGCAGTTTCTCAGAAAGCTTCTTTCCATTTTTCAACGTAAGATATTACCTTTTTCACCATAGCCCTTTAAGGGCTTCCTAATATCACTTTGCCAATTCCACAAGAACATCCTTAGCGAAAGGCTTCTTGAAGGGAAAGATGTAACTCTATGAGATGAATTAACAGAACACAGAGCAGTTTCCCAGAAAGCTTCTTTCCAGTTTTGAACGGAAGATATTTTTTCACCATAGCCCCTATGGGCTTCCTAATATCCTTTGCCAATTCCACAAGAACACCCTTAGCGAAAGGCTTCTTGAAGGAAAGATGTAACTCTGTGAGATGAATTAAAAACACAGAGCAGTTTCTCAGAAAGCTTCTTTCCAATTTTGAACGGAAGTTACTTCCTTTTTCACCATAGCCATTTATGGGCTTCCAAATATCCTTGCCAATTCCACAATAACAGTCTTAGCGAAAGGCTTCTTGAAGGGAAAGATGTAACTCTGTGAGGTGAATTAACAGAACACAGAGCAGTTTCTCAGAAAGCTTCTTTCCAGTTTTGAACGGAAGATATTTCCTTTTTCATCATGGCCCTCTATGGGCTTTAGAATATCCCTTTGCCAATTCCAGAAGAACAACCTTAGCGAAAGGCTTCTTGAAGGGAAAGATGTAACTCTGTGACATGAATTAACAGAACACAGAGCAGTTTCTCAAAAAGCTTTTTTCCAGTTTTGAACGGAAGATATTTCCTTTTTCACCATAGCCCTCTAAGGGCTTCCGAATATCCCTTTGCCAATTCCACAAGAACAGCCTTAGCGAAAGGCTTCTTGAAGAGAAAGATGTAACTCTGTGAGATGAATTAACAGAACACAGAGCAGTTTTTCAGAAAGCTTCTTTCCAGTTTTGAACGGAAGATATTTCCTTTTTCATTATAGCCCTTTATGGGCTTCCTAATATCCTTTGCCAATTCCACAAGAACAGCCTTAGCGAAAGGCTTCTTGAAGAGAAAGATGTAACTGTGTGAGATGAATTAACAGAACACAGAGCAGTTTCTCAGAAAGCTTCTTTCCAGTTTTGAACTGAAGATATTTCCTTTTTCACCATAGCCCTCTATGGGCTTCCAAATATCACTTTGCCAATTCCACAAGAACACCTTAGCGAAAGGCTTCTTGAAGGAAAGATGTAACTCTGTGAGATGAATTAGCAGAACACAGAGCAGTTTCTCAGAAAGCTTCTTTCCAGTTTTGAACGGAAGATATTTCCTTTTTCACCATAGCCCTCTATGGGCTTCCAAATACCACTTTGCCAATTCCACAAGAACAGCCTTAGCGAAAGGCTTCTTGAAGAGAAAGATGTAACTCTGTGAGATGAATTAAAATAACACAGAGCAGTTTCTCAGAAAGCTTCTTTCCAGTTTTGAACGGAAGATATTTCCTTTTTCAAAATAGCCCTCTATGGGCTTCCAAATATCACTTTGCCAATTCCACAAGAACAGCCTTAGCGAAAGGCTTCTTGAAGGGAATGATGTAACTCTGTGAGATGAATTAACTGAACACAGAGCAGTTTCTCAGAAAGCTTCTTTCCAGTTTTGAACGGAAGGTATTTTTTTTTTCACAGTAGCCCTCTATGGGCTTCCAAATATCCCTTTGCCAATTCCACAAGAACAACCTTAGCGAAAGGATACTTGAAGGGAAAGATGTAACTCTGTGAGATGAATTAACAGAACCCAGAGCAGTTTCTCAGAACGGTTCTTTCCAGTTTTCAACGGAAGATATTTCCTGTTTCACCATAGCCCTCTAAGGGCTTCCAAATATCCCTTTGCCAATTCCACAAGAACAGCCTTAGCGAAAGGCTTCTTGAAGGAAAAGATGTAACTCTGTGAGATGAATTAAAAGAACACAGAGCAGTTTCTCAGAAAGCTTCTTTCCAGTTTTGAACGAAGATATTTCCTTTTCACCATAGCCCCTATGGGCTTCCTAATATCCTTTGCCAATTCCACAAGAACACCCTTAGCGAAAGGCTTCTTGAAGGAAAGATGTAACTCTGTGAGATGAATTAACAGAACACAGAGCAGTTTCTCAGAAAGCTTCTTTCCAGTTTTGAACGGAAGATATTTCCTTTTTCACCATAGCCCTTTATGGGCTTCCTAATATCACTTTGCCAATTCCACAAGAACAGCCTTAGCGAAAGGCTTCTTGAAGGAAAGATGTAACTCTGTGAGATGAATTAACAGAACACAGAGCAGTTTCTCAGAAAGCTTCTTTCCAGTTTTGAACGGAAGATATTTCCTTTTTCACCATAGCCCTCTATGGGCTTCCAAATATCACTTTGCCAATTCCACAAGAACACCCTTAGCGAAAGGCTTCTTGAAGGGAAAGATGTAACTCTGTGAGATGAATTAACAGAACACAGAGCAGTTTCTCAGAAAGCTTCTTTCCAATTTTGAACGGAAGTTACTTCCTTTTTCACCATAGCCATTTATGGGCTTCCAAATATCCCTTTGCCAATTCCACAAGAACAGCCTTAGCGAAAGGCTTCTTGAAGGGAAAGATGTAACTCTGTGAGATGAATTAACAGAACACAGAGCAGTTTCTCAGAAAGCTTCTTTCCAGTTTTGAACGGAAGATATTTCCTTTTTCATCATAGCCCTCTAAGTGCTTCCAAATATCCCTTTGCCAATTCCACAAGAACAGCCTTAGCGAAAGGCTTCTTGAAGGAAAGATGTAACTCTGTGAGATGAATTAACAGAACACAGAGCCGTTTCTCAGAAAGCTTCTTTCCAGTTTTCAAAGGAAGATATTTCCTTTTCACCATAGCCCTCTATGGGCTTCCAAATATCCTTTGCCAATTCCACAAGAACAGCCTTAGCGAAAGGCTTCTTGAAGAGAAAGATGTAACTCTGTGAGATGAATTAACAGAACACAGAGCAGTTTCTCAGAAAGCTTCTTTCCAGTTTTGAACGGAAGATATTTTTTTCACCATAGCCCTCTATGGGCTTCCAAATATCACTTTGCCAATTCCACAAGAACAGCCTTAGCGAAAGGCTTCTTGAAGGAATGATGTAACTCTGTGAGATGAATTAACAGAACACAGAGCAGTTTCTCAGAAAGCTTCTTTCCATTTTCAACGTAAGATATTACCTTTTTCACCATAGCCCTTTAAGGGCTTCCTAATATCCTTTGCTAATTCCACAAGAACATCCTTAGCGAAAGGCTTCTTGAAGGGAAAGATGTAACTCTATGAGATGAATTAACAGAACACAGAGCAGTTTCTCAGAAAGCTTTTTCCAGTTTTGAACGGAAGATATTTCCTTTTTACCATAGCCTTCTATGGGCTTCCAAATATCACTTTGCCAATTCCACAAGAACAGCCTTAGCGAAGGCTTCTTGAAGGAAAGATGTAACTCTGTGAGATGAATTAACAGAACACAGAGCAGTTTCTCAGAAAGCTTCTTTCCAGTTTTGAACTGAAGATATTTCCTTTTCACCGTAGCCCTCTATGGGCTTCCAAATATCACTGTGCCAATTCCACAAGAACACCCTTAGCGAAAGGCTTCTTGAAGGGAAAGATGTAACTCTGTGAGATGAATTAAAATAACACAGAGCAGTTTCTCAGAAAGCTTCTTTCCAGTTTTGAACGGAAGATATTTCCTTTTTCACATAGCCCTCTATGGGCTTCCAAATATCCTTGCCAATTCCACAAGAACAGCCTTAGCGAAAGGCTTCTTGAAGGGAATGATGTAACTCTGTGAGATGAATTAACAGAACACAGCAGTTTCTCAGAAAGCTTCTTTCCAGTTTTGAACGGAAGACATTCCTTTTTCACCATAGCCCTCTATGGGCTTCCAAATATCACTTTGCCAATTCCACAAGAACAGCCTTAGCGAAAGGCTTCTTGAAGGGAAAGATGTAACTCTGTGAGATGAATTAACAGAACACAGAGCAATTTATCAGAAAGCTTCTTTCCAGTTTTGAACGGAAGATATTTCCTTTTTCACCATAGCCCCCTATGGGCTTCCTAATATCCCTTTGCCAATTCCACAAGAACAACCTTAGCGAAAGGATTCTGGAAGGGAAAGATGTAACTCTGTGAGATGATTTAGCAGAACACAGAGCAGTTTCTCAGAAAGCTTCTTTCCAGTTTTGAACGGAAAATATTTCCTTTTTCAGCATAGCCCTCTATTTGCTTCCAAATACCACTTTGCCAATTCCACAAGAACAGCCTTAGCGAAAGGCTTCTTGAAGGAAAGATGTAACTCTGTGAGATGAATTAACAGAACACGGAGCAGTTTCTCAGAAAGCTTCTTTCCAGTTTTGAACTGAAGATATATCCTTTTTCACCGTATCCCTCTATGGGCTTCCAAATATCACTGTGCCAATTCCACAAGAACACCCTTAGCGAAAGGCTTCTTGAAGGGAAAGATGTAACTCTGTGAGATGAATTAAAATAACACAGAGCAGTTTCTCAGAAAGCTTCTTTCCAGTTTTGAACGGAAGATATTTCCTTTTTCAAAATAGCCCTCTATGGGCTTCCAAATATCACTTTGCCAATTCCACAAGAACAGCCTTAGCGAAAGGCTTCTTGAAGGGAATGATGTAACTCTGTGAGATTAATTAACAGAACACAGAGCAGTTTCTCAGAAAGCTTCTTTCCAGTTTTGAACGGAAGGTATTTCCTTTTTCACAGTAGCCCTCTATGGGCTTCCAAATATCCCTTTGCCAATTCCACAAGAACAACCTTAGCGAAAGGATACTTGAAGGGAAAGATGTAACTCTGTGAGATGAATTAACAGAAACCAGAGCAGTTTCTCAGAACGGTTCTTTCCAGTTTTCAACGGAAGATATTTCCTGTTTCACCATAGCCCTCTAAGGGCTTCCAAATATCCCTTTGCCAATTCCACAAGAACAGCCTTAGCGAAAGGCTTCTTGAAGGAAAAGATGTAACTCTGTGAGGTGAATTAACAGAACACAGAGCAGTTTCTCAGAAATCTTCTTTCCAGTTTTGAACGGAAGATATTTCCTTTTCACCATAGCCCTCTATGGGCTTCCTAATATCCCTTTGCCAATTCCACAAGAACAACCTTAGCGAAAGGATTCTGAAGGGAAAGATGTAACTCTGTGAGATGAATTAACAGAACACAGAGCAGTTTCTCAGAAAGCTTCTTTCCAGTTTTGAACGGAAGATATTTCCTTTTTCAAAATAGCCTCTATGGGCTTCCAAATATCACTTTGCCAATTCCACAAGAACAGCCTTAGCGAAAGGCTTCTTGAAGGAAAGATGTAACTCTGTGAGATGAATTAACAGAACACAGAGCAGTTTCTCAGAAAGCTTCTTTCCAGTTTTGAACTGAAGATATATCCTTTTCACCGTATCCCTCTATGGGCTTCCAAATATCACTGTGCCAATTCCACAAGAACACCTTAGCGAAAGGCTTCTTGAAGGAAAGATGTAACTCTGTGAGATGAATTAAAATAACACAGAGCAGTTTCTCAGAAAGCTTCTTTCCAGTTTTGAACGGAAGATATTTCCTTTTTCAAAATAGCCTCTATGGGCTTCCAAATATCACTTTGCTAATTCCACAAGAACAGCCTTAGCGAAAGGCTTCTTGAAGGGAATGATGTAACTCTGTGAGATGAATTAACAGAACACAGAGCAGTTTCTCAGAAAGCTTCTTTCCAGTTTTGAACGGAAGGTATTTCCTTTTCACCATAGCCCTCTATGGGCTTCCAAATATCCTTTGCCAATTCCACAAGAACAACCTTAGCGAAAGGATACTTGAAGGGAAAGATGTAACTCTGTGAGATGAATTAACAGAACACAGAGCAGTTTCTCAGAAAGCTTCTTTCCAGTTTTCAACGGAAGATATTTCCTTTTCACCATAGCCTCTATGGGCTTCCAAATATCCTTTGCCAATTCCACAAGAACAGCCTTAGCGAAAGGCTTTGAAGGAAAGATGTAACTCTGTGAGGTGAATTAACAGAACACAGAGCAGTTTCTCAGAAATCTTCTTTCCAGTTTTGAACGGAAGATATTTCCTTTTCACCATAGCCCT
Organism: Erythrocebus patas; assembly: GCA_023783455.1. Classification (NCBI taxonomy): domain Eukaryota; kingdom Metazoa; phylum Chordata; class Mammalia; order Primates; family Cercopithecidae; genus Erythrocebus; species Erythrocebus patas. The sequence goes on along the minus strand of JAKFHT010004361.1, from coordinate 70,956 downwards.
CTATGGGCTTCCAAATATCCGTTTGCCAATTCCACAAGAACAACCTTAGCGAAAGGATTCTGAAGGAAAGATGTAACTCTGTGAGATGATTTAGCAGAACACAGAGCAGTTTCTCAGAAAGCTTCTTTCCAGTTTTGAACGGAAAATATTTCCTTTTTCAAAATAGCCTCTATGGGCTTCCAAATATCCTTGCCAATTCCACAAGAACAACCTTAGCGAAAGGCTTGAAGGGAAAGATGTAACTCTGTGAGATGAATTAACAGAACACAGAGCAGTTTCTCAAAAAGCTTCTTTCCAGTTTTGAACGGAAGATATTTCCTTTTCACCATAGCCCTCTATGGGCTTCCAAATATCCTTTGCCAATTCCACAAGAACAGCCTTAGCGAAAGGCTTCTTGAAGAGAAAGATATAACTGTGTGAGATGAATTAACAGAACACAGAGCAGTTTCTCAGAAAGCTTCTTTCCAGTTTTGAACGGAAGATATTTCCTTTTCACCATAGCCCTTTATGGGCTTCCTAATATCCTTTGCCAATTCCACAAGAACAGCCTTAGCGAAGGCTTCTAGAAGAGAAAGATGTAACTCTGTGAGATGAATTAACAGAACACAGAGCAGTTTCTCAGAAAGCTTCTTTCCAGTTTTGAACTGAAGATATTTCCTTTTCACCATAGCCCTCTATGGGCTTCCAAATATCACTTTGCCAATTCCACAAGAACAGCCTTAGCGAAAGGCTTCTTGAAGGAAAGATGTAACTCTGTGAGATGAATTAACAGAACACAGAGCAGTTTCTCAGAAAGCTTCCTTCCGTGTTGAACGGAAGATATTTTTTCACCATAGCCCTCTATTTGCTTCCAAATACCACTTTGCCAATTCCACAAGAACAGCCTTAGCGAAAGGCTTTGAAGGGAAAGATGTAACTCTGTGAGATGAATTAACACAGAGCAGTTTCTCAGAAAGCTTCTTTCCAGTTTTGAACGGAAGATATTTCCTTTTTCAAAATAGCCCTCTATGGGCTTCCAAATATCACTTTGCCAATTCCACAAGAACAGCCTTAGCGAAAGGCTTCTTGAAGGGAATGATGTAACTCTGTGAGATGAATTAACTGAACACAGAGCAGTTTCTCAGAAAGCTTCTTTCCAGTTTTGAACGGAAGGTATTTTTTTTTTCACAGTAGCCCTCTATGGGCTTCCAAATATCCCTTTGCCAATTCCACAAGAACAACCTTAGCGAAAGGATACTTGAAGGGAAAGATGTAACTCTGTGAGATGAATTAACAGAACCCAGAGCAGTTTCTCAGAACGGTTCTTTCCAGTTTTCAACGGAAGATATTTCCTGTTTCACCATAGCCCTCTAAGGGCTTCCAAATATCCCTTTGCCAATTCCACAAGAACAGCCTTAGCGAAAGGCTTCTTGAAGCAAAAGATGTAACTCTGTGAGATGAATTAAAAGAACACAGAGCAGTTTCTCAGAAAGCTTCTTTCCAGTTTTGAACGGAAGATATTTCCTTTTTCACCATAGCCCTTTATGGGCTTCCAAATATCACTTTGCCAATTCCACAAGAACACCTTAGCGAAAGGATTCTTGAAGGAAAGATGTAACTCAGAGATGAATTAGCAGAACACAGAGCAGTTTCTCAGAAAGCTTCTTTCCAGTTTTGAACGGAAGGTATTTCCTTTTTCACAGTAGCTCTCTATGGGCTTCCAAATATCCCTTTGCCAATTCCACAAGAACAACCTTAGCGAAAGGATACTTGAAGGGAAAGATGTAACTCTGTGAGATGAATTAACAGAACCCAGAGCAGTTTCTAAGAACGGTTCTTTCCAGTTTTCAACGGAAGATATTTCCTGTTTCACCATAGCCCTCTAAGGGCTTCCAAATATCCCTTTGCCAATTCCACAAGAACAGCCTTAGCGAAAGGCTTCTTGAAGGAAAAGATGTAACTCTGTGAGATGAATTAAAATAACACAGAGCAGTTTCTCAGAAAGCTTCTTTACAGTTTTGAACGGAAGATATTTCCTTTTTCACCATAGCCCTTTATGGGCTTCCTAATATCACTTTGAAAATTCCACAAGAACATCCTTAGCGAAAGGCTTCTTGAAGGGACAGATGTAACTCTGTGAGATGAATTAACAGAACACAGAGCAGTTTCTCAGAAAGCTTCTTTCCAGTTTTGAACGGAAGATATTTCCTTTTTCACCATAGCCCTCTATGGGCTTCCAAATATCACTTTGCCAATTCCACAAGAACAGCCTTAGCGAAAGGCTTCTTGAAGGGAAAGATGTAACTCTGTGAGATGAATTAACAGACCACAGAGCAGTTTCTCAGAAAGCTTCTTTCCACTTTTGAACGGAAGATATTTCCTTTTTCATCATGGCCCTCTATGGGCTTTAGAATATCCCTTTGCCAATTCCAGAAGAACAACCTTAGCGAAAGGCTTCTTGAAGGGAAAGATGTAACTCTGTGACATGAATTAACAGAACACAGAGCAGTTTCTCAAAAAGCTTTTTTCCAGTTTTGAACGGAAGATATTTCCTTTTTCACCATAGCCCTCTAAGGGCTTCCGAATATCCCTTTGCCAATTCCACAAGAACAGCCTTAGCGAAAGGCTTCTTGAAGAGAAAGATGTAACTCTGTGAGATGAATTAACAGAACACAGAGCAGTTTTTCAGAAAGCTTCTTTCCAGTTTTGAACGGAAGATATTTCCTTTTTCATTATAGCCCTTTATGGGCTTCCTAATATAACTTTGCCAATTCCACAAGAACAGCCTTAGCGAAAGGCTTCTTGAAGAGAAAGATGTAACTGTGTGAGATGAATTAACAGAACACAGAGCAGTTTCTCAGAAAGCTTCTTTCCAGTTTTGAACTGAAGATATTTCCTTTTTCACCATAGCCCTCTATGGGCTTCCAAATATCACTTTGCCAATTCCACAAGAACACCTTAGCGAAAGGCTTCTTGAAGGGAAAGATGTAACTCTGTGAGATGAATTAGCAGAACACAGAGCAGTTTCTCAGAAAGCTTCTTTCCGGTTTTGAACGGAAGATATTTCCTTTTTCACCATAGTCCTCTATTTGCTTCCAAATACCACTTTGCCAATTCCACAAGAACAGCCTTAGCGAAAGGCTTCTAGAAGAGAAAGATGTAACTCTGTGAGATGAATTAAAATAACACAGAGCAGTTTCTCAGAAAGCTTCTTTCCAGTTTTGAACGGAAGATATTTCCTTTTTCAAAATAGCCTCTATGGGCTTCCAAATATCACTTGCTAATTCCACAAGAACAGCCTTAGCGAAAGGCTTCTTGAAGGGAATGATGTAACTCTGTGAGATGAATTAACTGAACACAGAGCAGTTTCTCAGAAAGCTTCTTTCCAGTTTTGAACAAGGTATTTTTTTTCACAGTAGCCTCTATGGGCTTCCAAATATCCCTTTGCCAATTCCACAAGAACAACCTTAGCGAAAGGATACTTGAAGGGAAAGATGTAACTCTGTGAGATGAATTAACAGAACCCAGAGCAGTTTCTCAGAACGGTTCTTTCCAGTTTTCAACGGAAGATATTTCCTGTTTCACCATAGCCTCTAAGGGCTTCCAAATATCCTTGCCAATTCCACAAGAACAGCCTTAGCGAAAGGCTTCTTGAAGCAAAAGATGTAACTCTGTGAGATGAATTAAAAGAACACAGAGCAGTTTCTCAGAAAGCTTCTTTCCAGTTTTGAACGGAAGATATTTCCTTTTCACCATAGCCCCTATAGGCTTCCTAATATCCCTTTGCTAATTCCACAAGAACACCCTTAGCGAAAGGCTTTTGAAGGAAAGGTGTAACTCTGTGAGATCAATTAACAGAACACAGAGCAAGTTTCTATGAAAGCTTCTTTCCGGTTTTGAACGGAAGATATTTCCTTTTCACCATAGCCCTTTATGGGCTTCCTAATATCACTTTGCCAATTCCACAAGAACAGCCTTAGCGAAAGGCTTCTTGAAGGAAAGATGTAACTCCGTGAGATGAATTAACAGAACACAGAGCAGTTTCTCAGAAAGATTCTTTCCAGTTTTGAACGGAAGATATTTTTTCACCATAGCCCTTTATGGGCTTCCTAATATCACTTTGCCAATTCCACAAGAACAGTCTTAGCGAAAGGCTTCTTGAAGGGAAAGATGTAACTCTGTGAGATGAATTAAGAGAACACAGAGCAGTTTCTCAGAAAGCTTCTTTCCAGTTTTCAACGAAGATATTACCTTTTTCACCATAGCCATTTATGGGCTTCCAAATATCCCTTTGCCAATTCCACAAGAACAGTCTTAGCGAAAGGCTTCTTGAAGGGAAAGATGTAACTCTGTGAGGTGAATTAACAGAACACAGAGCAGTTTTTCCAGTTTTGAACGGAAGATATTTCCTTTTCACCATAGCCTCTAAGTGCTTCCAAATATCCTTTGCTAATTCCACAAGAACAGCCTTAGCGAAGGCTTCTTGAAGGAAAGATGTAACCTCGGTGAGATGAATTAACAGAACACAGAGCAGTTTCTCAGAAAGCTTCTTTCCAGTTTTCAACGGAAGATATTTTTTTCACCGTGAGCCTCTATGGGCTTCCAAATATCCCTTGCCAATTCCACAAGAACAGCCTTAGCGAAAGGCTTTTGAAGAGAAAGATGTAACCTGTGAGATGAATTAACAGAACACAGAGCAGTTTCTCAGAAAGCTTTTTCCAGTTTTGAACGGAAGATATTTCCTTTTTCAAAATAGCCCTCTATGGGCTTCCAAATATCACTTTGCCAATTCCACAAGAACAGCCTTAGCGAAAGGCTTCTTGAAGGGAATGATGTAACTCTGTGAGATGAATTAACAGAACACAGAGCAGTTTCTCAGAAAGCTTCTTTCCATTTTCAACGAAGATATTACCTTTTTCACCATAGCCCTTTAAGGGCTTCCTAATATCACTTTGCCAATTCCACAAGAACATCCTTAGCGAAAGGCTTCTTGAAGGGAAAGATGTAACTCTATGAGATGAATTAACAGAACACAGAGCAGTTTCCCAGAAAGCTTCTTTCCAGTTTTGAACGGAAGATATTTCCTTTTTTACCATAGCCTTCTATGGGCTTCCAAATATCACTTTGCCAATTCCACAAGAACAGCCTTAGCGAAAGGCTTCTTGAAGGAAAAGATGTAACTCTGTGAGATGAATTAACAGAACACAGAGCAGTTTCTCAGAAAGCTTCTTTCCAGTTTTGAACTGAAGATATTTCCTTTTCACCGTAGCTCTATGGGCTTCCAAATATCACTGTGCCAATTCCACAAGAACACCCTTAGCGAAAGGCTTCTTGAAGGGAAAGATGTAACTCTGTGAGATGAATTAAAATAACACAGAGCAGTTTCTCAGAAAGCTTCTTTCCAGTTTTGAACGGAAGATATTTCCTTTTCAAAATAGCCTCTATGGGCTTCCAAATATCACTTTGCCAATTCCACAAGAACAGCCTTAGCGAAAGGCTTTGAAGGGAATGATGTAACTCTGTGAGATGAATTAACAGAACACAGAGCAGTTTCTCAGAAAGCTTCTTTCCAGTTTTGAACGGAAGACATTCCTTTTTCACCATAGCCCTCTATGGGCTTCCAAATATCACTTTGCCAATTCCACAAGAACAGCCTTAGCGAAAGGCTTCTTGAAGGGAAAGATGTAACTCTGTGAGATGAATTAACAGAACACAGAGCAATTTATCAGAAAGCTTCTTTCCAGTTTTGAACGGAAGATATTTCCTTTTCACCATAGCCCTCTATGGGCTTCCTAATATCCTTTGCCAATTCCACAAGAACAACCTTAGCGAAAGGCTTCTTGAAGGAAAGATGTAACTCTGTGAGATGATTTAGCAGAACACAGAGCAGTTTCTCAGAAAGCTTCTTTCCAGTTTTGAACGGAAAATATTTCCTTTTCAAAATAGCCTCTATGGGCTTCCAAATATCACTTTGCCAATTCCACAAGAACAGCCTTAGCGAAAGGCTTCTTGAAGGAAAGATGTAACTCTGTGAGATGAATTAACAGAACACGGAGCAGTTTCTCAGAAAGCTTCTTTCCAGTTTTGAACTGAAGATATATCCTTTTTCACCGTAGCCCTCTATGGGCTTCCAAATATCACTGTGCCAATTCCACAAGAACACCCTTAGCGAAAGGCTTCTTGAAGGGAAAGATGTAACTCTGTGAGATGAATTAAAATAACACAGAGCAGTTTCTCAGAAAGCTTCTTTCCAGTTTTGAACGGAAGATATTTCCTTTTCAAAATAGCCTCTATGGGCTTCCAAATATCACTTTGCCAATTCCACAAGAACAGCCTTAGCGAAAGGCTTCTTGAAGGGAATGATGTAACTCTGTGAGATTAATTAACAGAACACAGAGCAGTTTCTCAGAAAGCTTCTTTCCAGTTTTGAACGGAAGGTATTTCCTTTTTCACAGTAGCCCTCTATGGGCTTCCAAATATCCTTTGCCAATTCCACAAGAACAACCTTAGCGAAAGGATACTTGAAGGAAAGATGTAACTCTGTGAGATGAATTAACAGAAACCAGAGCAGTTTCTCAGAACGGTTCTTTCCAGTTTTCAACGGAAGATATTTCCTGTTTCACCATAGCCCTCAAGGGCTTCCAAATATCCTTTGCCAATTCCACAAGAACAGCCTTAGCGAAAGGCTTCTTGAAGGAAAAGATGTAACTCTGTGAGGTGAATTAACAGAACACAGAGCAGTTTCTCAGAAATCTTCTTTTCCAGTTTTGAACGGAAGATATTTCCTTTTTCACCATAGCCCTCTATGGGCTTCCAAATATCCGTTTGCCAATTCCACAAGAACAACCTTAGCAAAGGATTCTGAAGGAAAGATGTAACTCTGTGAGATGATTTAGCAGAACACAGAGCAGTTTCTCAGAAAGCTTCTTTCCAGTTTTGAACGGAAAATATTTCCTTTTCAAAATAGCCTCTATGGGCTTCCAAATATCCTTTGCCAATTCCACAAGAACAACCTGAAAGGCTTCTTGAAGGGAAAGATGTAACTCTGTGAGATGAATTAACAGAACACAGAGCAGTTTCTCAAAAAGCTTCTTTTCAGTTTTGAACGGAAGATATTTCCTTTTTCAGCATAGCCCTCTATGGGCTTCCATATACCCCTTTGCCAATTCCACAAGAACAGCCTTAGCGAAAGGCTTCTTGAAGAGAAAGATATAACTGTGTGAGATGAATTAACAGAACACAGAGCAGTTTCTCAGAAAGCTTCTTTCCAGTTTTGAACGGAAGATATTTCCTTTTTCACCATAGCCCTTTATGGGCTTCCTAATATAACTTTGCCAATTCCACAAGAACAGCCTTAGCGAAAGGCTTCTAGAAGAGAAAGATGTAACTCTGTGAGATGAATTAACAGAACACAGAGCAATTTCTCAGAAAGCTTCTTTCCAGTTTTGAACTGAAGATATTTCCTTTTTCACCATAGCCCTCTATGGGCTTCCAAATATCACTTTGCCAATTCCACAAGAACACCTTAGCGAAAGGCTTCTTGAAGGGAATGATGTAACTCTGTGAGATGAATTAGCAGAACACAGAGCAGTTTCTCAGAAAGCTTCCTTCCGGTGTTGAACGGAAGATATTTCCTTTTTCACCATAGCCCTCTATTTGCTTCCAAATACCACTTTGCCAATTCCACAAGAACAGCCTTAGCGAAAGGCTTCTTGAAGAGAAAGATGTAACTCTGTGAGATGAATTAAAATAACACAGAGCAGTTTCTCAGAAAGCTTCTTTCCAGTTTTGAACGGAAGATATTTCCTTTTTCAAAATAGCCTCTATGGGCTTCCAAATATCACTTTGCCAATTCCACAAGAACAGCCTTAAAAGGCTTCTTGAAGGAATGATGTAACTCTGTGAGATGAATTAACTGAACACAGAGCAGTTTCTCAGAAAGCTTCTTTCCAGTTTTGAACGGAAGGTATTTTTTTTCACAGTAGCCCTCTATGGGCTTCCAAATATCCTTTGCCAATTCCACAAGAACAACCTTAGCGAAAGGATACTTGAAGGGAAAGATGTAACTCTGTGAGATGAATTAACAGAACCCAGAGCAGTTTCTCAGAACGTTCTTTTCCAGTTTTCAACGGAAGATATTTCCTGTTTCACCATAGCCCTCTAAGGGCTTCCAAATATCCTTTGCCAATTCCACAAGAACAGCCTTAGCGAAAGGCTTCTGAAGAAAGATGTAACTCTGTGAGATGAATTAAAAGAACACAGAGCAGTTTCTCAGAAAGCTTCTTTCCAGTTTTGAACGGAAGATATTTCCTTTTTCACCATAGCCCTTTATGGGCTTCCAAATATCACTTTGCCAATTCCACAAGAACACCTTAGCGAAAGGATTCTTGAAGGGAAAGATGTAACTCTGTGAGATGAATTAGCAGAACACAGAGCAGTTTCTCAGAAAGCTTCTTTCCAGTTTTGAACGGAAGGTATTTCCTTTTTCACCATAGCTCTATGGGCTTCCAAATATCCTTTGCCAATTCCACAAGAACAACCTTAGCGAAAGGATACTTGAAGGGAAAGATGTAACTCTGTGAGATGAATTAACAGAACCCAGAGCAGTTTCTAAGAACGGTTCTTTCCAGTTTTCAACGGAAGATATTTCCTGTTTCACCATAGCCCTCTAAGGGCTTCCAAATATCCCTTTGCCAATTCCACAAGAACAGCCTTAGCGAAAGGCTTCTTGAAGGAAAGATGTAACTCTGTGAGATGAATTAAAATAACACAGAGCAGTTTCTCAGAAAGCTTTTACAGTTTTGAACGGAAGATATTTCCTTTTCACCATAGCCCTTTATGGGCTTCCTAATATCACTTTGAAAATTCCACAAGAACATCCTTAGCGAAAGGCTTCTTGAAGGGACAGATGTAACTCTGTGAGATGAATTAACAGAACACAGAGCAGTTTTCAGAAAGCTTCTTTCCAGTTTTGAACGGAAGATATTTTTTTCACCATAGCCCCTATGGGCTTCCAAATATCACTTTGCCAATTCCACAAGAACAGCCTTAGCGAAAGGCTTCTTGAAGGGAAAGATGTAACTCTGTGAGATGAATTAACAGACCACAGAGCAGTTTCTCAGAAAGCTTCTTTCCAGTTTTGAACGGAAGATATTTTTTTCATCATGGCCCTCTATGGGCTTTAGAATATCCCTTTGCCAATTCCAGAAGAACAACCTTAGCGAAAGGCTTCTTGAAGGAAAGATGTAACTCTGTGACATGAATTAACAGAACACAGAGCAGTTTCTCAAAAAGCTTTTTCCAGTTTTGAACGGAAGATATTTCCTTTTCACCATAGCCCTCTAAGGGCTTCCAGATATCCCTTTGCCAATTCCACAAGAACAGCCTTAGCGAAAGGCTTCGAAGAGAAAGATGTAACTCTGTGAGATGAATTAACAGAACACAGAGCAGTTTTCAGAAAGCTTCTTCCAGTTTTGAACGGAAGATATTTCCTTTTTCATTATAGCCCTTTATGGGCTTCCTAATATAATCTTTGCCAATTCCACAAGAACAGCCTTAGCGAAAGGCTTGAAGAGAAAGATGTAACTGTGTGAGATGAATTAACAGAACACAGAGCAGTTTCTCAGAAAGCTTCTTTCCAGTTTTGAACTGAAGATATTTCCTTTTTCACCATAGCCCTCTATGGGCTTCCAAATATCACTTTGCTAATTCCACAAGAACACCTTAGCTTTTTGAAGGAAAGATGTAACTCTGTGAGATGAATTAGCAGAACACAGAGCAGTTTCTCAGAAAGCTTCTTTCCAGTTTTGAACGGAAGATATTTCCTTTTTCACCATAGTCCTCTATTTGCTTCCAAATACCACTTTGCCAATTCCACAAGAACAGCCTTAGCGAAAGGCTTCTAGAAGAGAAAGATGTAACTCTGTGAGATGAATTAAAATAACACAGAGCAGTTTCTCAGAAAGCTTCTTTCCAGTTTTGAACGGAAGATATTTCCTTTTTCAAAATAGCCTCTATGGGCTTCCAAATATCACTTGCCAATTCCACAAGAACAGCCTTAGCGAAAGGCTTCTTGAAGGGAATGATGTAACTCTGTGAGATGAATTAACTGAACACAGAGCAGTTTCTCAGAAAGCTTCTTTCCAGTTTTGAACGGAAGGTATTTTTTTTCACAGTAGCCTCTATGGGCTTCCAAATATCCTTTGCCAATTCCACAAGAACAACCTTAGCGAAAGGATACTTGAAGGAAAGATGTAACTTGTGAGATGAATTAACAGAACCCAGAGCAGTTTCTCAGAACGGTTCTTTCCAGTTTTCAACGGAAGATATTTCCTGTTTCACCATAGCCTCTAAGGGCTTCCAAATATCCTTTGCTAATTCCACAAGAACAGCCTTAGCGAAAGGCTTGAAGCAAAGATGTAACTCTGTGAGATGAATTAAAAGAACACAGAGCAGTTTCTCAGAAAGCTTCTTTCCAGTTTTGAACGGAAGATATTTCCTTTTTTCACCATAGCCCCTATAGGCTTCCAATATCCTTTGCCAATTCCACAAGAACACCCTTAGGAAAGGCTTTTGAAGGAAAGGTGTAACTCTGTGAGATCAATTAACAGAACACAGAGCAAGTTTCTATGAAAGCTTTTTCCGGTTTTGAACGGAAGATATTTCTTTTTTCACCATAGCCCTTTATGGGCTTCCTAATATCACTTTGCCAATTCCACATAAACAGCCTTAGCGAAAGGCTTCTTGAAGGGAAAGATGTAACTCTGTGAGATGAATTAAGAGAACACAGAGCAGTTTCTCAGAAAGCTTCTTTCCAGTTTTGAACGGAAGATATTTCCTTTTCACCATAGCCCCCTATGGGCTTCCTAATATCCCTTTGCCAATTCCACAAGAACACCCTTAGCGAAAGGCTTCTTGAAGGGAAAGATGTAACTCTGTGAGATGAATTAAAAAACACAGAGCAGTTTCTCAGAAAGCTTCTTTCCAATTTTGAACGGAAGTTACTCTTTTTTCACCATAGCCATTTTTATGGGCTTCCAAATATCCTTTGCCAATTCCACAAGAACAGTCTTAGCGAAAGGCTTCTTGAAGGAAAGATGTAACTCTGTGAGATGAATTAACAGAACACAGAGCAGTTTCTCAGAAAGCTTCTTTCCAGTTTTGAACGGAAGATATTTCCTTTTCATCATAGCCTCTAAGTGCTTCCAAATATCCTTTGCCAATTCCACAAGAACAGCCTTAGCGAAAGGCTTCTTGAAGGAAAGATGTAACTCGTGAGATGAATTAACAGAACACAGAGCCGTTTCTCAGAAAGCTTCTTTCCAGTTTTCAAAGGAAGATATTTCCTTTTCACCGTAGCCCTCTATGGGCTTCCAAATATCCCTTTGCCAATTCCACAAGAACAGCCTTAGCGAAAGGCTTCTTGAAGAGAAAGATGTAACTCTGTGAGATGAATTAACAGAACACAGAGCAGTTTCTCAGAAAGCTTCTTTCCAGTTTTGAACGGAAGATATTTCCTTTTTCAAAATAGCCCTCTATGGGCTTCCAAATATCACTTTGCCAATTCCACAAGAACAGCCTTAGCGAAAGGCTTCTTGAAGGGAATGATGTAACTCTGTGAGATGAATTAACAGAACACAGAGCAGTTTCTCAGAAAGCTTCTTTCCATTTTTCAACGTAAGATATTACCTTTTTCACCATAGCCCTAAGGGCTTCCAATATCACTTTGCCAATTCCACAAGAACATCCTTAGCGAAAGGCTTCTTGAAGGAAAGATGTAACTCTATGAGATGAATTAACAGAACACAGAGCAGTTTCCCAGAAAGCTTCTTTCCAGTTTTGAAGAAGATATTTCCTTTTTACCATAGCCTCTATGGGCTTCCAAATATCACTTTGCCAATTCCACAAGAACAGCCTTAGCGAAAGGCTTCTTGAAGGAAAGATGTAACTCTGTGAGATGAATTAACAGAACACAGAGCAGTTTCTCAGAAAGCTTCTTTCCAGTTTTGAACTGGAGATATATCCTTTTCACCGTAGCCCTCTATGGGCTTCCAAATATCACTGTGCCAATTCCACAAGAACACCCTTAGCGAAAGGCTTCTTGAAGGAAAGATGTAACCTGTGAGATGAATTAAAATAACACAGAGCAGTTTCTCAGAAAGCTTTTTCCAGTTTTGAACGGAAGATATTTCCTTTTTCACAATAGCCTCTATGGGCTTCCAAATATCACTTTGCCAATTCCACAAGAACAGCCTTAGCGAAAGGCTTCTTGAAGGGAATGATGTAACTCTGTGAGATGAATTAACAGAACACAGAGCAGTTTCAGAAAGCTTCTTTCCAGTTTTGAACGAAGACATTCCTTTTTCACCATAGCCCTCTATGGGCTTCCAAATATCACTTTGCTAATTCCACAAGAACAGCCTTAGCGAAAGGCTTCTTGAAGGAAAGATGTAACTCTGTGAGATGAATTAACAGAACACAGAGCAATTTATCAGAAAGCTTCTTTCCAGTTTTGAGCGGAAGATATTTCCTTTTTCACCATAGCCCTATGGGCTTCCTAATATCCTTTGCCAATTCCACAAGAACAACCTTAGCGAAAGGCTTCTTGAAGGAAAGATGTAACTCTGTGAGATGATTTAGCAGAACACAGAGCAGTTTCTCAGAAAGCTTCTTTCCAGTTTTGAACGGAAAATATTTCCTTTTTCAAAATAGCCCTCTATGGGCTTCCAAATATCACTTTGCCAATTCCACAAGAACAGCCTTAGCGAAAGGCTTCTTGAAGGAAAAGATGTAACTCTGTGAGATGAATTAACAGAACACGGAGCAGTTTCTCAGAAAGCTTCTTTCCAGTTTTGAACTGAAGATATATCCTTTTTCACCGTATCCCTCTATGGGCTTCCAAATATCACTGTGCCAATTCCACAAGAACACCCTTAGCGAAAGGCTTCTTGAAGGGAAAGATGTAACTCTGTGAGATGAATTAAAATAACACAGAGCAGTTTCTCAGAAAGCTTCTTTCCAGTTTTGAACGGAAGATATTTCCTTTTTCAAAATAGCCCTCTATGGGCTTCCAAATATCACTTGCCAATTCCACAAGAACAGCCTTAGCGAAAGGCTTTTGAAGGGAATGATGTAACTCTGTGAGATTAATTAACAGAACACAGAGCAGTTTCTCAGAAAGCTTCTTTCCAGTTTTGAACGGAAGGTATTTCCTTTTTCACAGTAGCCCTCTATGGGCTTCCAAATATCCCTTTGCCAATTCCACAAGAACAACCTTAGCGAAAGGATACTTGAAGGGAAAGATGTAACTCTGTGAGATGAATTAACAGAAACCAGAGCAGTTTCTCAGAACGGTTCTTTCCAGTTTTCAACGGAAGATATTTCCTGTTTCACCATAGCCCTCTAAGGGCTTCCAAATATCCCTTTGCCAATTCCACAAGAACAGCCTTAGCGAAAGGCTTCTTGAAAGGAAAGATGTAACTCTGTGAGGTGAATTAACAGAACACAGAGCAGTTTCTCAGAAATCTTCTTTCCAGTTTTGAACGGAAGATATTTCCTTTTTCACCATAGCCCTCTATGGGCTTCCAAATATCCGTTTGCCAATTCCACAAGAACAACCTTAGCGAAAGGATTCTGGAAGGGAAAGATGTAACTCTGTGAGATGATTTAGCAGAACACAGAGCAGTTTCTCAGAAAGCTTCTTTCCAGTTTTGAACGGAAAATATTTCCTTTTTCAAAATAGCCCTCTATGGGCTTCCAAATATCCCTTTGCCAATTCCACAAGAACAACCTTAGCGAAAGGCTTCTTGAAGGGAAAGATGTAACTCTGTGAGATGAATTAACAGAACACAGAGCAGTTTCTCAAAAGCTTTTCAGTTTTGAACGGAAGATATTTTTTCACCATAGCCCTCTATGGGCTTCCATATACCCCTTTGCCAATTCCACAAGAACAGCCTTAGCGAAAGGCTTCTTGAAGAGAAAGATATAACTGTGTGAGATGAATTAACAGAACACAGAGCAGTTTCTCAGAAAGCTTTTTCCAGTTTTGAACGGAAGATATTTTTTCACCATAGCCCTTTATGGGCTTCCTAATATAACTTTGCTAATTCCACAAGAACAGCCTTAGCGAAAGGCTTCTAGAAGAGAAAGATGTAACTCTGTGAGATGAATTAACAGAACACAGAGCAATTTCTCAGAAAGCTTCTTTCCAGTTTTGAACTGAAGATATTTCCTTTTTCACCATAGCCCTCTATGGGCTTCCAAATATCACTTTGCTAATTCCACAAGAACACCTTAGCGAAAGGCTTTGAAGGAATGATGTAACTCTGTGAGATGAATTAGCAGAACACAGAGCAGTTTCTCAGAAAGCTTCTTCCAGTTGAACGGAAGATATTTCCTTTTTCACCATAGCCCTCTATTTGCTTCCAAATACCACTTTGCCAATTCCACAAGAACAGCCTTAGCGAAAGGCTTCTGAAGAGAAAGATGTAACTCTGTGAGATGAATTAAAATAACACAGAGCAGTTTCTCAGAAAGCTTCTTTCCAGTTTTGAACGGAAGATATTTCCTTTTTCAAAATAGCCTCTATGGGCTTCCAAATATCACTTTGCCAATTCCACAAGAACAGCCTTAGCGAAAGGCTTCTTGAAGGAATGATGTAACTCTGTGAGATGAATTAACTGAACACAGAGCAGTTTCTCAGAAAGCTTCTTTCCAGTTTTGAACGGAAGGTATTTTTTTTCACAGTAGCCCTCTATGGGCTTCCAAATATCCTTTGCCAATTCCACAAGAACAACCTTAGCGAAAGGATACTTGAAGGGAAAGATGTAACTCTGTGAGATGAATTAACAGAACCCAGAGCAGTTTCTCAGAACGGTTCTTTCCAGTTTTCAACGGAAGATATTTCCTGTTTCACCATAGCCCTCTAAGGGCTTCCAAATATCCTTTGCCAATTCCACAAGAACAGCCTTAGCGAAAGGCTTCTGAAGGAAAGATGTAACTCTGTGAGATGAATTAAAAGAACACAGAGCAGTTTCTCAGAAAGCTTCTTTCCAGTTTTGAACGGAAGATATTTCCTTTTTCACCATAGCCCTTTATGGGCTTCCAAATATCACTTTGCCAATTCCACAAGAACACCTTAGCGAAAGGATTCTTGAAGGGAAAGATGTAACTCTGTGAGATGAATTAGCAGAACACAGAGCAGTTTCTCAGAAAGCTTCTTTCCAGTTTTGAACGGAAGGTATTTCCTTTTTCACAGTAGCTCTCTATGGGCTTCCAAATATCCCTTTGCCAATTCCACAAGAACAACCTTAGCGAAAGGATACTTGAAGGGAAAGATGTAACTCTGTGAGATGAATTAACAGAACCCAGAGCAGTTTCTAAGAACGGTTCTTTCCAGTTTTCAACGGAAGATATTTCCTGTTTCACCATAGCCCTCTAAGGGCTTCCAAATATCCCTTTGCCAATTCCACAAGAACAGCCTTAGCGAAAGGCTTCTTGAAGGAAAAGATGTAACTCTGTGAGATGAATTAAAATAACACAGAGCAGTTTCTCAGAAAGCTTCTTTTCAGTTTTGAACGGAAGATATTTCCTTTTTCACCATAGCCCTTTATGGGCTTCCAATATCACTTTGAAAATTCCACAAGAACATCCTTAGCGAAAGGCTTTGAAGGGACAGATGTAACTCTGTGAGATGAATTAACAGAACACAGAGCAGTTTCTCAGAAAGCTTTTTCCAGTTTTGAACGGAAGATATTTCCTTTTTCACCATAGCCCTCTATGGGCTTCCAAATATCACTTTGCCAATTCCACAAGAACAGCCTTAGCGAAAGGCTTTGAAGGAAAGATGTAACTCTGTGAGATGAATTAACAGACCACAGAGCAGTTTCTCAGAAAGCTTCTTTCCACTTTTGAACGGAAGATATTTCCTTTTCATCATGGCCCTCTATGGGCTTTAGAATATCCTTTGCCAATTCCAGAAGAACAACCTTAGCGAAAGGCTTCTTGAAGGAAAGATGTAACTCTGTGACATGAATTAACAGAACACAGAGCAGTTTCTCAGAAAGCTTTTTCCAGTTTTGAACGGAAGATATTTTTTCACCATAGCCCTCTAAGGGCTTCCAAATATCCCTTTGCCAATTCCACAAGAACAGCCTTAGCGAAAGGCTTTGAAGAGAAAGATGTAACTCTGTGAGATGAATTAAAATAACACAGAGCAGTTTCTCAGAAAGCTTCTTTACAGTTTTGAACGGAAGATATTTCCTTTTTCACCATAGCCCTTTATGGGCTTCCAAATATCACTTTGAAAATTCCACAAGAACATCCTTAGCGAAAGGCTTCTTGAAGGGACAGATGTAACTCTGTGAGATGAATTAACAGAACACAGAGCAGTTTCTCAGAAAGCTTCTTTCCAGTTTTGAACGGAAGATTTTTTTTCACCATAGCCCTCTATGGGCTTCCAAATATCACTTTGCTAATTCCACAAGAACAGCCTTAGCGAAGGCTTTGAAGGGAAAGATGTAACTCTGTGAGATGAATTAACAGACCACAGAGCAGTTTCTCAGAAAGCTTCTTTCCACTTTTGAACGGAAGATATTTTTTTCATCATGGCCCTCTATGGGCTTTAGAATATCCCTTGCCAATTCCACAAGAACACCTTAGCGAAAGGATACTTGAAGGAAAGATGTAACTCTGTGACATGAATTAACAGAACACAGAGCAGTTTCAGAAAGCTTTTTCCAGTTTTGAACGGAAGATATTTTTTTCACCATAGCCCTCTAAGGGCTTCCTAATATCCCTTTGCCAATTCCACAAGAACAGCCTTAGCGAAGGCTTGAAGAGAAAGATGTAACTCTGTGAGATGAATTAACAGAACACAGAGCAGTTTTTCAGAAAGCTTTTTCCAGTTTTGAACGGAAGATATTTCCTTTTTCATTATAGCCCTTTATGGGCTTCCTAATATAATCTTTGCCAATTCCACAAGAACAGCCTTAGCGAAAGGCTTCTTGAAGAGAAAGATGTAACTGTGTGAGATGAATTAACAGAACACAGAGCAGTTTCTCAGAAAGCTTCTTTCCAGTTTTGAACTGAAGATATTTCCTTTTTCACCATAGCCTCTATGGGCTTCCAAATATCACTTTGCCAATTCCACAAGAACACCTTAGCGAAAGGCTTCTTGAAGGAAAGATGTAACTGTGAGATGAATTAGCAGAACACAGAGCAGTTTCTCAGAAAGCTTCTTTCCAGTTTTGAACGGAAGATATTTCCTTTTTCACCATAGTCCTCTATTTGCTTCCAAATACCACTTTGCCAATTCCACAAGAACAGCCTTAGCGAAAGGCTTCTAGAAGAGAAAGATGTAACTCTGTGAGATGAATTAAAATAACACAGAGCAGTTTCTCAGAAAGCTTTTTCCAGTTTTGAACGAAGATATTTCCTTTTTCAAAATAGCCCTCTATGGGCTTCCAAATATCACTTTGCCAATTCCACAAGAACAGCCTTAGCGAAAGGCTTCTTGAAGGGAATGATGTAACTCTGTGAGATGAATTAACTGAACACAGAGCAGTTTCTCAGAAAGCTTCTTTCCAGTTTTGAACGGAAGGTATTTCCTTTTCACAGTAGCTCTATGGGCTTCCAAATATCCCTTTGCCAATTCCACAAGAACAACCTTAGCGAAAGGATACTTGAAGGAAAGATGTAACTCTGTGAGATGAATTAACAGAACACAGAGCAGTTTCTCAGAAAGCTTCTTTCCAGTTTTCAACGGAAGATATTTCCTGTTTCACCATAGCCTCTAAGGGCTTCCAAATATCCCTTTGCCAATTCCACAAGAACAGCCTTAGCGAAAGGCTTCTTGAAGCAAAGATGTAACTCTGTGAGATGAATTAAAAGAACACAGAGCAGTTTCTCAGAAAGCTTCTTTCCAGTTTTGAACGGAAGATATTTCCTTTTTCACCATAGCCCCTATAGGCTTCCTAATATCCTTTGCCAATTCCACAAGAACACCTTAGCGAAAGGCTTCTTGAAGGAAAGATGTAACTCTGTGAGATCAATTAACAGAACACAGAGCAGTTTCTATGAAAGCTTCTTTCCGGTTTTGAACGGAAGATATTTCCTTTTTCACCATAGCCCTTTATGGGCTTCCTAATATCACTTTGCCAATTCCACATAAACAGCCTTAGCGAAAGGCTTCTTGAAGGGAAAGATGTAACTCTGTGAGATGAATTAAGAGAACACAGAGCAGTTTCTCAGAAAGCTTCTTTCCAATTTTGAACGGAAGTTACTTCCTTTTTCACCATAGCCATTTATGGGCTTCCAAATATCCCTTTGCCAATTCCACAAGAACAGTCTTAGCGAAAGGCTTCTTGAAGGGAAAGATGTAACTCTGTGAGGTGAATTAACAGAACACAGAGCAGTTTCTCAGAAAGCTTCTTTCCAGTTTTGAACGGAAGATATTTCCTTTTTCATCATAGCCCTCTAAGTGCTTCCAAATATCCCTTTGCCAATTCCACAAGAACAGCCTTAGCGAAAGGCTTCTTGAAGGGAAAGATGTAACTCGGTGAGATGAATTAACAGAACACAGAGCCGTTTCTCAGAAAGCTTCTTTCCAGTTTTCAAAGGAAGATATTTCCTTTTTCACCGTAGCCCTCTATGGGCTTCCAAATATCCCTTTGCCAATTCCACAAGAACAGCCTTAGCGAAAGGCTTCTTGAAGAGAAAGATGTAACTCTGTGAGATGAATTAACAGAACACAGAGCAGTTTCTCAGAAAGCTTCTTTCCAGTTTTGAACGGAAGATATTTCCTTTTTCAAAATAGCCCTCTATGGGCTTCCAAATATCACTTTGCCAATTCCACAAGAACAGCCTTAGCGAAAGGCTTGAAGGAATGATGTAACTCTGAGATGAATTAACAGAACACAGAGCAGTTTCTCAGAAAGCTTCTTTCCATTTTTCAACGTAAGATATTACCTTTTTCACCATAGCCCTTTAAGGGCTTCCTAATATCACTTTGCCAATTCCACAAGAACATCCTTAGCGAAAGGCTTCTTGAAGGGAAAGATGTAACTCTATGAGATGAATTAACAGAACACAGAGCAGTTTCCCAGAAAGCTTCTTTCCAGTTTTGAACGGAAGATATTTCCTTTTTTACCATAGCCTTCTATGGGCTTCCAAATATCACTTTGCCAATTCCACAAGAACAGCCTTAGCGAAAGGCTTCTTGAAGGAAAAGATGTAACTCTGTGAGATGAATTAACAGAACACAGAGCAGTTTCTCAGAAAGCTTCTTTCCAGTTTTGAACTGGAGATATATCCTTTTTCACCGTAGCCCTCTATGGGCTTCCAAATATCACTGTGCCAATTCCACAAGAACACCCTTAGCGAAAGGCTTCTTGAAGGGAAAGATGTAACTCTGTGAGATGAATTAAAATAACACAGAGCAGTTTCTCAGAAAGCTTCTTTCCAGTTTTGAACGGAAGATATTTCCTTTTTCACAATAGCCCTCTATGGGCTTCCAAATATCACTTTGCCAATTCCACAAGAACAGCCTTAGCGAAAGGCTTCTTGAAGGGAATGATGTAACTCTGTGAGATGAATTAACAGAACACAGAGCAGTTTCTCAGAAAGCTTCTTTCCAGTTTTGAACGGAAGACATTCCTTTTTCACCATAGCCCTCTATGGGCTTCCAAATATCACTTTGCCAATTCCACAAGAACAGCCTTAGCGAAAGGCTTCTTGAAGGGAAAGATGTAACTCTGTGAGATGAATTAACAGAACACAGAGCAATTTATCAGAAAGCTTCTTTCCAGTTTTGAACGGAAGATATTTCCTTTTTCACCGTAGCCCTCTATGGGCTTCCAAATATCCCTTTGCCAATTCCACAAGAACAGCCTTAGCGAAAGGCTTCTTGAAGGGGAAGATGTAACTCTGTGAGGTGAATTAACAGAACACAGAGCAGTTTCTCAGAAATCTTCTTTCCAGTTTTGAACGGAAGATATTTCCTTTTTCACCATAGCCCTCTATGGGCTTCCAAATATCCGTTTGCCAATTCCACAAGAACAACCTTAGCGAAAGGATTCTGGAAGGGAAAGATGTAACTCTGTGAGATGATTTAGCAGAACACAGAGCAGTTTCTCAGAAAGCTTCTTTCCAGTTTTGAACGGAAAATATTTCCTTTTTCAAAATAGCCCTCTATGGGCTTCCAAATATCCCTTTGCCAATTCCACAAGAACAACCTTAGCGAAAGGCTTCTTGAAGGGAAAGATGTAACTCTGTGAGATGAATTAAAAGAACACAGAGCAGTTTCTCAAAAAGCTTCCTTCCAGTTTTGAACGGAAGATATTTTCTTTTTCACCATAGCCCTCTATGGGCTTCCAAATACCCCTTTGCCATTTCCACAAGAACAGCCTTAGCGAAAGGCTTCTTGAAGAGAAAGATATAACTGTGTGAGATGAATTAACAGAACTCAGAGCAGTTTCTCAGAAAGCTTCTTTCCAGTTTTGAACGGAAGATATTTCCTTTTTCACCATAGCCCCCTATGGGCTTCCTAATATCCCTTTGCCAATTCCACAAGAACAACCTTAGCGAAAGGATTCTGGAAGGGAAAGATGTAACTCTGTGAGATGATTTAGCAGAACACAGAGCAGTTTCTCAGAAAGCTTCTTTCCAGTTTTGAACGGAAAATATTTCCTTTTTCAAAATAGCCCTCTATGGGCTTTCAAATATCACTTTGCCAATTCCACAAGAACAGCCTTAGCGAAAGGCTTCTTGAAGGAAAAGATGTAACTCTGTGAGATGAATTAACAGAACACAGAGCAGTTTCTCAGAAAGCTTCTTTCCAGTTTTGAACTGAAGATATATCCTTTTTCACCGTAGCCCTCTATGGGCTTCCAAATATCACTGTGCCAATTCCACAAGAACACCCTTAGCGAAAGGCTTCTTGAAGGGAAAGATGTAACTCTGTGAGATGAATTAAAATAACACAGAGCAGTTTCTCAGAAAGCTTCTTTCCAGTTTTGAACGGAAGATATTTCCTTTTTCAAAATAGCCCTCTATGGGCTTCCAAATATCACTTTGCCAATTCCACAAGAACAGCCTTAGCGAAAGGCTTCTTGAAGGGAATGATGTAACTCTGTGAGATGAATTAACAGAACACAGAGCAGTTTCTCAGAAAGCTTCTTTCCAGTTTTGAACGGAAGGTATTTCCTTTTTCACAGTAGCCTCTATGGGCTTCCAAATATCCCTTTGCCAATTCCACAAGAACAACCTTAGCGAAAGGATACTTGAAGGGAAAGATGTAACTCTGTGAGATGAATTAACAGAAACCAGAGCAGTTTCTCAGAACGGTTCTTTCCAGTTTTCAACGGAAGATATTTCCTGTTTCACCATAGCCCTCTAAGGGCTTCCAAATATCCTTTGCCAATTCCACAAGAACATCCTTAGCGAAAGGCTTCTTGAAGGAAAGATGTAACTCTATGAGATGAATTAACAGAACACAGAGCAGTTTCTCAGAAAGCTTCTTTCCAGTTTTGAACGGAAGATATTTCCTTTTTACCATAGCCTTCTATGGGCTTCAAGTATCACTTTGCCAATACCACAAGAACAGCCTTAGCGAAAGGCTTGAAGGAAAGATGTAACTCTGTGAGATGAATTAACAGAACACAGAGCAATTTATCAGAAAGCTTCTTTCCAGTTTTGAACGGAAGATATTTTTTTCACCGTAGCCTCTATGGGCTTCCAAATATCCTTTGCCAATTCCACAAGAACAACCTTAGCGAAAGGATACTTGAAGGGAAAGATGTAACTCTGTGAGATGAATTAACAGAAACCAGAGCAGTTTCTCAGAACGGTTCTTTCCAGTTTTCAACGGAAGATATTTCCTGTTTCACCATAGCCCTCTAAGGGCTTCCAAATATCCCTTTGCCAATTCCACAAGAACAGCCTTAGCGAAAGGCTTCTTGAAGGAAAAGATGTAACTCTGTGAGATGAATTAAAAGAACACAGAGCAGTTTCTCAGAAAGCTTCTTTCCAGTTTTGAACGGAAGATATTTCCTTTTTCAACATAGCCCTCTAAGGGCTTCCAAATATCCCTTTGGCAATTCCACAAGAACAGCCTTAGCGAAAGCCTTCTTGAAGGGAAAGATATAACTCTGTGAGATGAATTAACAGAACACAGAGCAGTTTCTCAGAAAGCTTCTTTCCAGTTTTCAACGTAAGATATTACCTTTTTCACCATAGCCCTTTATGGGCTTCCTAATATCACTTTGCCAATTCCACAAGAACATCCTTAGCGAAAGGCTTCTTGAAGGGAAAGATGTAACTCTATGAGATGAATTAACAGAACACAGAGCAGTTTCTCAGAAAGCTTCTTTCCAGTTTTGAACGGAAGATATTTCCTTTTTTACCATAGCCTTCTATGGGCTTCCAAGTATCACTTTGCCAATACCACAAGAACAGCCTTAGCGAAAGGCTTCTTGAAGGGAAAGATGTAACTCTGTGAGATGAATTAACAGAACACAGAGCAATTTATCAGAAAGCTTCTTTCCAGTTTTGAACGGAAGATATTTCCTTTTTCACCGTAGCCCTCTATGGGCTTCCAAATATCCCTTTGCCAATTCCACAAGAACAACCTTAGCGAAAGGCTTCTTGAAGGGAAAGATGTAACTCTGTGAGATGAATTAACAGAACACAGAGCAGTTTCTCAGAAAACTTCTTTCCGGTTTTGAACGGAAGATATTTCCTTTTTCACCATAGCCTTGTATGGGCTTCCAAATATCCTTTGCCAATTCCACAAGAACAGCCTTAGCGAAAGGCTTCTTGAAGGGAAAGATGTAACTCTGTGAGATGAATTAAAAGAACACAAAGCAGTCTCTCAGAAAGCTTCTTTCCAGTTTTGAACGTAAGATATTTCCTTTTTCAGCATAGCCCTCTAAGGGCTTCAAAATATCCCTTTGCCAATTCCACAAGAACACCCTTAGGGAAAGGCTTCTTGAAGGGAAAGGTGTAACTCTGTGAGATCAATTAACAGAACACAGAGCAAGTTTCTATGAAAGCTTCTTTCCGGTTTTGAACGGAAGATATTTCCTTTTTCACCATAGCCCTTTATGGGCTTCCTAATATCACTTTGCCAATTCCACATAAACAGCCTTAGCGAAAGGCTTCTTGAAGGGAAAGATGTAACTCTGTGAGATGAATTAAGAGAACACAGAGCAGTTTCTCAGAAAGCTTCTTTCCAGTTTTGAACGGAAGATATTTCCTTTTTCACCATAGCCCCCTATGGGCTTCCTAATATCCCTTTGCCAATTCCACAAGAACACCCTTAGCGAAAGGCTTCTTGAAGGGAAAGATGTAACTCTGTGAGATGAATTAAAAAACACAGAGCAGTTTCTCAGAAAGCTTCTTTCCAATTTTGAACGGAAGTTACTTCCTTTTTCACCATAGCCATTTATGGGCTTCCAAATATCCCTTTGCCAATTCCACAAGAACAGTCTTAGCGAAAGGCTTCTTGAAGGAAAGATGTAACTCTGTGAGGTGAATTAACAGAACACAGAGCAGTTTCTCAGAAAGCTTCTTTCCAGTTTTGAACGGAAGATATTTCCTTTTCATCATAGCCCTCTAAGTGCTTCCAAATATCCTTTGCCAATTCCACAAGAACAGCCTTAGCGAAAGGCTTCTTGAAGGAAAGATGTAACTCGGTGAGATGAATTAACAGAACACAGAGCCGTTTCTCAGAAAGCTTCTTTCCAGTTTTCAAAGGAAGATATTTCCTTTTTCACCGTAGCCTCTATGGGCTTCCAAATATCCTTTGCCAATTCCACAAGAACAGCCTTAGCGAAAGGCTTCTTGAAGAGAAAGATGTAACTCTGTGAGATGAATTAACAGAACACAGAGCAGTTTCTCAAGCTTCTTTCCAGTTTTGAACGGAAGATATTTTTTCAAAATAGCCTCTATGGGCTTCCAAATATCACTTTGCCAATTCCACAAGAACAGCCTTAGCGAAAGGCTTCTTGAAGGGAATGATGTAACTCTGTGAGATGAATTAACAGAACACAGAGCAGTTTCTCAGAAAGCTTCTTTCCATTTTTCAACGTAAGATATTACCTTTTTCACCATAGCCCTTTAAGGGCTTCCTAATATCACTTTGCCAATTCCACAAGAACATCCTTAGCGAAAGGCTTCTTGAAGGGAAAGATGTAACTCTGTGAGATGAATTAACAGAACACAGAGCAGTTTCTCAGAAAGCTTCTTTCCAGTTTTGAACGGAAGATATTTCCTTTTTCACCATAGCCTTCTATGGGCTTCCAAATATCACTTTGCCAATTCCACAAGAACAGCCTTAGCGAAAGGCTTCTTGAAGGAAAAGATGTAACTCTGTGAGATGAATTAACAGAACACAGAGCAGTTTCTCAGAAAGCTTCTTTCCAGTTTTGAACTGGAGATATATCCTTTTCACCATAGCCCTCTATGGGCTTCCAAATATCACTGTGCCAATTCCACAAGAACAGCCTTAGCTTAAAGGCTTTTGAAGGAAAGATGTAACTCTGTGAGATGAATTAAAATAACACAGAGCAGTTTCTCAGAAAGCTTCTTTCCAGTTTTGAACGGAAGACATTCCTTTTTCACCGTAGCCCTCTATGGGCTTCCAAATATCACTTTGCTAATTCCACAAGAACAGCCTTAGCTTAAAGGCTTGAAGGGAATGATGTAACTCTGTGAGATGAATTAACAGAACACAGAGCAGTTTCTCAGAAAGCTTCTTTCCAGTTTTGAACGGAAGACATTCCTTTTTCACCATAGCCCTCTATGGGCTTCCAAATATCACTTTGCTAATTCCACAAGAACAGCCTTAGCGAAAGGCTTCTTGAAGGGAAAGATGTAACTCTGTGAGATGAATTAACAGAACACAGAGCAATTTATCAGAAAGCTTCTTTCCAGTTTTGAACGGAAGATATTTCCTTTTTCACCATAGCCCTCTATGGGCTTCCAAATATCCCTTTGCCAATTCCACAAGAACAGCCTTAGCGAAAGGCTTTGAAGGGAAGATGTAACTCTGTGAGGTGAATTAACAGAACACAGAGCAGTTTCTCAGAAATCTTCTTCCAGTTTTGAACGGAAGATATTTCCTTTTTCACCATAGCCCTCTATGGGCTTCCAAATATCCGTTTGCCAATTCCACAAGAACAACCTTAGCGAAAGGATTCTGGAAGGGAAAGATGTAACTCTGTGAGATGATTTAGCAGAACACAGAGCAGCTTCTCAGAAAGCTTCTTTCCAGTTTTGAACGGAAAATATTTCCTTTTTCAAAATAGCCCTCTATGGGCTTCCAAATATCCCTTGCCAATTCCACAAGAACAACCTTAGCTTAAAGGCTTCTTGAAGGGAAAGATGTAACTCTGTGAGATGAATTAAAAGAACACAGAGCAGTTTCTCAAAAAGCTTCCTTCCAGTTTTGAACGGAAGATATTTTCTTTTTCACCATAGCCCTCTATGGGCTTCCAAATACCCCTTTGCCATTTCCACAAGAACAGCCTTAGCGAAAGGCTTCTTGAAGAGAAAGATATAACTGTGTGAGATGAATTAACAGAACTCAGAGCAGTTTCTCAGAAAGCTTCTTTCCAGTTTTGAACGGAAGATATTTTTTCACCATAGCCCCTATGGGCTTCCTAATATCCCTTGCCAATTCCACAAGAACAACCTTAGCGAAAGGATTCTGAAGGAAAGATGTAACTCTGTGAGATGATTTAGCAGAACACAGAGCAGTTTCTCAGAAAGCTTCTTTCCAGTTTTGAACGGAAAATATTTCCTTTCAAAATAGCCCCTATGGGCTTTCAAATATCACTTTGCCAATTCCACAAGAACAGCCTTAGCGAAAGGCTTTGAAGGAAAGATGTAACTCTGTGAGATGAATTAACAGAACACAGAGCAGTTTCTCAGAAAGCTTCTTCCAGTTTTGAACTGAAGATATATCCTTTTTCACCGTAGCCCTATGGGCTTCCAAATATCACTGTGCCAATTCCACAAGAACACCCTTAGCGAAAGGCTTCTTGAAGGGAAAGATGTAACTCTGTGAGATGAATTAAAATAACACAGAGCAGTTTCTCAGAAAGCTTCTTTCCAGTTTTGAACGGAAGATATTTCCTTTTTCAAAATAGCCCTCTATGGGCTTCCAAATATCACTTTGCCAATTCCACAAGAACAGCCTTAGCGAAAGGCTTCTTGAAGGGAATGATGTAACTCTGTGAGATGAATTAACAGAACACAGAGCAGTTTCTCAGAAAGCTTCTTTCCAGTTTTGAACGGAAGGTATTTCCTTTTTCACAGTAGCCCTCTATGGGCTTCCAAATATCCCTTTGCCAATTCCACAAGAACAACCTTAGCGAAAGGATACTTGAAGGAAAGATGTAACTCTGTGAGATGAATTAACAGAAACCAGAGCAGTTTCTCAGAACGGTTGTTTCCAGTTTTCAACGGAAGATATTTCCTGTTTCACCATAGCCCTCTAAGGGCTTCCAAATATCCCTTTGCCAATTCCACAAGAACAGCCTTAGCGAAAGGCTTCTTGAAGGAAAGATGTAACTCTGTGAGATGAATTAAAAGAACACAGAGCAGTTTCTCAGAAAGCTTTTTCCAGTTTTGAACGGAAGATATTTCCTTTTCACCATAGCCCTCTAAGGGCTTCCAAATATCCTTTGGCAATTCCACAAGAACAGCCTTAGCGAAAGCCTCTTGAAGGGAAAGATATAACTCTGTGAGATGAATTAACAGAACACAGAGCAGTTTCTCAGAAAGCTTCTTCCAGTTTTCAACGTGAAGATATTACCTTTTTCACCATAGCCCTTATGGGCTTCCTAATATCACTTTGCCAATTCCACAAGAACATCCTTAGCGAAAGGCTTCTTGAAGGGAAAGATGTAACTCTATGAGATGAATTAACAGAACACAGAGCAGTTTCTCAGAAAGCTTTTTCCAGTTTTGAACGGAAGATATTTCCTTTTTACCATAGCCTCTATGGGCTTCCAAGTATCACTTTGCCAATACCACAAGAACAGCCTTAGCGAAGGCTTCTTGAAGGGAAAGATGTAACTCTGTGAGATGAATTAACAGAACACAGAGCAATTTATCAGAAAGCTTTTTCCAGTTTTGAACGGAAGATATTTTTTTTCACCGTAGCCCTCTATGGGCTTCCAAATATCCTTTGCCAATTCCACAAGAACAACCTTAGCGAAAGGCTTCTTGAAGGGAAAGATGTAACTCTGTGAGATGAATTAACAGAACACAGAGCAGTTTCTCAGAAAACTTCTTCCGGTTTTGAACGGAAGATATTTCCTTTTTCACCATAGCCTTGTATGGGCTTCCAAATATCCTTTGCCAATTCCACAAGAACAGCCTTAGCGAAAGGCTTTGAAGGAAAGATGTAACTCTGTGAGATGAATTAAAAGAACACAAAGCAGTCTCTCAGAAAGCTTCTTTCCAGTTTTGAACGTAAGATATTTTTTCACCATAGCCCTCTATGGGCTTCAAAATATCCTTTGCCAATTCCACAAGAACAGCCTTAGCGAAAGGCTTCTTGAAGGAAAGATGTAACTCTGTGAGATGAATTAACAGAACACAGAGCAGTTTCTCAGAAAGCTTCTTTCCAGTTTTCAACGTAAGATATTACCTTTTTCACCGTAGCCCTCTATGGGCTTCCAAATATCCTTTGCCAATTCCACAAGAACAGCCTTAGCGAAAGGCTTTGAAGGAAAGATGTAACTCTGTGAGGTGAATTAACAGAACACAGAGCAGTTTCTCAGAAATCTTCTTCCAGTTTTGAACGGAAGATATTTCCTTTTTCACCATAGCCCTCTATGGGCTTCCAAATATCCTTGCCAATTCCACAAGAACAACCTTAGCGAAAGGATTCTGAAGGAAAGATGTAACTCTGTGAGGTGAATTAACAGAACACAGAGCAGTTTCTCAGAAATCTTCTTTCCAGTTTTGAACGGAAGATATTTCCTTTTTCACCATAGCCCCTATGGGCTTCCAAATATCCTTGCCAATTCCACAAGACCAGCCTTAGTGAAAGGATTCTTGAAGGGAAAGATGTAACTCTGTGTGATGATTTAGCAGAACACAGAGCAGTTTCTCAGAAAGCTTCTTTCCAGTTTTGAACGGAAAATATTTCCTTTTCAAAATAGCCCTCTATGGGCTTCCAAATATCCTTGCCAATTCCACAAGAACAACCTTAGCGAAAGGCTTCTTGAAGGGAAAGATGTAACTCTGTGAGATGAATTAAAAGAACACAGAGCAGTTTCTCAAAAAGCTTCTTTCCAGTTTTGAAAGGAAGATATTTTCTTTTTCACCATAGCCCTCTATGGTCTTCCAAATACCCCTTTGCCATTTCCACAAGAACAGCCTTAGCGAAAGGCTTCTTGAAGAGAAAGATATAACTGTGTGAGATGAATTAACAGAACTCAGAGCAGTTTCTCAGAAAGCTTCTTTCCAGTTTTGAACGGAAGATATTTCCTTTATCACCATAGCCCCCTATGGGCTTCCTAATATCCCTTTGCCAATTAAACAAGAACACCCTTAGCGAAAGGCTTCTTGAAGGGAAAGATGTAACTCTGTGAGATGAATTAAAAAACACAGAGCAGTTTCTCAGAAAGCTTCTTTCCAATTTTGAACGGAAGTTACTTCCTTTTTCACCATAGCCATTTATGGGCTTCCAAATATCCCTTTGCCAATTCCACAAGAACATTCTTAGCGAAAGGCTTCTTGAAGGGAAAGATGTAACTCTGTGAGGTGAATTAACAGAACACAGAGCAGTTTCTCAGAAAGCTTCTTTCCAGTTTTGAACGGAAGATATTTCCTTTTTCACCATAGGTCTCTAAGTGCTTCCAAATATCCCTTTGCCAATTCCACAAGAACAGCCTTAGCGAAAGGCTTCTTGAAGGGAAAGATGTAACTCTGTGAGATGAATTAACAGAACACAGAGCCGTTTCTCAGAAAGCTTCTTTCCAGTTTTCAACGGAAGATATTTCCTTTTTCACCGTAGAACTCTATGGGCTTCCAAATATCACTTTGCCAATTCCACAAGACCAGCCTTAGTGAAAGGATTCTTGAAGGGAAAGATGTAACTCTGTGTGATGAATTAACAGACCACAGAGCAGTTTCTCAGAATGCTTCTTTCTAGTTTTGAACGGAAGATATTTCCTTTTTCATCATGGCCCACTATGAACTTCCAAATATCCCTTTGCCAATTCCAGAAGAACAACCTTAGCGAAAGGCTTCTTGAAGGGAAAGATGTAACTCTGTGACATGAATTAACAGAACACAGAGCAGTTTCTCAAAAAGCTTTTTTCCAGTTTTGAACGGAAGATATTTCCTTTTTCACCATAGCCCTTTATGGGCTTCCTAATATCACTTTGCCAATTCCACAAGAACAGCCATAGCGAAAGGCTTCTTGAAGGGAAAGATGTAACTCTGTGAGATCAATTAACAGAACACAGAGCAGTTTCTCAGAAAGCCTCTTTCCAGTTTTCAACGGAAGATATTTCCTTTTTCACCATAGCCCTCTAAGGGCTTCCAAACATCCCTTTGCCAATTCCACAAGAACAGCCTTATCGAAAGACTTCTTGAAGAGAAAGATGTAACTCTGTGAGATGAATTAACAGAACACAGAGCAGTTTCTCAGAAAGCTTCTTTCCAGTTTTGAACGGAAGATATTTCCTTTTTCACCATAGCCCTTTATGGGCTTCCTAATATAACTTTGCCAATTCCACAAGAACAGCCTTATCGAAAGGCTTCTTGAAGAGAAAGATGTAACTCTGTGAGATGAATTAACAGAACACAGAGCAGTTTCTCATAAAGCTTCTTTCCAGTTTTCAACGTAAGATATTACCTTTTTCACCATAGCCCTTTATGGGCTTCCTAATATCACTTTGCCAATTCCACAAGAACATCCTTAGCGAAGGGCTCCTTGAAGGGAAAGATGTAACTCTGTGAGATGAATTAACAGAACACAGAGCAGTTTCTCAGAAACCTTCTTTCCAGTTTTGAACGGAAGATATTTCCTTTTTCACCATAGCCTTCTATGGGCTTCCAAA
Organism: Erythrocebus patas; assembly: GCA_023783455.1. NCBI lineage: Eukaryota > Metazoa > Chordata > Mammalia > Primates > Cercopithecidae > Erythrocebus > Erythrocebus patas. The sequence continues at coordinate 40,897 of JAKFHT010004361.1, read as the reverse complement.
TATCACTTTGCCAATTCCACAAGAACAGCCTTAGCGAAAGGCTTCTTGAAGGGAAAGATGTAACTCTGTGAGATGAATTAACAGAACACAGAGCAGTTTCTCAGAAAGCTTCTTTCCAGTTTTGAACAAAAGATATTTCCTTTTTACCATAGCCTCTATGGGCTTCCAAATATCCTTGCCAATTCCAGAAGAACAACCTTAGCGAAAGGCTTCTTGAAGGAAAGATGTAACTCTGTGAGATGAATTAACAGAACACAGAGCAGTTTCTCAGAAAGCTTCTTTCCAGTTTTGAACGGAAGATATTTTTTCACCATAGCCTCTATGGGCTTCCAAATATCCTTTGCTAATTCCACAAGAACAGCCTTATCGAAGGCTTCTTGAAGAGAAAGATGTAACTCTGTGAGATGAATTAACAGAACACAGAGCAGTTTCTCATAAAGCTTCTTTCCAGTTTTCAACGAAGATATTACCTTTTTCACCATAGCCTTTATGGGCTTCCTAATATCACTTGCCAATTCCACAAGAACAGCCTTAGCGAAGGCTTCTTGAAGGAAAGATGTAACTCTGTGAGATGAATTAACAGAACACAGAGCAGTTTCTCAGAAACCTTCTTTTCCAGTTTTGAACGGAAGATATTTCCTTTTTCACCATAGCCTTCTATGGGCTTCCAAATATCACTTTGCCAATTCCACAAGAACAGCCTTAGCGAAAGGCTTCTTGAAGGGAAAGATGTAACTCTGTGAGATGAATTAACAGAACACAGAGCAGTTTCTCAGAAAGCTTCTTTCCAGTTTTGAACAAAAGATATTTCCTTTTTTACCATAGCCCTCTATGGGCTTCCAAATATCCCTTTGCCAATTCCAGAAGAACAACCTTAGCGAAAGGCTTCTTGAAGGGAAAGATGTAACTCTGGGAGATGAATTAACAGAACACAGAGCAGTTTCTCAGAAAGCTTCTTTCCGGTTTTGAACGGAAGATATTTCCTTTTTCACCATAGCCTTGTATGGGCTTCCAAATATCCCTTTGCAAATTCCACAAGAACAGCCTTAGCGAAAGGCTTCTTGAAGGGAAAGATGTAACTCTGTGATATGAATTAACAGAACGCAGAGCAGTTTCTCAGAAAGCTTCTTTCCAGTTTTGAACGGAAGTTATTTCCTTTTTCACCATAGCCCTTTATGGGCTTACAAATATCCCTTTGCCAATTCCACAAGAACAGCCTTAGCGAAAGGCTTCTTGAAGAGAAAGATGTAACTCTGTGAGATGAATTAACAGAACACAGAGCACTTTCTCAGAAAGCTTCTTTCCAGTTTTGAACTGAAGATATATCCTTTTTCACCATAGCCCTCTATGGGCTTCCCAATATCACTTTGCCAATTCCACAAGAACACCCTTAGCGAAAGGCTCTTGAAGGGAAAGATGTAACTCTGTGAGATGCATTAAAATAACACAGAGCAGTTTCGCAGAAAGCTTCTTTCCGGTTTTGAACGGAAGATATTTCCTTTTTCACCGTAGCCCTCTATGGGCTTCCAAATATCACTTTGCCAATTCCACAAGAACAGCCTTAGCGAAAGGCTTCTTGAAGGGTAAGATGTAACTCTGTGAGATGAATTAACAGAACACAGAGCAGTTTCTCAGAAAGCTTCTTTCCAGTTTTGAACAAAGGTATTTCCTTTTTCACCATAGCCCTCTATGGGCTTCCAAATATCCCTTTGCCAATTTAACAAGAACTAGCTTAGCGAAAGGCTTCTTGAAGGGAAAGATGTAACTCTGTGAGATGAATTAACAGAACCCAGAGCAGTTTCTCAGAAAGCTTCTTTCCAGTTTTGAACGGAAGATATTTCTTTTTTCTCCATAGCCCTCTAAGGGCTTCCAAATATCCCTTTGCCAATTCCACAAGAACAGCCTTAGCGAAAGGCTTCTTGAAGGGAAAGATGTAACTCTGTGAGATAAATTAACAGAACACAGAGCAGTTTCTCAGAAAGCTTCTCTCCAGTTTTCAACGTAAGATATTACCTTTTTCACCATAGCCCTTTATGGGCTTCCTAATATCACTTTGCGAATTCTACAAGAACATCCTTAGCGAAAGCCTTCTTGAAGGGAAAGATGTAACTCTGTGAGATGAATTAACAGAACACAGAGCAGTTTCTCAGAAAGCTTCTTTCCAGTTTTGAACGGAAGATATTTCCTTTTTCACCATAGCCCACTATGGGCTTCCAAATATCCTTTGCCAATTCCACAAGAACAGCCTTAGCGAAGGCTTCTTGAAGGAAAGATGTAACTCTGTGAGATGAATTAACAGAACACAGAGCAGTTTCTCAAGCTTCTTTCCAGTTTTGAACGGAAGATATTTCCTTTTTCACCATAGCCTCTATGGGCTTCCAAATATCCTTTGCTAATTCCACAAGAACAGCCTTAGCGAAGGCTTGAAGGAAAGATGTAACTCTGTGAGATGAATTTACATAACACAGAGCAGTTTCTCAAGCTTCTTTCCAGTTTTGAACGGAAGATATTTCCTTTTTCACCATAGCCCTCTATGGGCTTCCAAATATCCTTTGCCAATTAAACAAGACAACCTTAGCGAAGGCTTTTTGAGGAAAGATGTAACTCTGTGAGATGAATTAACAGAACACAGAGCAGTTTCTCAAGCTTCTTTCCAGTTTTCAACGGAAGATATTTCCTTTTTCACCATAGCCCTCTATGGTCTTCCAAATATCCTTTGCCAATTCCACAAGAACAGCCTTAGCGAAGGCTTCTTGAAGGAAAGATGTAACTCTTTGAGATGAATTAACCGAACACAGAGCAGTTTCTCAGAAAGCTTCTTTCCAGTTTTGAACGGAAGATATTTTTTCACCATAGCCCTCTATGGGCTTCCAAATATCCTTTGCCAATTCCACAAGAACAACCTTAGCGAAGGCTTTGAAGGGAAAGATGTAACTCTGTGAGATGAAATAACAGAACACAGAGCAGTTTCTCAGAAAGCTTCTTTCCAGTTTTCAACGGAAGATATTTCCTTTTTCACCATAGCCCTATATGGGCTTGCAAATATCACTTTGCAAATTCCGCAAGAACAGCCTTAGCGAAGGCTTCTTGTAGGGAAAGATGTAACTCTGTGAGATGAATTAACAGAACACAGAGCAGTTTCTCAGAAAGCTTCTTTCCAGTTTTGCACGGAAGATATTTCCTTTTTCACCATAGCTCTCTATGGGCTTCCAAATATCGCTTTGCCAATTCCACAGGAACAGCCTTAGCGAAAGGCTTCTTGAAGGGAAAGATGTAACTCTGTGAGATGAATTAACAGAACACAGAGTAGTTTCTAAGAAAGGTTCTTTACAGTTTTGAACGGAAGTTATTTCCTTTTTCACCATAGCCCTTTATGGGCTTCCAAATATCCCTTTGCCAATTCCACAAGAACAGCCTTATCTAAAGGCTCCTTGAAGGGAAAGATGTAACTTTGTGAGATGAATTAAAAGAACACAGAGCAGTTTCTCAGAAAGCTTCTTTCCAGTTTTGAACAGAAGATATTTTTTCACCATAGCCCTCTATGGGCTTCCAAATATCCTTTGCCAATTCCACAAGAACTTCTTGAAGGGAAAGATGTAACTCTGTGAGATGAATTAACAGAACACAGAGTTTCTCAGAAAGCTTCTTTCCAGTTTTGAACGGAAGATATTTCTTTTCACCATAGCCCTCTATGGGCTTCCAAATATCACTTGCCAATTCCACAAGAACAGCCGAAAGGCTGCTTGAAGGGAAGGATGTAACTCTGTGAGATGAATTAACAGAACACAGAGCAGTTTCTCAGAAAGCTTCTTTCCAGTTTTGAACGGAAGATATTTCCTTTTTCACCATAGCCCTCTATGGGCTTCAAATATCCTTTGCCAATTCCACAAGAACAGCCTTAGCGAAAGGCTTCTTGAAGGAAAGATGTAACTCTGTGAGAGATGAATTAACAAAACACAGAGCAGTTTCTCAGAAAGCTTCTTTCCAGTTTTGAACTGAAGATATTTCCTTTTTCACCAGCTCTATGGGCTTCCAAATATCACTTTGCCAATTCCACAAGAACAGCCTTAGCGAAAGGCTTTGAAGGGAAAGATGTAACTCTGTGAGATGAATTAACAGAACACAGAGCAGTTTCTCAGAAAGCTTCTTTCCAGTTTTGAACAAAAGATATTTTTCACCATAGCCCTCTATGGGCTTCCAAATATCCTTTGCCAATTTAACAAGAACAGCTTAGCGAAAGGCTTTTGAAGGGAAAGATGTAACTCTGTGAGATGAATTAATAGAGCACGAGCAGTTGCTCAGATAGCTTCTTTCCAGTTTTGAAGGAAGATATTTCCTTTTCACCATAGCCCTATGGGCTTCCAAATATCACTTGCCAATTCAAGAACAGCCTAGGAAAGGCTTCTTGAAGGGAAAGATGTAACTCTGTGAGATGAATTAAGAGAACACTTAGCAGTTTCTCAGAGCTTCCTTCTAGTATTCAACGGAAGATATTTCCTTTTTCACCATAGCCCTCTATGGGCTTCCAAATATCACTTTGCCAATTCCACAAGAACAGCCTTAGCGAAAGGCTTTGAAGGGAAAGATGTAACGCTGTGAGATGAATTAACAGAACACAGAGCAGTTTCTCAGAAAGCTTCTTTCCAGTTTTGAACTGAAGATATTTCCTTTTCACAGTAGCCCTCTATGGGCTTCCAAATATCCTTTGCCAATTCCACAAGAACAGCCTTAGCGAAAGGATACTTGAAGGGAAAGATGTAACTCTGTGAGATGAGTTAACAGAACACAGAGCAGTTTCTCAGAAAGCTTCTTTCCAGTTTTGAACAAAAGATATTTCCTTTTTCACCATAGCCCTCTATGGGCTTCCAAATATCCCTTTGCCAATTTAACAAGAACTAGCTTAGCGAAAGGCTTCTTGAAGGGAAAGATGTAACTCTGTGAGATGAATTAATAGAGCACCGAGCAGTTGCTCAGATAGCTTCTTTCCAGTTTTGAAGGGAAGATATTTCCTTTTTCACCATAGCCCTCTATGGGCTTCCAAATATCACTTTGCCAATTCCACAAGAACAGCCTTAGGAAAGGCTTCTTGAAGGGAAAGATGTAACTCTGTGAGATGAATTAAGAGAACACTTAGCAGTTTCTCAGAAAGCTTCCTTCTAGTATTCAACGGAAGATATTTCCTTTTTCACCATAGCCCTCTATGGGCTTCCGAATATCACTTTGCCAATTCCACAAGAACAGCCTTAGCGAAAGGCTTCTTGAAGGGAAAGATGTAACGCTGTGAGATGAATTAACAGAACACACAGAGCAGTTTCTCAGAAAGCTTCTTTCCAGTTTTGAACGGAAGGTATTTCCTTTTTCACAGTAGCCCTCTATGGGCTTCCAAATATCCCTTTGCCAATTCCACAAGAACAACCTTAGCGAAAGGATACTTGAAGGGAAAGATGTAACTCTGTGAGATGAATTAACAGAACCCAGAGCAGTTTCTCAGAAGCTTCTTTCCAGTTTTCAACGGAAGATATTTCCTGTTTCACCATAGCCTCTATGGGCTTCCAAATATCCTTTGCCAATTCCACAAGAACAGCCTTAGCGAAAGGCTTCTTGAAGGAAAGATGTAACTCTGTGAGATGAATTAAAAGAACACAGAGCAGTTTCTCAGAAAGCTTCTTTCCAGTTTTGAACGGAAGATATTTCCTTTTTCACCATAGCCCTCTAAGGGCTTCCAAATATCCTTGCCAATTCCACAAGAACAGCCTTTGCGAAAGGCTTCTTGAAGGGGAAGATGTAACTCTGTGAGATGAATTAACAGAACACAGAGCAGTTTCTCAAAGCTTCTTTCCAGTTTTCAACGTAAGATATTACCTTTTTCACCATAGCCCTTTATGGGCTTCCTAATATCACTTTGCCAATTCCACAAGAACATCCTTGGAAAGGCTTCTTGAAGGAAAGATGTAACTCTGTGAGATGAATTAACAGAACACAGAGCAGTTTCTCAGAAAGCTTCTTTCCATTTTGAACGGAAGATATTTCCTTTTTCACCATAGCCCACTATGGGCTTCCAAATATCCCCAATTCCACAAGAACAGCCTTAGCGAAGGCTTCTTGAAGGAAAGATGTAACTCTGTGAGATGAATTAACAGAACACAGAGCAATTTATCAGCTTCTTTCCAGTTTTGAACGGAAGATATTTCCTTTTTCACCATAGCCCTCTATGGGCTTCCAAATATCCTTTGCCAATTCCACAAGAACAGCCTTAGCGAAAGGCTTCTTGAAGGAAAGATGTAACTCTGTGAGATGAATTAACCGAACACAGAGCAGTTTCTCAGAAAGCTTCTTTCCAGTTTTGAACGGAAGATATTTTTTCACCATAGCCTCTATGGGCTTCCAAATATCCTTTGCGAATTCCACAAGAACAACCATAGCGAAAGGCTTCTTGAAGGGAAAGATGTAACTCTGTGAGATGAATTAACAGAACACAGAGCAGTTTCTCAGAAAGCTTCTTTCTAGTTTTGAACGGAAGATATTTCCTTTTTCACCATAGCCCTCTATGGGCTTCCAAATATCCCTTTGCCAATTCCACAAGAACAGCCTTAGAGCAAGGCTGCTTGAAGGGAACGATGTAACTCTGTGAGATGAATTAACAGAACACAGAGTAGTTTCTCAGAAATCTTCTTTCCAGTTTTGAACGGAAGATATTTCCTTTTTCAGCATACCACTCTATGGGCTTCCAAATATCCCTTTGCCAATTCCACAAGCACAGCCTTAGCGAAAGGCTTCTTGAAGGGAAAGATGTAACTCTGTGAGATGAATTAACAGAACACAGAGCAGTTTCTCAGAAAGCTTCTTTCCAGTTTTGAACGGAAGATAATTCCTTTTTCACCATAGCCCTCAATGGGCTTCCAAATATCAGTTTGCCAATTCCACAAGAACAGCCTTAGAGAAAGGCTTATTGAAGGGAAAGATGTAACTCTGTGAGATGAATTAACAGAGCACAGAGCAGTTGCTCAGATAGCTTCTTTCCAGTTTTGAACAGAAGATATTTCCTTTTTCATCGTAGCCTTCTATGGGCTTCCAAATATCACTTTGCCAATTCCACAAGAACAGCCTTATCGAAAGGCTTCTTGAAGGGAAAGATGTAACTTTGTGAGATGAATTAACGGAACACAGAGCAGTTTCTCAGAAAGCTTCTTTCCAGTTTTGAACGGAAGATATTTCCTTGTTCACCGTAGCCCTCTATGGTCTTCCAAATATATCTTTGCCAATTCCACAAGAACAGCCTTAGCGAAAGTTTTCTTGAAGGGAAAGATGTAACTCTGTGAGATGAATTAACAGAACACAGAGCAGTTTCTCAGAAGGCTTCTTTCCCGTTTTGAACGTAAGATATTTCCTTTTTCACCATAGCCCTCTATGGGCTTCCAAATATCCCTTTGCCAATTCCACAAGAACAGCCATAGCGAAAGGGTGTTTAAGGGAAAGATGTAACTCTGTGAGATTAATTATCAGAACACAGAGCAGTTTCTCAGAAAGCTTCTTTCCAGTTTTGAACGGAAGATATTTCCTTTTTCACCATAGCACACTATGGGCTTCCAAATATCCCTTTGCCAATTCCACAAGAACAGCCTTAGCGAAAGGCTTCTTGAAGGGAAAGACGTAACTCTGTGACATGAATTAACGGAACACAGAGCAGTTTCTCAAAAAGCTTCTTTCCAGTTTTGAACGGAAGCTATTTCCTTTTTCACCGTAGCCCTCTATGGGTTTCCAAATATCACTATGCCAATTCCACAAGACCAGCCTTTGCGAAAGGCTTCTTGAAGGGAAAGATGTAACTCTGTGAGATGAATTAACAGACCACAGAGCAGTTTCTCAGAAAGCTTCTTTCCAGTTTTGAACGGAAGATATTTCCTTTTTCATCATGGCCCTCTATGGGCTTCCAAATATCCCTTTGCCAATTCCAGAAGAACAACCTTAGCGAAAGGCTTCTTGAAGGGAAAGATGTAACTCTGTGACATGAATTAACGGAACACAGAGCAGTTTCTCAAAAAGCTTTTTTCCAGTTTAAAATGGAAGATATTTCCCTTTTCACCATAGCCCTTTATGGGCTTCCTAATATCACTTTGCCAATTCCACAGGAACAGCCATAGCGAAAGGCTTCTTGAAGGGAAAGATGTAACTCTGTGAGATGAATTAACAGAACACAGAGCAGTTTATCAGAAAGCTTCTTTCCAGTTTTCAACGGAAGATATTTCCTTTTTCACCATAGCCCTCTAAGGGCTTCCAAATATCCTTTGCCAATTCCACAAGAACAGCCTTAGTGAAAGGCTTTTGAAGAGAAAGATGTAACTCTGTGAGATGAATTAACAGAACACAGAGCAGTTTCTCAGAAAGATTCTTTCCAGTTTTAAACGGAAGATATTTTTTCACCATTGCCCTTTATGGGCTTCCTGATATCACTTGCCAATTCCACAGGAACAGCCATAGCGAAAAGGCTTCTTGAAGGGAAAGATGTAACTCTGTGAGATGAATTAACAGAACACAGAGCAGTTTCTCAGAAAGCTTCTTTCCAGTTTTCAACGGAAGATATTTCCTTTTTCACCATAGCCTCTATGGGCTCAAATATCACTTTGCCAATTCCACAAAAACACCTTAGCGAAAGGCTTATGAAGGAAACATGTAACTCTGTGAGATGAATTAGCAGAACACAGAGCAGTTTCTCAGAAAGCTTCTTTCCGGTTTTGAACAGAAGATATTTCCTTTTCACCATAGCCCTCTATTTGCTTCCAAATACCACTTTGCTAATTCCACAAGAACAGCCTTAGCGAAAGGCTTCTTGAAGGGAAAGATGTAACTCTGTGAGATGAATTAACAGAACACAGAGCAGTTTCTCAGAAAGCTTCTTTCCAGTTTTGAACGGAAGGTATTTCCTTTTTCACCGTAGCCCTCTATGGGCTTCCAAATATCGCTTTGCCAATTCCACAAGAACAACCTTAGCGAAAGGCTTCTTGAAGGGAAAGATGTAACTCTGTGAGATGAATTAACAGAACACAGAGCAGTTTCTCAGAAAGCTTCTTTCCAGTTTTCAACGGAAGATATTTCCTTTTTCACCATAGCCCTCTAGGGGCTTCCAAATATCCCTTTGCCAATTCCACAAGAACAGCCTTAGCGAAAACTTGAAGGAAAGATGTAACTCTGTGAGATGAATTAAAAGAACACAGAGCAGTTTCTCAAGCTTCTTTCCAGTTTTGAACTGAAGATATTTCCTTTTTCACCATAGCCCTCTAAGGGCTTCCAAATATCCCTTTGCCAATTCCACAAGAACAGCCTTAGCGAAAGGCTTTGAAGGAAAGATGTAACTCTGTGAGATGAATTAACAGAACACAGAGCAGTTTCTCAAGCTTCTTTCCAGTTTTGAACTGAAGATATTTCCTTTTTCACCATAGCCTCTATGGGCTTCCAAATATCACTTTGCCAATTCACAAGAACAGCCTTAGCGAAAGGCTTCTTGAAGGAAAGATGTAACTCTGTGAGATGAATTAACAGAACACAGAGCAGTTTCTCAGAAAGCTTCTTTCCAGTTTTCAACGGAAGATATTTCCTTTTTCACCATAGCCCTCTAAGGGCTTCCAAATATCCTTGCCAATTCCACAAGAACAGCCTTAGCGAAGGCTTCTTGAAGGAAAGATGTAACTCTGTGAGATGAATTAACAGAACACAGAGCAGTTTCTCAGAAAGCTTCTTTCCAGTTTTGAGCGGAAGATATTTCCTTTTTCACCGTAGCCCTCTATGGGTTTCCAAATATCACTATGCCAATTCCACAAGAACAGCCTTAGCGAAGGCTTCTTGAAGGAAAGATGTAACTCTGTGAGATGAATTAACAGAACACAGAGCAGTTTCTCAGAGCTTCTTTCCAGTTTTGAACGGAAGATATTTTTTTTTTCACCATAGCCCTCTATGGGCTTCAAATATCCTTTGCCAATTCCACAAGAACAACCTTAGCGAAACGCTTCTGGAGGGGAAAGATGTAACTCTGTGAGATAAATTAACAGAACACAGAGCAGTTTCTCAAAAAGCTTCTTTCCAGTTTTGAACGGAAGCTATTTCCTTTTTCACCGTAGCCCTCTATGGGTTTCCAAATATCACTATACCAATTCCACAAGAACAGCCTTAGCGAAAGCCTTCTTGAAGGGAAAGATGTAACTCTGTGAGATGAATTAACAGAACACAGAGCAGTTTCTCAGAAAGCTTCTTTCCAGTTTTCAACGGAAGATATTTCCTTTTTCACCGTAGCCCTCTATGGGCTTCCAAATATCCCTTTGCCAATTCCACAAGAACAGCCTTAGCGAAAGGCTTGAAGGAAAGATGTAACTCTGTCACATGAATTAACAGAACACAGAGCAGTTTCTCAGAAAGCTTCTTTCCAGTTTTCAACGGAAGATATTTCCTTTTTCACCATAGCCCTCTATGGGCTTCCAAATATCCCTTTGCCAATTCCACAAGAACAGCCTTAGCGAAAGGCTTCTTGAAGAGAAAGATGTAACTCTGTGAGATGAATTAACAGAACACAGAGCAGTTTCTCAGAAAGATTCTTTCCAGTTTTAAACGGAAGATATTTCCTTTTTCACCATTGCCCTTTATGGGCTTCCTGATATCACTTTGCCAATTCCACAGGAACAGCCATAGCGAAAGGCTTCTTGAAGGGAAAGATGTAACTCTGTGAGATGAATTAACAGAACACAGAGCAGTTTCTCAGAAAGCTTCTTTCCAGTTTTCAGGAAGATATTTCCTTTTCACCATAGCCCTCATGGCTTCCAAATATCACTTTGCCAATTCCACAAAAAACACCTTAGCGAAGGCTTATGAAGGAAACATGTAACTCTGTGAGATGAATTAGCAGAACACAGAGCAGTTTCTCAGAAAGCTTCTTTCCGGTTTTGAACAGAAGATATTTCCTTTTCACCATAGCCTCTATTTGCTTCCAAATACCACTTTGCCAATTCCACAAGAACACCCTTAGCGAAGGCTTCTTGAAGAGATGATGTAACTCTGTGAGATGAATTAACAGAACACAGAGCAGTTTCTCAGAAAGCTTCTTTCCAGTTTTGACGGAAGGTATTTCCTTTTCACAGTAGCCCTCTATGGGCTTCCAAATATCCCTTTGCCAATTCCACAAGAACAACATTAGCTTAAAGGATACTTGAAGAGAAAGATGTAACTCTGTGAGATGAATTAACAGAACCCAGAGCAGTTTCTCAGAAAGCGGTTCTTTCCAGTTTTCAACGGAAGATATTTCCTGTTTCACCATAGCCCTCTAAGGGCTTCCAAATATCCTTTGCCAATTCCACAAGAACAGCCTTAGCGAAAGGCTTCTTGAAGGAAAGATGTAACTCTGTGAGATGAATTAAAAGAACACAGAGCAGTTTCTCAGAAAGCTTCTTTCCAGTTTTGAACGGCGGAAGATATTTCCTCTTTCACCATAGCCCTATAAGGGCTTCCAAATATCTTTGCTAATTCCACAAGAACAGCCTTAGCGAAAGGCTTCTTGAAGGGAAGATGTAACTCTGTGAGATGAATTAACAGAACACAGAGCAGTTTCTCAGAAAGCTTCTTTCCAGTTTTCAGCGGAAGATATTTCCTTTTTCACCATAGCCTCTAAGGGCTTCCAAATATCCTTTGCCAATTCCACAAGAACAGCCTTAGCGGAAGGAAAAGATGTAACTCTGTGAGATGAATTAAAAGAACACAGAGCAGTTTCTCAGAAAGCTTCTTTCCAGTTTTGAGCGGAAGATATTTCCTCTTTCACCATAGCCCTATAAGGGCTTCCAAATATCTCTTTGCCAATTCCACAAGACAGCCTATGGCGAAAGGCTTCTTGAAGGAAAGATGTAACTCTGTGAGATGAATTAACAGAACACAGAGCAGTTTCTCAAGCTTCTTTCCAGTTTTCAAGCGTAAGATATTACCTTTTTCACCATAGCCCTTTATGGGCTTCCAAATATCACTTTGCCAATTCCACAAGAACATCCTTAGCGAAAGGCTACTTGAAGGAAAGATGTAACTCTGTGAGATGAATTAACAGAACACAGAGCAGTTTCTCAGAAAGCTTCTTTCCAGTTTTCAGCGGAAGATATTTCCTTTTTCACCATAGCCCTCTAAGGGCTTCCAACCATCCTTTGCCAATTCCACAAGAACAGCCTTAGCGAAGGCTTCTGAAGAGAAAGATGTAACTCTGTGTGATGAATTAACAGAACACAGAGCACTTTCTCAAGCTTCTTTCCAGTTTTGAACTGAAGATATTTCCTTTTCACTCTGGCCCTCTATGGGCTTCCAAATATCCTTTGCCAATTCCACAAGAACACCTTAGCGAAAGGCTTCTTGAAGGAAAGATGTAACTCTGTGAGATGAATTAGCAGAACACAGAGCAGTTTCTCAGAAAGCTTCTTTCCGGTTTTGAACAGAAGATATTTCCTTTTTCACCATAGCCCTCTATTTGCTTCCAAATACCACTTTGCCAATTCCACAAGAACACCCTTAGCGAAAGGCTTCTTGAAGGGAATGATGTAACTCTGTGAGATGAATTAACAGAACACAGAGCAGTTTCTCAGAAAGCTTCTTTCCAGTTTTGAACGGAAGGTATTTCCTTTTTCACAGTAGCCCTCTATGGGCTTCCAAATATCCCTTTGCCAATTCCACAAGAACAACATTAGCGAAAGGATACTTGAAGGGAAAGATGTAACTCTGTGAGATGAATTAACAGAACCCAGAGCAGTTTCTCAGAACGGTTCTTTCCAGTTTTCAACGGAAGATATTTCCTGTTTCACCATAGCCCTCTAAGGGCTTCCAAATATCCTTTGCCAATTCCACAAGAACAGCCTTAGCGAAGGCTGAAGGAAAGATGTAACTCTGTGAGATGAATTAAAAGAACACAGAGCAGTTTCTCAGAAAGCTTCTTTCCAGTTTTGAACGGAAGATATTTCCTCTTTCACCATAGCCCTCTAAGGGCTTCCAAATATCTTTGCCAATTCCACAAGAACAGCCTTGGCGAAAGGCTTCTTGAAGGAAAGATGTAACTCTGTGAGATGAATTAACAGAACACAGAGCAGTTTCTCAAGCTTCTTTCCAGTTTTCAACGTAAGATATTACCTTTTTCACCATAGCCCTTTATGGGCTTCCTAATATCACTTTGCCAATTCCACAAGAACATCCTTAGCGAAAGGCTACTTGAAGGGAAAGATGTAACTCTGTGAGATGAATTAACAGAACACAGAGCAGTTTCTCAGAAAGCTTCTTTCCAGTTTTCAACGGAAGATATTTCCTTTTTCACCATAGCCCTCTAAGGGCTTCCAACCATCCCTTTGCCAATTCCACAAGAACAGCCTTAGCGAAAGGCTTCTTGAAGAGAAAGATGTAACTCTGTGTGATGAATTAACAGAACACAGAGCACTTTCTCAGAAAGCTTCTTTCCAGTTTTGAACTGAAGATATTTCCTTTTTCACCGTAGCCCTCTATGGGCTTCCAAATATCCCTTTGCCAATTCCACAAGAACACCTTAGCGAAAGGCTTCTTGAAGGGAAAGATGTAACTCTGTGAGATGAATTAGCAGAACACAGAGGAGTTTCTCAGAAAGCTTCTTTCCGGTTTTGAACGGAAGATATTTCCTTTTTCACCATAGCCCTCTATTTGCTTCCAAATACCACTTTGCCAATTCCACAAGAACAGCCTTAGCGAAAGGCTTCTTGAAGAGAAAGATGTAACTCTGTGAGATGAATTAACAGAACACAGAACAGTTTCTCAGAAAGCTTCTTTCCAGTTTTGAACGGAAGATATTTCCTCTTTCACCGTAGCCCTCTATGGGCTTCCAAATATCACTTTGCCAATTCCACAAGAACAGCCTTAGCAAAAGGCTATTTGAAAGGAAGCATGTAACTCTGTGAGATGAATTAACAGAACACAGAGCACTTTCTCAGAAAGCTTCTTTCCAGTTTTGAACAAAAGATATTTCCTTTTTTACCATAGCCCTCTATGGGCTTCCAAATATCCCTTTGCCAATTCCACAAGAACAGCCAGCGAAGGCTTCTTGAAGGGAAAGATGTAACTCTGTGAGATGAATTAACAGAACACAGAGCAGTTTCTCAGAAAGCTTCTTTCCAGTTTTGAACGTAAGATATTACCTTTTTCACCACCAGCCCTTTATGGGCTTCCTATCACTTTGCCAATTCCACAAGAACATCCTTAGCGAAGGCTTCTTGAAGGGAAAGATGTAACTCTGTGAGATGAATTAACAGAACACAGAGCAGTTTCTCAGAAAGCTTCTTTCCAGTTTTCAACGTAAGATATTACCTTTTTCACCATAGCCCTTTATGGGCTTCCAAATATCACTTTGCCAATTCCACAAGAACAGCCTTAGCGAATGCTTCTTGAAGGGAAAGATGTAACTCTGTGAGATGAATTAACAGAACACAGAGCAGTTTCTCAGAAAGCTTCTTTCCAGTTTTGAACGGAAGATATTTCCTTTTCACCATAGCCCTTTATGGGCTTCCAAATATCCTTGCCAATTCCACAAGAACAGCCTTAGCGAAAGGCTTCTTGAAGGGAAAGATGTAACTCTGTGAGATGAATTAACAGAACACAGAGCAGTTTCTCAGAAAGTTTCTTTCCAGTTTTGAACGGAAGCTATTTCCTTTTCACCATAGCCCTCTATGGGCTTCCAAATATCACTATGCCAATTCCACAAGAACAGCCTTAGCGAAGGCTTCTTGAAGGAAAGATGTAACTCTGTGAGATGAATTAACAGAACACAGAGCAGTTTCTCAGAAAGCTTCTTTCCAGTTTTGAACGGAAGATATTTTTTCATCATAGCCCTCTATGGGCTTCCAAATATCACTTGCCAATTCCACAAGAACAGCCTTAGCGAAGGCTTCTTGAAGGGAAAGATGTAACTCTGTGAGATGAATTAACAGAACACAGAGCAGTTTCTCAAAAGCTTCTTTCCAGTTTTGAACGGAAGCTATTTCCTTTTCACCGTAGCCCTCTATGGGTTTCCAAATATCACTATACCAATTCCACAAGAACAGCCTTAGCGAAAGGCTTCTTGAAGGGAAAGATGTAACTCTGTGAGATGAATTAACGGAACACAGAGCAGTTTCTCAGAAAGCTTCTTTCCAGTTTTCAACGGAAGATATTTCCTTTTCACCGTAGCCTCTATGGGCTTCCAAATATCCTTTGCCAATTCCACAAGAACAGCCTTAGCGAAAGGCTTGAAGGGAAAGATGTAACTCTGTGAGATGAATTAACAGAACACAGAGCAGTTTCTCAGAAAGCTTCTTTCCAGTTTTGAACGGAAGATATTTCCTTTTCACCGTAGCCCTCTATGGGCTTCCAAATATCACTTTGCCAATTCCACAAGAACACCCTTAGCGAAAGGCTTTGAAGGGAATGATGTAACTCTGTGAGATGAATTAACAGAACACAGAGCAGTTTCTCAGAAAGCTTCTTCCAGTTTTGAACGGAAGGTATTTCCTTTTTCACAGTAGCCTCTATGGGCTTCCAAATATCCTTTGCCAATTCCACAAGAACAACATTAGCGAAAGGATACTTGAAGGGAAAGATGTAACTCTGTGAGATGAATTAACAGAACCCAGAGCAGTTTCTCAGAACGGTTCTTTCCAGTTTTCAACGGAAGATATTTCCTGTTTCACCATAGCCCTCTAAGGGCTTCCAAATATCCTTTGCCAATTCCACAAGAACAGCCTTAGCGAAAGGCTTCTTGAAGGAAAGATGTAACTCTGTGAGATGAATTAAAAGAACACAGAGCAGTTTCTCAGAAAGTTTCTTTCCAGTTTTGAACGGAAGATATTTCCTTTTCACCATAGCCCTCTAAGGGCTTCCAAATATCCTTTGCCAATTCCACAAGAACAGCCTTAGCGAAGGCTTCTTGAAGGAAAGATGTAACTCTGTGAGATGAATTAACAGAACACAGAGCAGTTTCTCAGAAAGCTTCTTTCCAGTTTTCAACGTAAGATATTACCTTTTTCACCATAGCCCTTTATGGGCTTCCTAATATCACTTTGCCAATTCCACAAGAACAGCCTTAGCGAAAGGCTTCTTGAAGGAAAGATGTAACTCTGTGAGATGAATTAACAGAACACAGAGCAGTTTCTCAGAAAGCTTCTTTCCAGTTTTCAACGTAAGATATTACCTTTTTCACCATAGCCCTTTATGGGCTTCCTAATATCACTTTGCCAATTCCACAAGAACATCCTTAGCGAAAGGCTTCTTGAAGGAAAGATGTAACTCTGTGAGATGAATTAACAGAACACAGAGCAGTTTCTCAGAAAGCTTCTTTCCAGTTTTGAACGGAAGCTATTTCCTTTTCACCGTAGCCCTCTATGGGCTTCCAAATATCCTTTGCCAATTCCACAAGAACAACCTTAGCGAAAGGCTTCTTGAAGGAAAGATGTAACTCTGTGAGATGAATTAACAGAACCCAGAGCAGTTTCTCAGAAAGCTTCTTTCCAGTTTTCAACGGAAGATATTTCCTGTTTCACCATAGCCTCTAAGGGCTTCCAAATATCCTTGCCAATTCCACAAGAACATCCTTAGCGAAAGGCTTCTTGAAGGAAGATGTAACTCTGTGAGATGAATTAACAGAACACAGAGCAGTTTCTCAGAAAGCTTCTTTCCAGTTTTGAACGGAAGATATTTCCTTTTTCACCATAGCCCTTTATGGGCTTCCAAATATCCTTTGCCAATTCCACAAGAACAGCCTTAGCGAAGGCTTCTTGAAGAGAAAGATGTAACTCTGTGAGATGAATTAACAGAACACAGAGCAGTTTCTCAGAAAGCTTCTTTCCAGTTTTGAACGGAAGCTATTTCCTTTTCACCATAGCCCTTTATGGGCTTCCAAATATCCTTTGCCAATTCCACAAGAACAGCCTTAGCGAAAGGCTTCTTGAAGGAAAGATGTAACTCTGTGAGATGAATTAACAGAACACAGAGCAGTTTCTCAGAAAGCTTCTTTCCAGTTTTGAACGGAAGGTATTTCCTTTTCACCATAGCCCTCTATGTGCTTCCAAATATCACTTTGCCAATTCCACAAGAACAGCCTTAGCGAAAGGCTTCTTGAAGAGAAAGATGTAACTCTGTGAGATGAATTAACAGAACACAGAGCAGTTTCTCAGAAAGCTTCTTTCCAGTTTTGAATGGAAGATATTTCCTTTTCACCATAGCCCTCTATGGGCTTCCAAATATCACTTTGCCAATTCCACAAGAACACCCTTAGCGAAAGGCTCTTGAAGGGAAAGATGTAAATCTGTGAGATGCATTAAAATAACACAGAGCAGTTTCTCAGAAAGCTTCTTTCCAGTTTTGAACGGAAGATATTTCCTTTTCACCATAGCCCTCTATGGGCTTCCAAATATCCTTTGCCAATTCCACAAGAACAACCTTAGCGAAAGGTTTCTTGAAGGAAAGATGTAACTCTGTGAGATGAATTAACAGAACACAGAGCAGTTTCTCAGAAAGTTTCTTTCCAGTTTTGAAGGAAGATATTTCCTTTTCACCATAGCCCTCTATGTGCTTCCAAATATCCCTTTGCCAATTCCACAAGAACAGCCTTAGCGAAAGGCTTCTTGAAGGAAAGATGTAAATCTGTGAGATGCATTAAAATAACACAGAGCAGTTTCTCAGAAAGCTTCTTTCCAGTTTTGAGCGGAAGATATTTCCTTTTTCACCGTAGCCCTCTATGGGCTTCCAAATATCACTTTGCCAATTCCACAAGAACAGCCTTAGCGAAAGGCTTCTTGAAGGAAAGATGTAACTCTGTGAGATGAATTAACAGAACACAGAGCAGTTTCTCAGAAAGCTTCTTTCCAGTTTTGAACAAAAGATATTTCCTTTTCACCATAGCCCTCTATGTGCTTCCAAATATCCTTTGCCAATTCCACAAGAACAGCCTTAGCGAAAGGCTTCTTGAAGGAAAGATGTAAATCTGTGAGATGCATTAAAATAACACAGAGCAGTTTCTCAGAAAGCTTCTTTCCAGTTTTGAACGGAAGATATTTCCTTTTTCACCGTAGCCCTCTATGGGCTTCCAAATATCACTTTGCCAATTCCACAAGAACAGCCTTAGCGAAAGGCTTCTTGAAGGGAAAGATGTAACTCTGTGAGATGAATTAACAGAACACAGAGCAGTTTCTCAGAAAGCTTCTTTCCAGTTTTGAACAAAAGATATTTCCTTTTCACCATAGCCCTCTATGGGCTTCCAAATATCCCTTTGCCAATTCCACAAGAACAGCCTTAGCGAAAGGCTTCTTGAAGGAAAGATGTAACTCTGTGAGATGAATTAACAGAACACAGAGCAGTTTCTCAGAAAGCTTCTTTCCAGTTTTCAACGTAAGATATTACCTTTTTCACCATAGCCCTTTATGGGCTTCCTAATATCACTTTGCCAATTCCACAAGAACATCCTTAGCGAAAGGCTTCTTGAAGGGAAAGATGTAACTCTGTGAGATGAATTAACAGAACACAGAGCAGTTTCTCAGAAAGCTTCTTTCCAGTTTTGAACGGAAGAGATTTCCTTTTTCACCATAGCCCTCTATGGGCTTCCAAATATCACTTTGCCAATTCCACAAGAACACCCTTAGCGAAAGGCTTCTTGAAGGGAAAGATGTAACTCTGTGAGATGAATTAACAGAACACAGAGCAGTTTCTCAGAAAGCTTCTTTCCAGTTTTGAACGGAAGGTATTTCCTTTTTCACAGTAGCCTTCTATGGGCTTCCAAATATCCCTTTGCCAATTCCACAAGAACAACCTTAGCGAAAGGATACTTGAAGGGAAAGATGTAACTCTGTGAGATGAATTAACAGAACCCAGAGCAGTTTCTCAGAACGGTTCTTTCCAGTATTCAACGGAAGATATTTCCTGTTTCACCATAGCCCTCTAAGGGCTTCCAAATATCCCTTTGCCAATTCCACAAGAACATCCTTAGCGAAAGGCTTCTTGAAGAGAAAGATGTATCTCTGTGAGATGAATTAACAGAACAGAGAGCAGTTTCTCAGAAAGGTTCTTTCCAGTTTTGAACGGAAGTTATTTCCTTTTTCACCATAGCCCTTTATGGGCTTCCAAATATCCATTTGCCAATTCCACAAGAACAGCCTTAGCGGAAGGCTTCTTGAAGAGAAAGATGTAACTCTGTGAGATGAATTAACAGAACAGAGAGCAGTTTCTCAGAAAGCTTCTTTCCAGTTTTGAACGGAAGTTATTTCCTTTTTCACCATAGCCCTTTTTGGGCTTCCAAATATCCCTTTGCCAATTCCACAAGAACAGCCTTAGCGAAAGGCTTCTTGAAGGGAAAGATGTAACTCTGTGAGATGAATTAACAGAACACAGAGCAGTTTCTCAGAAAGCTTCTTTCCAGTTTTGAACGGAAGGTATTTCCTCTTTCACCATAGCCCTCTATTTGCTTCCAAATACCACTTTGCCAATTCCACAAGAACAGCCTTAGCGAAAGGCTTCTTGAAAGAAAGATGTAACTCTGTGAGATGAATTAACAGAATACAGAGCAGTTTCTCAGCAAGCTTCTTTCCAGTTTTGAACTGAAGATATATCCTTTTTCACCGTAGCCCTCTATGGGCTTCCAAATATCACTTTGCCAATTCCACAAGAACACCCTTAGCGAAAGGCTCTTGAAGGGAAAGATGTAAATCTGTGAGATGCATTAAAATAACACAGAGCAGTTTCTCAGAAAGCTTCTTTCCAGTTTTGAACGGAAGATATTTCCTTTTTCACCATAGCCCTCTATGGGCTTCCAAATATCCGTTTGCCAATTCCAGAAGAACAACCTTAGCGAAAGGATTCTGGAAGGGAACGATGTAATTCTATGAGATGAATTAGCAGAACACAGAGCAGTTTCTCAGAAAGATTCTTTCCAGTTTTGAAGAGAATATATTTCCTTTTTCACCATAGCCCTCTATTTGTTTCCAACTATCCCTTTGCCAATTCCACAAGAACAGCCTTAGCGAAAGGCTTCTTGAAGGGAAAGATGTAACTCTGTGAGATGAATTAAGAAAACACAGGGAAGTTTCTCAGAAAGCTTCTTTCCAGTTTTGAACGGAAGATATTTCCTCTTTCACCGTAGCCCTCTACGGGCTTCCAAATATCACTTTGCCAATTCCACAAGAACAGCCTTAGCAAAAGGCTATTTGAAAGGAAACATGTAACTCTGTGAGATGAATTAACAGAACACAGAGCACTTTCTCAGAAAGCTTCTTTCCAGTTTTGAACAAAAGATATTTCCTTTTTTACCATAGCCCTCTATGGGCTTCCAAATATCCCTTTGCCAATTCCACAAGAACAGCCTTAGCGAAAGGCTTCTTGAAGGGAAAGATGTAACTCTGTGAGATGAATTAACAGAACACAGAGCAGTTTCTCACAAAGCTTCTTTCCAGTTTTCAACGTAAGATATTACCTTTTTCACCATAGCCCTTTATGGGCTTCCTAATATCACTTTGCCAATTCCCCAAGAACATCCTTAGCTAAAGGCTTCTTGAAGGGAAAGATGTAACTCTGTGAGATGAATTAACAGAACACAGAGCAGTTTCTCAGAAAGCTTCTTTCCAGTTTTGAACGGAAGATTCTTCCTTTTTCACCATAGCCCTCTATGGGCTTCCAAATATCACTTTGTCAATTCCACAAGAACAGCCTTAGCGAAAGGCTTCTTGAAGGGAAAGATGTAACTCTGTGAGATGAATTAACAGAACACAGAGCAATTTATCAGAAAGCTTCTTTCCAGTTTTGAACGGAAGATATTTCCTCTTTCACCGTAGCCCTCTATGGGTTTCCAAATATCCCTTTGCCAATTCCACAAGAAAAGCCTTAGCAAAAGGCTATTTGAAAGTAAACATGTAACTCTGTGAGATGAATTAACAGAACACAGAGCACTTTCTCAGAAAGCTTCTTTCCAGTTTTGAACAAAAGATATTTCCTTTTTTACCATAGCCCTCTATGGGCTTCCAAATATCCCTTTGCCAATTCCACAAGAACAACCTTAGCGAAAGGTTTCTTGAAGGGAAAGATGTAACTCTGTGAGATGAATTAACAGAACAGAGAGCAGTTTCTCAGAAAGCTTCTTTCCGGTTTTGAACCGAAGATATTTCATTTTTCACCATAGCCTTGTATGGGCTTCCAAATATCCCTTTGCCAATTCCACAAGAACAGCCTTAGCGAAAGGCTTCTTGAAGGGAAAGATATAACTCTGTGAGATGAATTAACAGAACACAGAGCAGTTTCTCAGAAAGCTTCTTTCCAGTTTTGAATGGAAGATATTTCCTTTTTCACCATAGCCCTCTATTTGCTTCCAAATACCACTTTGCCAATTCCACAAGAACAGCCTTAGCGAAAGGCTTCTTGAAGAGAAAGATGTAACTCTGTGAGATGAATTAACAGAACACAGAGCAGTTTCTCAGCAAGCTTCTTTCCAGTTTTGAACTGAAGATATATCCTTTTTCACCGTAGCCCTCTATGGGCTTCCAAATATCACTTTGCCAATTCCACAAGAACACCCTTAGCGAAAGGCTCTTGAAGGGAAAGATGTAAATCTGTGAGATGCATTAAAATAACACAGAGCAGTTTCTCAGAAAGCTTCTTTCCAGTTTTGAACGGAAGATATTTCCTTTTTCACCATAGCCCTCTATGGGCTTCCAAATATCCGTTTGCCAATTCCAGAAGAACAACCTTAGCGAAAGGATTCTGGAAGGGAAAGATGTAACTCTGTGAGATGAATTAGCAGAACACAGAGCAGTTTCCAGAAAGATTCTTTCCAGTTTTCAACAGAATATATTTCCTTTTTCAAAATAGCCCTCTATGGGCTTCCAAATATCACTTGGCCAATACCACAAGAACAGCCTTAGCGAAAGGCTTCTTGAAGGGAAAGATGTAACTCTGTGAGATGAAGTAACAGAACACAGAGCAGTTTCTCAGAAAGCTTCTTTCCAGTTTTCAAAGGAAGATATTTCCTTTTTCACAGTAGCCCTCTAGGGGTTCCAAATATCCCTTTGCCAATTCCACAAGAACAACCTTAGCGAAAGGCTTCTTGAATGGAAAGATGTAACTCTGTGAGATGAATTAACAGGACACAGAGCAGTTTCTCACAAAGGTTCTTTCCAGTTTTCAACGGAAGATATTTCCTTTTTCACCATAGCCCTTTATGGGCTTCCAAATATCCCTTTTCCAATTCCACAAGAACAGTCTTAGCGAAAGGCTTCTTGAAGGCAAGATGTAACTCTGTGATATCAATTAACAGAACACAGAGCAGTTTCTAAGAAAGCTTCTTTCCGGTTTTCAACGGAAGATATTTCCTTTTTCACCATAGCCCTTTATGGGCTTCCAAATATCACTTAGCGAATTCCACAAGAACAGCCTTACCGAAAGGCTTCTTGAAGGGAAAGATGTAACTCTGTAAGATGAATTAACAGAACACAGAGCAGTTTCTCAGAAAGCTTCTTTCCGGTTTTGAACGGAAGATATTTCCTTTTTCACCATAGCCCTCTAAGGGCTTCCAAATATCCCTTTGCCAATTCCACAAGAACAGCCTTAGCGAAAGGATTCTTGAAGGTAAAGATGTAACTCTGTGAGATGAATTAGCAGAACACAGAGCAGTTTCTCAGAATGCTTCTTTCCAGTTTTGAACGGAAGATATTTCCTTTTTCATCATAGCCGTCTATGCGCTTCCAAATATCACTTTGCCAATTCCACAAGAACAGCCTTAGCGAAAGGCTTCTTGAAGGGAAAGATGTAACTCTGTGAGAGGAATTAACAGAACACAGAGCAGTTTCTCAGAAAGCTTCTTTCCAGTTTTGAACGGAAGATATATCCTTTTTCACCGTAGCCCTCTATGGGCTTCCAAATATCACTTTGCCAATTCCACAAAAACAGCCTTAGCGAAAGGCTTCTTGAAGGGAAAGATGTAACTCTGTGAGATGAATTAACAGAACACAGAGCAGTTTCTCAGAAAGCTTCTTTCCAGTTTAGAACGGAAGATATTTCCTTTTTCACCATAGCCCTCTATGGGCTTCCAAATATCCCTTTGCCAATTTAACAAGAACAACCTTAGCGAAAGGCTTCTTGAAGGGAAAGATGTAACTCTGTGAGATGAATTAACAGAACACAGAGCAGTTGCTCAGAAAGCTTCTTTCCAGTTTTGAACGGAAGATATTTCCTTTTTCACCGTAGCCCTCTATGCGCTTCCAAATATCACTTTGCCAATTCCACAAGAACAGCCTTAGCGAAAGGCTTCTTGAAGAGAAAGATGTAACTCTGTGAGATGAATTAACTGAAAAGAGAGCAGTTTCTCAGAAAGCTTCTTTCCAGTTTTGAACGGAAGATATTTCCTTTTTCAACATAGCCCTCTATGGGCTTCCAAATATCACTTTGCCAATTCCACAAGAACAGCCTTAGCGAAAGGCTTCTTGTAGGGAAAGATGTAACTCTGTGAGATGAATTAACAGAACACAGAGCAGTTTCTCAGAAAGCTTCTTTCCAGTTTTGCACGTAAGATATTTCGTTTTTCACCATAACTCTCTATGGGCTTCCAAATATCCCTTTGCCAATTCCACAAGAACAGCCTTAGCGAAAGGCTTCTTGAAGGGAAAGATGTAACTCTGTGAGATGAATTAACAGAACACAGAGCAGTTTCTCAGAAAGGTTCTTTCCAGTTTTGAACGGAAGTTATTTCCTTTTTCACCATAGCACTTTATGGGCTTCCAAATATCCCTTTGCCAATTCCACAAGAACAGCCTTAGCGAAAGGCTTCTTGAAGGTAAAGATGTAACTCTGTGAGATGAATTAGCAGAACACAGAGCAGTTTCTCAGAAAGCTTCTTTCCAGTTTTGAACGGAAGATATTTCCTTTTTCATCATAGCCGTCTATGGGCTTCCAAATATCACTTTGCCAATTCCACAAGAACAGCCTTAGCGAAAGGCTTCTTGAAGGGAAAGATGTAACTCTGTGAGATGAATTAACAGAACACAGAGCAGTTTCTCAGAAAGCTTCTTTCCAGTTTTGAACGGAAGATATTTCCTTTTTCACCATAGCCCTCTATGGGCTTCCAAATATCCCTTTGCCAATTTAACAAGAACTACCTTAGCGATAGGGTTCCTGAAGGGAAAGACGTAACTCTGTGAGATGAATTAATAGAGCACAGAGCAGTTGCTCAGAGAGCCTCTTTCCAGTTTTGAACGGAAGATATTCCCTTTTTCACCGTTGCCCTCTATGGGCTTCCAAATATCACTTTGCCAATTCCACAAGAACAGCCTTAGCGAAAGGTTTCTTGAAGGGAAAGATGTAACTCTGTGAGATGAATTAACAGAGCACAGAGCAGTTGCTCAGAAAGCTTCTTTCCAGTTTTGAAGGGAAGATATTTCCTTTTTCACCATAGCCCTCTATGGGCTTCCAAATATCCTTTGCCAATTCCACGAGAACAGCCTTAGCGGAAGGCTTCTTGAAGGGAAAGATGTAACTCTGTGAGATGAATTAACAGAACACAGAGCAGTTTCTCAGAAAGCTTCTTTCCAGTTATGAAGGGAAGATATTTCCTTTTTCACCATAGCCCTCTATGGGCTTCCAAATATCACTTTGCCAATTCCACAAGAACAGCCTTAGCGAAAGGCTTATTGAAGGGAAAGATGTAACTCTGTGAGAAGAATTAACAGAACACAGAGCAGTTTCTCAGAAAGCTTCTTTCCAGTTTTGAACGGAAGATATTTCCTTTTTCACCATAGCCCTCTATGGGCTTCCAAATATCCCTTTGCCAATTGCACAAGAACAGCCATAACGAAAGGCTGCTTGAAGGGAAAGATGTAACTCTGTGAGATGAATTAACAGAACACAGAGCAGTTTCTCAGAAAGCTTCTTTCCAATTTTGAACAGAAGATATTTCCTTTTTCACCATAGCCCTCTATGGGCTTCCAAGTATCACTTTGCCAATTCCACAAAACAGCCTTAGCGAAAGGCTTCTTGAAGGGAAAGATGTAACTCTGTGAGATGAATTAACAGAACACAGAGCAGTTTCTCAGAAAGCTTCTTTCCCGTTTTGAACGTAAGCTATTTCCTTTTTCACCATAGCCCTCAATGGGCTTCCAAATATCCCTTTGCCAATTCCACAAGAACAGCGTTAGGGAAAGACTGCTTGAAGGGAAAGATGTAACTCTGTGAGATGAATTAACAGAACCCAGAGCTGTTTCTCAGAAAGTTTCTTTCCAGTTTTGAACGGAAGATATTTTTTTTTTCACCATAGCCATCTATGGGCTTCCAAATATCCCTTTGCCAATTCCACAAGAACAGCCTTAGCGAAAGGCTTCTTGAAAGGAAAGATGTAACTCTGTGAGATGAATTAACAGAACACAGAGCAGTTTCTCAGAAAGCTTCTTTCCAGTTTTGAACGGAAGATATTTCCATTTTCACCATAGCCCTCTATGGGCTTCCAAATATCACTTTGCCAATTCCACAAGAACAGCTTTAGAGAAAGGCTTCTTGAAGGGAATGATGTAACTCTGTGAGATGAATTAACAGAGCACAGAGCAGTTGCTCAGAAAGCTTCTTTCCAGTTTTGAAGGGAAGATATTTCCTTTTTCACCATAGCCCTCTAAGGGCTTCCAAATATCCCTTTGCCAATTCCACGAGAACAGCCTTAGCGGAAGGCTTCTTGAAGGGAAAGATGTAACTCTGTGAGATGAATTAACAGAACACAGAGCAGTTTCTCAAAAAGTTTCTTTCCACTTTTGAACGGAAGCTATTTCCTTTTTCACCGTAGCCCTCTATGGGTTTCCAAATATCACTATGCCAATTCCACAAGACCAGCCTTAGCGAAAGGCTTCTTGAAGGGAAAGATGTAACTCTGTGAGATGAATTAACAGAACACAGAGCAGTTTCTCAGAAAGCTTCTTTCCAGTTTTGAACGGAAGATATTTTCTTTTTCATCATAGCCCTCTATGGGCTTCCAAATATCCCTTGGCCAATTCCACAAGAACAACCTTAGCGAAACGCTTCTGGAGGGGAAAGATGTAACTCTGTGAGATGAATTAACAGAACACAGAGCAGTTTCTCAAAAAGCTTCTTTCCAGTTTTGAACGGAAGCTATTTCCTTTTTCACCGTAGCCCTCTATGGGTTTCCAAATATCACTATACCAATTCCACAAGAACAGCCTTAGCGAAAGCCTTCTTGAAGGGAAAGATGTAACTCTGTGAGATGGATTAACAGAACACAGAGCAGTTTCTCAGAAAGCTTCTTTCCGGTTTGAACGGAAGATATTTCCTTTTTCACCAAAGCCCTCTATTTGTTTCCAAATATCCCTTTGCCAATTCCACAAGAACAGCGTTAGCGAAAGGCTTCTTGAAGGGAAAGATGTAACTCTGTGAGATGAATTAACAGAACACAGAGCAGTTTCTCAGAAATCTTCTTTCCAGTTTTCAACGGAAGATATTTCCTATTTCACCGTAGCCCTCTATGGGCTTCCAAATATCCCTTTGCCAATTCCACAAGAACAACCTTAGCGAAATGCTTCTTGAAGGGAAAGATGTAACTCTGTGAGATGTATTAACAGAACACAGAGCAGTTTCTCAGAAAGCTTCTTTCCAGTTTTCAAAGGAAGAGATTTCCTTTTTCACCATAGCCCTCTATGGGCTTCCAAATATCCCTTTGCCAATTCCACAGGAACAGCCTTAGCGAAAGGCTTCTTGAAGGGAAAGATGTAACTCTGTGAGATGAATTAACAGAACACAGAGCAGTTTCTCCGAAAGCTTCTTTCCAGTTTTGAACGGAAGATATTTCCTTTTTCACCGTAGCCCTCTATGGGCTTCCAAATATCACTTTGCCAATTCCACAAGAACAGCCTTAGCGAAAGGCTCCTTGAACGGAAAGATGTAACTCTGTGAGATGAATTATCAGAACACAGAGCAGTTTCTCACAAAGCTTCTTTCCAGTTTTGAACGGAAGATATTTCCTTTTTCACCATAGCCCTCTATGGGCTTCCAAATATCCCTTTGCCTATTTAACAAGAACAACCTTAGCGAAAGGCTTTTTGAAGGGAAAGATGTAACTCTGTGAGATGAATTAACAGAACACAGAGCAGTTGCTCAGAGAGCTTCTATCTAGTTTTGAACGGAAGATATTTCCTTTTTCACCGTAGCCCTCTATGGGCTTCCAAATATCACTTTGCCAATTCCACAAAACAGCCTTAGCGAAAGGCTTCTTGAAGGGAAAGATGTAACTCTGTGAGATGAATTAACCGAACACACAGCAGTTTCTCAGAAAGCTTCTTTCCAGTTTGAACGGAAGATATTTCCTTTTTCACCATAGCCCTCTATGGGCTTCCAAATATCACTTTCCCAATTCCACAAGAACAGCTTTAGAGAAAGGCTTCTTGAAGGGAATGATGTAACTCTGTGAGATGAATTAACAGAGCACAGAGCAGTTTCTCAGATAGCTTCTTTCCAGTTTTGAAGGGAAGATATTTCCTTTTTCATCATAGCCCTCTATGGGCTTCCAAATATCCCTTTGCCAATTCCACGAGAACAGCCTTAGCGGAAGGCTTTTTGAAGGGAAAGATGTAACTCTGTGAGATGAATTAACAGAACACAGAGCAGTTTCTCAGAAAGCTTCTTTCCAGTTTTGAACGGAAGATATTTCCTTTTTCACCGTAGCCCTCTAGGGGCTTCCAAATATCTCTTTGCCAATTCCATAAGAACAGACTTAGCGAAAGGCTTCTTGAAGGGAAAGATGTAACTCTGTGAGATGAATTAACAGAACACAGAGCAGTTTCTCAGAAAGCTTCTTTCCCGTTTTGAACGTAAGATATTTCCTTTTTCACCATAGCCCTCTATGGGCTTCCAAATATCCCTTTGCCAATTCCACAAGAACAGCGTTAGCGAAAGGCTGCTTGAAGGGAAAGATGTAACTCTGTGAGATGAATTAACAGAACACAGAGCAGTTTCTCAGAAAGTTTCTTTCCAGTTTTGAACGGAAGATATTTCGTTTTTCAACATAGCCCTCTATGGGCTTCCAAATATCACTTTGCCAATTCCACAAGAACAGCCTTAGCGAAAGGCTTCTAGAAGGGAAAGATGTATTTCTGTGAGAGGAATTAACAGAACACTGAGCAGGTTCTCAGAAAGCTTCTTTCCAGTTTTGAACGGAAGATATTTCCTTTTTCATCATAGCCCTATGAGCTTCCAAATATCCTTTGCCAATTCCACAAGAACAGCCATAGCGAAGGCTTCTTGAAGGAAAGATGTAACTCTGTGAGATGAATTAACAGAACACAGA
Source organism: Erythrocebus patas (assembly GCA_023783455.1). NCBI lineage: Eukaryota > Metazoa > Chordata > Mammalia > Primates > Cercopithecidae > Erythrocebus > Erythrocebus patas. The sequence goes on along the minus strand of JAKFHT010004361.1, from coordinate 12,585 downwards.
GCAGTTTCTCAGAAAGCTTCTTTCCGGTTTGAACGGAAGACATTTCCTTTTCACCAAAGCCCTGTTTCCAAATATCCTTGCCAATTCCACAAGAATAAGCGTTAGCGAAAGGCTGTGAAGGAAAGACGTAACACTGTCAGATGAATAAAAAGAACACAGAGCAGTTTCTCAGAAAGCTTCTTTCCAGTTTCGACGCGGAAGATATTTCCTTTTTCACCGTAGCCCACTATGGGTTTCGAATATCCTTTCCCAATTTTACAAGAACAGCCTTAGTGAGGCTTCTTGATGGGAAAGATGTAACTCGTGAGATGAATTACAGAACACAGAGCAGTTTCTCAGAAAGCTTCTTTCCAGTTTTGAGCGGAAGATATTTCCTTTTCACCATAGCCCTCTATGGGCTTCCAATATCCTTTGCCAATTCCACAAGAACAGCCTTAGCGAAGGCTTCTTGAAGGGAAAGATGTAACTCTGTGAGATGAATTAACAGAACACAGAGCAGTTTCTCAGAAAGCTTCTTTCGGTTTGAACGGAAGATATTTCCTTTTCACCATAGCCCTATGGGCTTCCAAATATCACTTTGCCAATTCCACAAGAACACCCTTAGCGACAGGCTTCTAGAGAGAAACATGTAACTCTGTGAGATGAATTAACAGAACACAGAGCAGTTTCTCAGAAAGCTTCTTTCCACTTTTGAACGAAAGATATTTCCTTTTCACCATAGCCTCTATGGGCTTCCAAATATCCTTTGCCAATTCCACAAGAACAGCCTTAGCGAAGGCTTCTTGAAGGAAAGATGTAACTCTGTGAGATGAATTAACAGAACACAGAGCAGTTTCTCAGAAAGCTTCTTTCCAATTTTGAACGGAAGATACTTCCTTTTTCACCATAGCCATCTATGGGCTTCCAATTATCACTTTGGCAATTCCACAAGAACAGCCTTAGCGAAAGGCTTCTTGAAGGAGATGTAACTCTGTGAGATGAATTAACAGAACACAGAGCAGTTTCTCAGAAAGCTTCTTTCCAGTTTTGAGCGGAAGATAATTCCTTTTTCACCATAGCCCTCTATGTGCTTCCAAATATCCTTTGCCAATTCCACAAGAATAGCCTTAGCGAAAGGCTTCTTGAAGGGAAAGATGTAACTTTGTGAGATGAATTAGCGGAACACAGAGTAGTTTCTTAGAAAGCTTCTTTCCAGTTTTGAACAGAAGATATTTCCTTTTTCAACGTAGCCCTCTAGGGGCTTCCAAATATCCTTGCTAATTCCACGAGAACAGCCTTTGCGAGCTGCTTGAAGGAAAGATGTAACTCTGTGAGATGAATTAACAGAACACAGAGCAGTTTCTCAGAAAGCTTCTTTCCAGTTTTGAACGTAAGATATTTGCTTTTTCACCGTAGCCCTCTATGGGCTTCCAAATATCCCTTTGCCAATTCCACAAGAACAGGCGTTAGCGAAAGGCTGCTTGAAGGAAAGATGTAACTCTGTGAGATGAATTAACAGAACACAGAGCAGTTTCTCAGAAAGTTTCTTTCCAGTTTTGAACGGAAGATATCCTTTTCACCATAGCCCTGTATGGGCTTCCAAATATCACTTTGCCAATTCACAGAACAGCCTTAGCGAAGGCTTCTTGAAGGAAAGATGTAACTCTGTGGATGAATTAACAGAACACAGAGCAGTTTCTCAGAAATCTTCTTTCCAGTTTTGAGCGGAAGATATTTCCTTTTCACCATAGCCCACTATGGGCTTCGAATATCACTTTGCCAATTCACAAGAACAGCCTTGGTAAAGGCTTCTTGTAGGAAAGATGTAACTCTGTGAGATGAATTAACAGACACAGAGCAGTTTCTCAGACAGCTTCTTTCCAGTTTTGAGCGGAAGATATTTCCTTTTTCAGAGCCTCTATGGGCTTCCAAATATCACTTTGCCAATTCCACAAGGAACAGCCTTTGAAGGCTGCTTGAAGGGAAAGATGTAACTCTGTGAGATGAATTAACAGAACACAGAGCAGTTTCTCAGAAAGCTTCTTTCCAGTTTTGAACGGAAGATATTTCCTTTTCACCGTAGAGCCCTCTAGGGGCTTCCAAATATCTCTTTGCCAATTCCATAAGAACAGACTTAGCGAAGGCTTCTTGAAGGAAAGATGTAACTCTGTGAGATGAATTAACAGAACACAGAGCAGTTTCAGAAAGCTTCTTTCCGCTTTTGAGCGTAAGATATTTCCTTTTCACCATAGCCTCTATGGGCTTCCAAATATCCTTTGCCAATTCCACAAGAACAGCGTTAGCGAAAGGCTGCTTGAAGGAGATGTAACTCTGTGAGATGAATTAACAGAACACAGAGCAGTTTCTCAGAAAGTTTCTTTCCAGTTTTGAACGGAAGATATTTCGTTTTTCAACATAGCCCTCTATGGGCTTCCAAATATCACTTTGCCAATTCCACAAGAACAGCCTTAGCGAAAGGCTTCTAGAAGGGAAAGATGTATTTCTGTGAGAGGAATTAACAGAACACTGAGCAGGTTCTCAGAAAGCTTCTTTCCAGTTTTGAACGGAAGATATTTCCTTTTTCATCATAGCCCTCTATGGGCTTCCAAATATCCCTTTGCCAATTCCACAAGAACAACCATAGCGAAAGGCTTCTTGAAGGGAAAGATGTAACTCTGTGAGATGAATTAACAGAACACAGAGCAGTTTCTCAGAAAGCTTCTTTCCGGTTTGAACGGAAGACATTTCCTTTTTCACCAAAGCCCTCTATTTGTTTCCAAATATCCCTTTGCCAATTCCACAAGAATAGCGTTAGCGAAAGGCTTCTTGAAGGGAAAGACGTAACACTGTCAGATGAATAAAAAGAACACAGAGCAGTTTCTCAGAAAGCTTCTTTCCAGTTTCGAACGGAAGATATTTCCTTTTTCACCGTAGCCCACTATGGGTTTCCGAATATCCCTTTCCCAATTTTACAAGAACAGCCTTAGTGAAAGGCTTCTTGATGGGAAAGATGTAACTCCGTGAGATGAATTAACGGAACACAGAGCAGTTTCTCAGAAAGCTTCTTTCCAGTTTTGAACGGAAGATATTTCCTTTTTCACCATAGCCCTCTATGGGCTTCCCAATATCCCTTTGCCAATTCCACAAGAACAGCCTTAGCGAAAGGCTTCTTGAAGGGAAAGATGTAACTCTGTGAGATGAATTAACAGAACACAGAGCAGTTTCTCAGAAAGCTTCTTTCCGGTTTGAACGGAAGATATTTCCTTTTTCACCATAGCCCTCTATGGGCTTCCAAATATCACTTTGCCAATTCCACAAGAACACCCTTAGCGACAGGCTTCTAGAAGGGAAACATGTAACTCTGTGAGATGAATTAACAGAACACAGAGCAGTTTCTCAGAAAGCTTCTTTCCACTTTTGAACGAAAGATATTTCCTTTTTCACCATAGCCTCTATGGGCTTCCAAATATCCTTTGCCAATTCCACAAGAACAGCCTTAGCGAAAGGCTTCTTGAAGGAAAGATGTAACTCTGTGAGATGAATTAACAGAACACAGAGCAGTTTCTCAGAAAGCTTCTTTCCAGTTTTGAGCGGAAGATACTTTTTCACCATAGCCATCTATGGGCTTCCAATTATCACTTTGGCAATTCCACAAGAACAGCCTTAGCGAAAGGCTTCTTGAAGGGAACGATGTAACTCTGTGAGATGAATTAACAGAACACAGAGCAGTTTCTCAGAAAGCTTCTTTCCAGTTTTGAGCGGAAGATAATTCCTTTTTCACCATAGCCCTCTATGTGCTTCCAAATATCACTTTGCCAATTCCACAAGAATAGCCTTAGCGAAAGGCTTCTTGAAGGAAAGATGTAACTGTGAGATGAATTAGCGGAACACAGAGTAGTTTCTTAGAAAGCTTCTTTCCAGTTTTGAACAGAAGATATTTCCTTTTCAACGTAGCCCTCTAGGGGCTTCCAAATATCACTTTGCCAATTCCACAAGAATAGCCTTAGCGAAAGGCTTCTTGAAGGGAAAGATGTAACTTTGTGAGATGAATTAGCGGAACACAGAGTAGTTTCTTAGAAAGCTTCTTTCCAGTTTTGAACAGAAGATATTTCCTTTTTCAACGTAGCCCTCTAGGGGCTTCCAAATATCCCTTTGCCAATTCCACGAGAACAGCCTTTGCGAAAGGCTGCTTGAAGGGAAAGATGTAACTCTGTGAGATGAATTAACAGAACACAGAGCAGTTTCTCAGAAAGCTTCTTTCCAGTTTTGAACGTAAGATATTTGCTTTTTCACCGTAGCCCTCTATGGGCTTCCAAATATCCCTTTGCCAATTCCACAAGAACAGCGTTAGCGAAAGGCTGCTTGAAGGGAAAGATGTAACTCTGTGAGATGAATTAACAGAACACAGAGCAGTTTCTCAGAAAGTTTCTTTCCAGTTTTGAACGGAAGATATATCGTTTTTCACCATAGCCCTGTATGGGCTTCCAAATATCCCTTTGCCAATTCCACAAGAACAGCCTTAGCGAAGGCTTCTTGAAGGAAAGATGTAACTCTGTGAGATGAATTAACAGAACACAGAGCAGTTTCTCAGAAATCTTCTTTTCCAGTTTCGAAGCGGAAGATATTTCCTTTTCACCATAGCCCACTATGGGCTTCTGAATATCACTTTGCCAATTTCACAAGAACAGCCTTGGTGAAAGGCTTCTTGTAGGAAAGATGTAACTCTGTGAGATGAATTAACAGACACAGAGCAGTTTCTCAGACAGCTTCTTTCCAGTTTTGAGCGGAAGATATTTCCTTTTTCAGCGTAGCCTCTATGGGCTTCCAAATATCACTTTGCCAATTCACAAGAACAGCCTTTGAAGGCTGCTTGAAGGGAAAGATGTAACTCTGTGAGATGAATTAACAGAACACAGAGCAGTTTCTCAGAAAGCTTCTTTCCAGTTTTGAAGCGGAAGATATTTCCTTTTTCACCGTAGCCCTCTAGGGGCTTCCAAATATCCTTTGCCAATTCCACAATAACAGACTTAGCGAAGGCTTCTTGAAGGAAAGATGTAACTCTGTGAGATGAATTAACAGAACACAGAGCAGTTTCTAAGAAAGCTTCTTTCCAGTTTTGAACAAAGATATTTCCTTTTCACCATAGCCTCTATGGGCTTCCAAATATCCTTTGCCAATTCCACAAGAACAGCCTTAGCGAGGTTTCTTGAAGGGAAAGATGTAACTCTGTGAGATGAATTAACAGAACACAGAGCAGTTTCTCAGAAAGTTTCTTTCCAGTTTTGAGCGGAAGATATTTCCTTTTCAACATAGCCCTCTATGGGCTTCCAAATATCACTTTGCCAATTCCACAAGAACAGCCTTAGCGAAGGCTTCTTAGAAGGGAAAGATGTATTTCTGTGAGAGGAATTAACAGAACACTGAGCAGTTCTCAGAAAGCTTCTTTCCAGTTTTGAGCGGAAGATATTTCCTTTTTCATCATAGCCCTCTAGGGGCTTCCAAATATCCTGCCAATTCCACAAGAACAACCATAGCGAAAGGCTTCTTGAAGGAAAGATGTAACTCTGTGAGATGAATTAACAGAGAACACAGAGCAGTTTTCAGATAGCTTCTTTCCAGTTTTGAACGGAAGACATTTCCTTTTCACCAAAGCCTCTCATTTGTTTCAAAATATCCCTTTGCCAATTCCACAAGAGATAGCGTTAGCGAAGGCTTCTTGAAGGAAGATGTAACACTGTCAGATGAATAAAAAGAACACAGAGCAGTTTCTCAGAAAGCTTCTTTCCAGTTCGAGCGGAAGATATTTCCTTTTCACCATAAGCCCACTATGGGTTTCCGAATATCCCTTTTCCCAATTTTACAAGAACAGCCTTAGTGAAAGGCTTCTTGATGGGAAAGATGTAACTCCGTGAGATGAATTAACAGAACACAGAGCAGTTTCTCAAACTTCTTTCCAGTTTTGAACGGAAGATATTTCCTTTTCACCATAGCCCTCTATGGGCTTCCCAATATCCTTTGCCAATTCCACAAGAACAGCCTTGGCTTCTTGAAGGAAGATGTAACTCTGTGAGATGAATTAACAGAACACAGAGCAGTTTCTCAAGCTTCTTTCCAGTTTTGAGCGGAAGATATTTCCTTTTCACCAGCGCCCCCTATGGGCTTCCAAATATCACTTTGCCAATTCCACAAGAACACCCTTAGCGACAGGCTTCTAGAAGGAAACATGTAACTGTGAGATGAATTAACAGAACACAGAGCAGTTTCTCAGAAAGCTTCTTTCCACTTTTGAGCGAAGATATTTCCTTTTCACCATAGCCCTATGGGCTTCCAAATATCCTTTGCCAATTCCACAAGAACAGCCTTAGCGAAAGGCTTCTTGAAGGGAAAGATGTAACTCTGTGAGATGAATTAACAGAACACAGAGCAGTTTCTCAGAAAGCTTCTTTCCAATTTTGAGCGGAAGATACTTCCTTTTTCACCTATGGGCTTTATCACTTTGGCAATTCCACAAGAACAGCCTTAGCGAAGGCTTCTTGAAGGATAGATGTAACTCTGTGAGATGAATTAACAGAACACAGAGCAGTTTCTCAAGCTTCTTTCCAGTTTTGAACGGAAGATAATTCCTTTTTCACCATAGCCCTCTATGTGCTTCCAAATATCACTTTGCCAATTCCACAAGAATAGCCTTAGCGGAAGGCTTCTTGAAGGGAAAGATGTAACTTTGTGAGATGAATTAAGCAGAACACAGAGCTAGTTTCTTAAAGCTTCTTTCCAGTTTTGAACAGAAGATATTTCCTTTTCAACGTAGCCTCTATGGGCTTCCAAATATCCCTTGCAAATTCACGAGAACAGCCTTTGCGAAAGGCTGCTTGAAGGGAAAGATGTAACTCTGTGAGATGAATTAACAGAACACAGAGCAGTTTCTCAGAAAGCTTCTTTCCAGTTTTGAACGTAAGATATTTGCTTTTTCACCGTAGCCCTCTATGGGCTTCCAAATATCCCTTTGCCAATTCCACAAGAACAGCGTTAGCGAAAGGCTGCTTGAAGGGAAAGATGTAACTCTGTGAGATGAATTAACAGAACACAGAGCAGTTTCTCAGAAAGTTTCTTTCCAGTTTTGAACGGAAGATATATCGTTTTTCACCATAGCCCTGTATGGGCTTCCAAATATCCCTTTGCCAATTCCACAAGAACAGCCTTAGCGAAAGGCTTCTTGAAGGGAAAGATGTAACTCTGTGAGATGAATTAACAGAACACAGAGCAGTTTCTCAGAAATCTTCTTTCCAGTTTCGAACGGAAGATATTTCCTTTTTCACCATAGCCCACTATGGGCTTCTGAATATCACTTTGCCAATTTCACAAGAACAGCCTTAGTGAAAGGCTTCTTGTAGGGAAAGATGTAACTCTGTGAGATGAATTAACAGACACAGAGCAGTTTCTCAGACAGCTTCTTTCCAGTTTTGAACGGAAGATATTTCCTTTTTCAACGTAGCCCTCTATGGGCTTCCAAATATCACTTTGCCAATTCCACAAGAACAGCCTTTGCGAAAGGCTGCTTGAAGGGAAAGATGTAACTCTGTGAGATGAATTAACAGAACACAGAGCAGTTTCTCAGAAAGCTTCTTTCCAGTTTTGAACGGAAGATATTTCCTTTTTCACCGTAGCCCTGTATTGGCTTCCAAATATCACTTTGCCAATTCCACAATAACAGCCTGAGAGATAGGCTTCTTTAAGGGAAAGATGTAACCCTGTCAGATGAATTAAAAGAACACAGAGCAGTTTCTAAGAAAGTTTCTTTCCAGTTTTGAACAAAAGATTTTTCCTTTTTCACCATAGCCCTGTATGGGCTTCCAAATATCATTTGCCAATTACACAAGAACAGCCTTAGCGAAAGGTTTCTTGAAGGGAAAGATGTAACTCTGTGAGATGAATTAACAGAACACCGAGCAGTTTCTCAGAAAGCTTCTTTCCAGTTTTGAACGGAAGAGATTTCCTTTTTCACCATAGCCCTCTATGGGCTTCCGAATATCACTTTGCCAATTCCTCAAGAACAGCCTTAGCGAAAGGCTTCTTGAATGGAAACATGTAACTCTGTGAGATGAATTAACAGAACACAGAGCAGTTTCTCAGAATGCTTCTTTCCAGTTTTGAACGGAAGTTATTTCATTTTTCACCTTAGCCCTCTAAGGGCTTCCAAATATCCCTTTGCCAATTCCACAAGAACAGCCTTAGCGAAAGGCTTCTTGAAGGGAAAGATGTAACTCTGTGAAATGAATTAACAGAGCACAGAGCAGTTGTTCAGATAGCTTCTTTCCAGTTTTGAAGGGAAGATATTTCCTTTTTCACCATAGCCCTCTATGAGCTATCAAATATCCCTTTGCCAATTCCACGAGAACAGCCTTAGGGGAAGGCTTCTTGAAGGGAAAGATGTAACTCTGTGAGATGAATTAACAGAACACAGAGCAGTTTCTCAGAAAGCTTTTTTCCAGGTTCGAACGGAAGATATTTCCTTTTTCACCATAACCCTCTATGGGCTTCCAAATATCCCTTTGCCAATTCCACAAGAACAACCTTAGCGAAAGGTTCTTGAAGGAAAGATGTAACTCTGTGAGATGAATAACAGAACACAGAGCAGTTTCTCAGAAAGCTTCTTTCCAAGTTTTGAACAGAAGATATTTCCTTTTCACCATAGCCTCTATGGGCTTCCAAATATCACTTTGCCAATTCCACAAGAACAGCCTTAGAAGGCTTCTTGAAGGGAAGGATGTAACTCTGTGAGATGAATTAACAGAAAACAGACCAGTTTCTCATAAAGCTTCTTTCCAGTTTTGAACGGAAGATATTTCCTTTTTCACCAGCGCCCCCTAGGGGTTCGAAATATCAGTTTGCCAATTCCACAAGAACAGCCTTAGCGAAAGGCTTCTTGAAGGGAAAGATGTAACACTTTGAGATGAATTAACAGAACACAGAGCAGTTTCTCAGAAAGCTTCTTTCCAGTTTTGAACGGAAGATATTTCCTTTTAAACCGTAGTCCTCTATGGGCTTCCAAATATCACTTTGCCAATTCCACAAGAACAGCCTTAGCGAAAGGCTTCTTGAAGGGAAAGATGTAACTCTGTGAGATGAATTAACAGAACACAGAGCAGTTTCTCAGAAAGCTTCTTTCCAGTTTTGAACGGAAGATATTTCCGTTTTCACCGTAGTCATCTATGGGCTTCCAAATATCACTTTGCGAATTCCACAAGAACAGCCGTTGAGAAAGGCTTCTTGAAGGGATAGATGTAACTCTGTGAGATGAATTAACAGAGCAAAGAGCAGTTGCTCACATAGCTTCTTTCCAGTTTTGAACGGAAGATATTTCCTTTTTCCCCATATCCATCTATGGGCTTCCAAATATCCCTTTTCCAATTGCACGAGAACAGCCTTAGCGGAAGGCTTCTTGAAGGGAAAGATGTAACTCTGTGAGATGAATTAACAGAACACAGAGCAGTTTCTCAGAAAGCTTCTTTCCAGTTTTGAACGGAAGATATTTCCTTTTTCAACGTAGCCCTCTATGGGCTTCCAAATATCACTTAGCAAATTCCACAAGAACAGCCTTAGCGAAAGGCTTCTTGAAGGGAAAGACGTAACTCTGTCACACGAATAAAAAGAACACGGAGCAGTTTCTCAGAAAGCTTCTTTCCAGTTTTGAACGGAAGATATTTCCTTTTTCACCATAGCCCTCTATGGGCTTGCAAATATCCCTTTGCCAATTCCTCAAGAACAGCCTTAGCGAAAGGCTTCTTGAAGGGAAAGATGTAACTCTGTGAGATGAATTAACGGAACACAGAGCAGTTTCTCAGAAAGCTTCTTTCCAGTTTCGAACGGAAGATATTTCCTTTTTCACCATAACCCACTGTGGGATTCCGAATATCACTTTGCCAATTCCACAAGAACAGCCTTAGTGAAAGGCTTCTTGAAGGGAAAGATGTAACTCCGTGAGATGAATTAACAGAACACAGAGCAGTTTCTCAGAAAGCTTCTTTCCAGTTTTGAACGGAAGATATTTCCTTTTTCACCGTAGCCCAGTATGGGCTTCCAAATATCACTTTGCCAATTCCACAAGAACAGCCTTATCGAAAGGCTTCTTGAAGGGAAAGATGTAACTGTGTGAGATGAATTAACAGAACACAGAGCAGTTTCTCAGAAAGCTTGTTTCCAGTTTTCAACGTAAGATATTTCCTTTTCCACCGTAGCCCTCTATGGGCTTCCAAATATCCCTTTGCCAATTCCACAAGAACAGCCTTAGCGAAAGGCTTCTTTAAGGGAAAGATGTAACTCTGTGAGATGAATTAACAGAACACAGAGCAGTTTCTCAGAAAGCTTCTTTCCAATTTTGAACAGAAGATAATTCCTTTTTCACCGTATCCATCTATGGGCTTCCAAATATCCCTTTGCCAATTCCACAAGAACAGCCTTAGCGAAAGGCTTCTAGAAGGGAAAGATGTAACTCTGTGAGAGGAATTAACAGAACACAGAGCAGTTTCTCAGAAAGCTTCTTTCCAGTTTTGAACGGAAGATAATTCCTTTTTCATTATACCCCTCTAAGGGCTTCCAAATATCCTTTGCCAATTCCACAAGAACAAACTTAGCGAAAGGCTTTTAAGGGAAAGATGTAACTCTGTGAGATGAATTAACAGAACACAGAGCAGTTTCTCAGAAAGCTTCTTTCCAATTTTGAACAGAAGATAATTCCTTTTTCACCGTATCCATCTATGGGCTTCCAAATATCCCTTTGCCAATTCCACAAGAACAGCCTTAGCGAAAGGCTTCTAGAAGGGAAAGATGTAACTCTGTGAGAGGAATTAACAGAACACAGAGCAGTTTCTCAGAAAGCTTCTTTCCAGTTTTGAACGGAAGATAATTCCTTTTTCATTATACCCCTCTAAGGGCTTCCAAATATCCCTTTGCCAATTCCACAAGAACAAACTTAGCGAAAGGCTCCTTGAAGGGAAAGATGTAACTCTGTGAGATGAATTAACAGAACACAGAGCAGTTTCTCAGAAAGCTTCTTTCCAGTTTTGAACGGATATTTCCTTTTCACCATAGCCCTCTATGGGCTTCCAAATATCACTTTGCCAATTCCACAAGAACAGCCTTAGCGAAGGCTGTGAAGGAAAGATGTAACTCTGTGAGATGGATTAACAGAACACAGAGCAGATTCTCAGAAACTTTCTTTCCAGTTTTGAACGGAAGATATATCGTTTTTCAACATTGCCTCTATGGGCTTCCAAATATCCCTTGCCAATACCACAAGAACAGCCTTAGCAAGGCTTCTAGAAGGAAAGATGTAACTCTGTGAGAGGAATTAACAGAACACAGAGCAGTTTCTCAGAAAGCTTCTTTCCAGTTTTGACGGAAGATAATTCCTTTTCATCATACCCTATATGGGCTTCCAAATATCCTTTGCCAATTCCACAAGAACAGCCTTAGCGAAAGCTGCTTTAGGGAAAGATGTAACTCTGTGAGATGAATTAACAGAACACAGAGCAGTTTCTCAGAAAGCTTCTTTCCAGTTTTGAACGGAAGATATTTCCTTTTTCACGATAGCCCTCTAGGGGCTTCCAATTATCACTTTGCCAATTCCATAAGAACAGACTTAGCCAAAGGGTTCTTAAAGGGAAAGATGTAACTCTGTGAGATGAATAAACAGAACACAGAGAAGTTTCTCAGAAAGCTTCTTTCCAGTTTTGAACGGAAGATATTTCCATTTTCACCATAGCCCTCTATGGGCTTCCAAATATCACTTTGCCAGTTCCACAAGAACAGCCTTAGAGAAAGGCTTCTTGAAGGGAAAGACGTAACTCTGTCAGATGAATTAAAAGGACACAGAGCAGTTTCTCAGAAAGCTTCTTTCCTGTTGTGAATGGAAGATATTTCCTTTTTCACCATAGCCCTCTATGGGCTTCCAAATATCCCTTTGCCAATTCCACAAGAACAGCCTTAGCGAAAGGCTTGAAGGGAAAGATGTAACTCTGTGAGATGAATTAACAGAACACAGAGCAGTTTCTCAGAAAGCTTCTTTCCAGTTTTGAGCGGAGGATATTTCCTTTTCACCATAGCCCTCTACGGGCTTCCGAATATCACTTTGCCAATTCCACAAGAACAGACTTAGTGAAGGCTTCTTGAAGGAAAGATGTAACTCTGTGAGATGAATTAACAGAACACAGAGCAGTTTCTCAAGCTTCTTTCCGTTTTGACGTAAGATATTTCCTTTTCACCATAGCCTCTATGGGCTTCCAAATATCCTTTGCCAATTCCACAAGAACAGCCATAGCGAAAGGCTGCTTGAAGGGAAAGATGTAACTCTGTGAGATGAATTAACAGAACACAGAGCAGTTTCTCAAGCTTCTTTCCAGTTTGAGGAAGATAATTCCTTTTTCACCATAGCGTCTATGTGCTTCCAAATATCACTTTGCCAATTCCACAAGAAGAGCCTTAGCGAAGGGCTGCTTGAAGGGAAAGATGTAACTCTGTGAGATGAATTAACAGAACACAGAGCAGTTCCTCAGAAAGCTTCTTTCCAGTTTTGAACGGAAGATATTTCCTTTTTCACCGTGACGTAGC